>CM060957.1:155047655-155425155 GCA_030765055.1 Mantis religiosa | reverse complement strand
GGCCTGATTTTGCCATACTTCTAGGTGATTTATGTTAGAACTGTTTGCTGTAATTATTACCTCTGCATTATAAAGAAGTATTGGCTTGATGAATGTTTCGTATGGTGTTCAGTGTCTCCCGATTACTGCCCCACTTGACTCCAGCTAATCTTTTCAAAATTGAAAATCTTTTTGATGATTTGTTAACTACTGCTTCAATATGATGTCTCCAAGATAATTTTGAATAAAAAATTGTTCCTAAATATTTTGTTTCATATGTTTGTTTGAACTCCTCCCGGCCAGGTCCGATGGACTCATTAACCAAAGACAGGTGTGGCCCTCCAGACATACTGGGGGTTAAAGTGAGTGGATGATGTAACCACAATTACAAGCAAAAAATTGGTGGCTACTTAAAACACAGCAAGAAGTTTTGCACATGTTAAATAACACCTCTCTGTAAAAAATAAAAAATAAAATATATCCAAACATTGTAAATATGGATTCTAAGTATTGTACCTGCATCTTGATGACAAACCTTGTAAATTTTGTTGCACTGATGTATAAATGTGAATTTGAATCTCTTTTAATTTGAATAATCATCATATAAAATGCACAATGGAAGTTGAAGAAAACAATCAATTGCCTTTCTTAGATTTAATGATTATAAGACAAAAAATGACAATGTAAAATTTGGAATGTACAGAAAACCTACTCACACAGATAATTACATAAAATGCAACAGTTTCAATCCTCTGTCACATAAATTAGGTGCTCTTAGAAGTTTGATCCATAGACTGAACAGCATACCTTTAGATCAAAAACAATATAATGAGGAATTACATATATGTTAAATACAGCACACAAAAAAATGGTTTCAATCCAAACTCAACCAAAAAAATGATCAATTGGGACTACAAACAAAAGAAATTAAAACAGATCACTACTCTTGAAAACATAAATAAAAACTGGAAATACAAAAAATTCACTTACCACCCTTGGGAATTTCCGAGGTTTGAACGAATATTTAAAGATTATGGCAACAAACTAGCACCACAATACAGATTCTCACTCAAGAAATTGTTAAATAATCCCTTAAAAAACACGATCCCACTAGAACAAAAATCAGGCATATATAGGATAAATTGTGAAGACTGTGACAAATTTTATATTGGTTTGACAAAGAGAAATTTAAAACCTAGATTAACAGAACACCGTAGGAACATAAAATATAAAAAAACAGAAAAATTGGCAGTTTTTTTTTCATTTCTGGAATGATAACCACCACATCGGAGAGGAGATCAAACTACTAAAACCATTGTCAACAAAACTTGAACTTACAATATGGGAAAATTTTTTATTATTAAAAGCATTCCACATATTCTAAATTTTGATGTGGCATCAGTGAGTGGTCTACTGAACTTATGTAAAGAATCTTCCGAGAGAGGGAGCCAATTACAGGAGATCCAGACAATGTCCAACTGAGATGAGTCGCTAATCAGCTGATGATGAGACTGCAACAGTTTCGAAAACGATCCTGATTTTGTAAAAGGACGTGAGTGTAGTTACAAGTTTTAAAAGGTATGACTTAATGTTAGTCTTTATACTCTTTTAATTTGTTTAATTGTTTTGGAATTGTTGTTGAATGCATGTTCTTTACTGCACTTATAGCATATAACCTTGTTGTTTCAAATAATTTGTAAAGTTGATGCCTATACACAAATTCTTGATATACAGATGGAAGAGAAGGTTAGGCTCTCTATGTTATGAGGCAAATTGTCAGCTATTTCAAAAGGTGGTGTTGCACATTTACTGAGTCATATTCGTTCATTTGCACTCTTTTTTTTTTTTTTTTGTCTTGGCATATTTTACGACATATCAAATACTCTTAAGCAGTGTTTAGGCACCATACTTTGAAGGCAAATCTTATGGGTTTTCTGTTAATGAATTGTTTGCAGTGATGATGTCCAAAATAGAGAATAATGCATTCTTCAAAATTCAGTATTGTACATGAATGTAATTTTTGATAAATTTCTCCATTTAATAGACTTACTAGAGTTCAGTGTTTATGTGTACAGATATCTTTATTCATTCAAATTGCTTGAGGAATAATAAAATTATGTTACATGTTTTACATTTGTGTTGACTGGAAATACAAAATTTGTTGTTTTGTGTTTTTATAGTTTTTCTATTCAATTAATCTACTCTATTATTTTAATGGTGAGCAACCAAGTCATACATTTGCTGCTCAACTTTAATAAGTAAATGTCTGTCAGACAGTGCCACAAATAATACAGTTTAAGGAATGCTATATTTTTAAAAACTGCCACAGAAATGTGGTTTTGCTTCATGACAAATATTACCTAACTCATTGTTAAGATAATCTTGCTGCAGTCAATTAGATTCTACCTTACTTCAATATAAGAGAGAAGGCATTAATGATAGAGCATAAACTAAGCACTGGAGTATTCATTATAAACTTTTGTAATAGAAATTGAAGATCAGTCAGATGAGGAATAAACAAATAATAATAAAAAAAGAACCACGGATGTAACTATTAATTAATTTTGTCTAGTAATTCTCACTGATGATGATGATGATGATGATGATGATGATGATGATGATGATGATGTTGATGATGATGATGATGATTTGTATATAAGGGCGTTCAGCTGCTTGGTCATCAGCACGCTTACAAAAACTAATTCATGGCAATAGCCAGATATAAATTACTCAAAATTTAAAAAACAGATCAAAACAAAATGACAATAAAATAAATAAGCCCAAATGGGTAAAAAATAAACAATAAAAAGCTATAATTACCTATAAAATACCAAAAGGCATAAAAATTACTACTTTCAATATCAACTTGCCATGACAAAAGCTACCTACTCAGTGGTGGTCGATTCAATTTGTTCCTTTTCTTTGGGGCTGGGCTAGCACTTTCAGCAGGTTTTTCCTGCCTTTTCCTCACTGTCGTTTGGGCAGTGAGGACAGGATCTACCAGCTCAACATCCTCAGTGGAGGAGGACAGCTTCCGTACTGGTAACTTCAAATCAAGTCTCTCGAAACGATCAGAAACTGCGACCGGCAAAGTTGAAAGTTGCTGATCTGTGTCCTCTCCAGATGATTCCTCAGATGTTGTTGACGGAAATGTTCACGGACTTTTGTGCTGGCTAGCTTTCCTTTCACTGGTCTTACTATTCTCCTTAAGGAAGTCAGTTTTGTCATATGAGGTCTTAAATTTCCTTGGCGATACATTATATATTACTGGTTCACATGTTCTTGAAGTAGATGCTTTTGGTGGTGACTTGGCAGAATCCTTCTTCTTAGGACTGGATTTGGTCGGTACGCTCACTGTTGTTCGTGCTGGTGTTAGTTGCTTTGGCTGTGATCTTGGTGTTATTGATCTTTTGGATATTACTGTCCCATTTATGTCGCTGGTTTGTGTTGCGATTTCCCATCTAGGTACTGGCGTAGGTGCAACTGCACAATAAGTAACAGTCCTAGAGACAGAAGGCTGATGAATACACAGGACTTTCTGGGCTTCCAAGAAGGACACTCTCTCTTACCCGGATCTCTTGGATCGCGTTTTCCTCCATAAAATGCGGGCATTGTCTGGAGTTAGATGAATGATTAGCACTGCAGTTAACACATGCAGCAGGTGAAGTACAAGCATTAACATGTTTGACTTCTCCGCAGTCGACGCAAGTAGCAGCTCCATTACAAGAATCACTCATGTGGCCAAAGCGCTGGCATTTATAACACCTCAGTGGATTGGGTAAATACTGCCTCACTTCAATAGCTTCATATCCTGCCTTAATCCTTTGCGGGAGATCTACCCTATCAAAGGTAAGAAACAGGGCACGAGTGGGCACTAGTTCACCTCGTTCCTTGCGGTGAACTCGATATACATTAGTCACACCTTGTTCCGCCAAGTTTTTCTGAATCTCCTCATTGGATATACCATCCAGTGCACTAGTATTTACAACACCACACGAGGAGTTCAGAGTCCTATACAATACAACGTGCACTGGATAGCTCGCAAGCATATTGGCTTTCAAGATTTTTGCAGCCTGTGTCGGAGAAACTGCTTCAACCAGGAGCATGCCATTGCAAGATCGAGTACATGACTTTACAGGGCCAGCAATATTACCTAAACCGTTCTGAATAATGAACGGGTTCACGGTAGTAATTTTTCGACCTTCCTCAGTTCTAAAAATAACTAAATAGCGAGGACCACAAGACTCAGCTATTTCCTTTCCACGTTTTTTTTGTTAAGGTGTGCCATAAGAAATGGAATGAGTTTCATCCCCCAGTGCTCCCCACCCACCACAGAGTCCAACAAGAGGTCATCCCATTGGGATGACAGGGCTATACAGGGGATATAGCAGGCTCGCTGTCCCACTCACCCTGGAGCTTGGTACAGTACCTAGTCCTGGCCAATTGATTAGGAGCGGGTTAGTCCCTAACCTCCCGTTTAGGCAAAGCAGAAACCAAAGTAGTATATTGGAAATGCGCACCCTCCCTGAATTCAGAAGAAGACTGGAACGAGCTCAGATGCGCATCCTTCAACCACCAGGACAAACCTTTACACCGACACGGATCTCCACGCATGGCCTACATGTGGTGGGTGTTTTGTGTGACCCCTTACCACTAAGAGGAACCCACATTGAGGGTGTCAGGGGGCTTGGGACCCCGGGATCGCCAATTCCCGTACCTACCGCAGTAGGCCCTTGGGGGGAGTAATTCTCACTGCAGTTTCTTCTTGAGTTATCTGAAATCAGGAGAAAACGTGTTTTAAAGAAAATTAAATGAAAACTTAATTGAAAAAACTATTTGTAGTCAGTTTTTTTTGACACTTCATCATTTACATTTTTATATTATTGAGGGACTAGTTTCGGAAGCCGTCACTTCCATCTTCAACCTCTTTTCAATTAACATTTGTGTTGTCTGCTCTCTTTTCTCTGTCAGATGACAGAGATGGTAGTTGAAAAGAGGTTGAAGATGGAAGCGATGGTTTTCAAAACTAGTCCGTCAATAACATAAAAATCTAAGTGATGAAGTGTCAAAATAAAACCAACTACAAATAGTTTTTTTTAATTAATTTGACATCACTGATACTAAATTCCTCCAATCACACATAAAGGAAAACTTACTTATTAGTAGTTGTTTTATTATTAACATCCATATATGAAGATTGATCTTAGCTCATTCAAACCGTAATACCCATACTGAGAGTTTGTTCATTTGTTGATGTCAATCACCTCCTTTTGTTGGTCGCTGCCAAGCTGTACTTAGAGAAACTTCTTTCCAAGTTAACACTGCAGATGGAAACCACATACTCTTCACTGCTATAATTGCATAATCTGGATTATTGTGTTTTAAATGTGAAGAGTTCTCGACTGTAGCCAATCAGATGTGTTAGAGCCTTCACCGTTGCCATCTCACTATCCCCATTCTTTTTATACTTCCCTCTCTCTCGCACACTTGCGAGTGTTCTTGGCGCTAATACAAACTGAATTTTCCAAAGTTTTATAATAATGCAGTTCTTGAAATCAGAATTGCAACATGAATATTCGTATATTATTCAAATGTTTTAAATATTTAGTTTAAAGTTAATTACAGTTTATGAATTACTTATTTTTCTAATCCAACAAAAATACCAGCAGTGCATCCGTATAGCTGTAAATGTTACTTATGTTAAGAGATAATTCGTCATTGTCATTGTCTTCATCGTCTGAGTACTGCAAATTTATGATGATAGGTTCCAAAATCTAGTTACCTGCTATTTCTTTTCAAAAGTCGTCTTCTTGTAGTTTATCTGATGTCTCACGCAGTTTTCCCAGTCTTGTTGTGTTCCTTGTCAATTTCTTCGCCAATAAGTCGTTCAACAACAGTCCGTTTAAAAATATTATTTCTGTTTGCAACATAATTTGAGCCCACATTAACTCAATTGAATTGTTCTAGCAGTAGTAATGGGGGTGAGGGGAATTTGGATCACGTCTCTTTCATCCAGCTGATACACTTTTTCATGGAAGAGTAACTGAATAATGATGCTTTGAACTCTAGAATAAATAGAGATTATGAACCATTCATAAACAAAGATATAATGTGACCAGACACGTTCTGCCAGACTAGCAAGAAGTGTATCATTTCCTCTCATCAAATTTTACAAACACCTTGACTTATTCATCTTTCACCACATCATGTCAAATGTTTAAGTTTCAGTTCTGAGTAATTTCAAATATACATTCATGCATACATGCCAACCAATAATGATATTCATTACAGTGCTTACGTCGCAATGCACTGTTATAATATAATGGTATCTACTATATTTATTTGTATTAGGAAAGCTATTTGAGCTAAAAATAATGTTTTTTTTTACAGCTATGTTAAATACCTCCTTCCTCATGGATCAGTTTTTAAAAATCTGAATTTTTGTCTTAGGGCGAATAGTATTTATTACAGATTGATTAGTTTGCCGCTCGTCACACACCACTTAGGGGGAATGCAATACGACAACACCGCAGGACTCCGAATGGTTACTCACCTATTAGCACTCAAGGACAAACACCTTCAAATTTGAAACACATAATAGTTGGTTTCAGGCTATAAAGTACTGCCACCTTCTTCACTTGCACATGGTCCTTGCTAATTAAGCTCTTTGAAGGTAGCGAGGTAAATACTATGAGATTCTACAAATGTTTGTTTTTGCATTGCCCTCATGAATGGTACACTGCAAAAGCAGTTGTGTAAGAGCATTTGCTTTAATGGTTTAAGCTCATCAACGCTCCTTATGGAGTACAAATTAAGTTGGTATCAACCGCTGTGCTTACTCTTGTTACTAAGATAATGCTGTCTTATACAATCTGACTGAGTACCCTTTACTGAGCAAATAGAATGTTACTTCCAGATTACTAATGTTTCCATTAGTAGATGTATGGTGGGATATTTTAACGCTGTTAAGAAAGTGATCAGTTACGTAATTGAGTGGCAGACTTCTAAATGTAAAAAGCTTGCAATTTTATTGTTTGGATGTTAGGTGCATTAACTTCTTTCAAGAAGTGTCTCCTGCTTTTGAAATCTGCTATATCCTCAATATGGGCAGCCAGATATATTGCAGTTCTAAGCCAAGAGCTCCTTCTTTAACACACTGGCATAGAAAAAGCACATATTTTATGTCTGGTCTGCAACACATTTTTCACTTTCACAACAGAAAGATCAAAATCATTAAATTCATGCTTGAAAATCTTTCCCAGAAAGTTTATCTTGTAGGCAGGCACTGGACATGATGATGATGACGACGATGATGATGATAGTATTAGTAAACAAAATTTATTCAGCCATAAATATTCACGTTTGAACCTCCAGCTATTTAATTAAACATGTCACAGTATTCATGAACACTTTAATATTGTGCAGTGAATCTGTTATATCTGTATGACCTTTAAGATCCATTTTTCAGTTTTGGATAAGTGCAAGGATCCAAAATAATGTGACTTTGTGGGTTCATGAAATGAAAAGTCCAATTTCACCACTCAAAAATGTTCTTTATTTCCACCGACTTACAGTTCAACTCTTGCCAATTACACAGAATTACTTGCTGCACACAATTACAATTCACCAGTTCGTCCGTACAATTTCACTTGTACTCGCGATTACATAAACTCCGATGCACATACCAGTTACGTACAGTCTTCCGTTGCACAATCTTCTCGTTCATTAACACGTCACTGACTAACTCTTACACCAAGAACTGCGACTGTCTCCTCACTCACACTCACTAACCAACTGACTGACTGACTCCCGTCTGTCTGCAACCCCCCTTTATATAGGAATATCGCCGCCTTCCAGTGTCCGCGAGAATGTTCCAGTAAAAGAAGGATCGAGAACCAGGTGTAAGAGAAACAGACGGCACAGTCATGTTTTTCTCCTGACCACTGCCTGTCACCACTATAAGACAAATGAGGGGGAGGTGCGGCTAACCGAACCTCCCCTGCCTTCCGCTGCCAGCTGCTTCCACAGGGTGTTCCAGCGCTCGTGTGACAATAACATATAATCAATTTTTTCTTTGGCCATACTTGGCAGTATCAGTGAAGCCAGATGTTTACTTATTCTGTTGTTGGCATATAACAAAGCAATGTGTTTAATACAGAACTACCATTGTATCTGATGTTTCATCACATAATATTAACATGTTTTATGTTTTCCACATCATATATTATTTTGCTTTTTCTGTCCTAACTTTGAACTTTGGAAGGTATTTTATCAAATCCAGTAAATCACTTTCACCACTTTGAATGTAATTATCCAATATTAAATTGTAGGATGATCAATTTTCTTAACTGGTGAATTCACTTAAAATATGAATACTTTGTATATCTAAAGTAGTTCTTTTATATCTTTCACTAGACTTGAGTTAGTTGCTTTTTCTAGTAGATTAGACACATGCAAGCTATTTGCAGAAGCTTGGTCAGTTTTTAGGCATTGCATGTGTTTACCTAATATCTTGTGCTCTGCTCATCGAAGTGCATTTTTACACTGAAAATAAAGTCACGCTTTACAATATTTATGGTTATATTGTGACCTCGTGACCCAGTCAGAATCATTGACAAACATAGTGTCACCCGAACATTGGAATTCCCGATAGAACCAGCAGCTGGCAGGTAGGGACCCGATGGGAAGCATTTAGCCACGCCTACCCATTTATCTTGTAGCGCTAACGAGGGGATGGTTGGAGAAACATCACTAGCCATCTCTTTCCCCTTCCCTGAGTCTGGAACCTTCAGGATGATTCAGTGAACCGCAAGACTTCCAGAAACAACGATCATCCTATAAAAAGGGGTTGCAGCTGGCGAGTCAGCTCAGTTCTTGGCGAGCAGCCGGAGGAGCGCCGTGCTAGCAAACGGACTGGAAGACTGTGTACGTGCATCGGAGGAGTTGTACGTAATTGCGAGTGCGGTGTGGACCTGTGACAGACGAACTGGTGAATTGTAATTATGTGCGCTACGTAATTCTATGTAATTGGCAAGTTTTCCAACTGTAATTCGGTGGCAATAAAGAACATTTTGAGTTTGTGCAATTGGACTTCTAATTTCACGAACCCACAAAGTTACAACTGGTGTCAGTAAGTGGGATATTACTGCGATGGAGGCTGCATTGGCACAGATTTTAGAAAAGTTAGAGACGGCAAATAACAACTTGGCCGCGAAGATGAACGAATTAACAAAGAAGATGGAGACGGCAAATAATAACCTGGCCACTAAACTGAAACAAATGAAGACGGCTAACGACAACCTCACCGCCGAGCTGAAGGAAATAAAGACGGCGAATGACAACCTCCCTGCGAAGACGAAAGCTGCAAACAACTTGACCACTACATTGACTGCAATGAAGGCTGAATTAACCACAGAAATGAGAGCAGCGAACGACAGTCTGGCCACGAAAATGAAGGTGGCGAACGAGGTTCTCGCCGCCAAATTTGAGGAACAGTTGGCCGGCGTGAGGGATGACGTCGCGAAGCTGGGCAAGCGGATACGTCAAGTAGACGAGTGCCTTAATGATTTAGAGGTAAAGGCCGACAATAACGCCAAGTCCCTGAACGCCATGGTGGAAGACGTCGAAGACCTTGCGAACCGCGTAAACAACCTGGAGGGAAGGGCCGACAGCAACACAAAGTCCATGAACGCCATGGTAGAAGACATCGTCGGCAAGAGGTTGAAGGACTTTAAGGCCGACGACCGGGAAGCGACACAACATCGGCGCGCGTCAAACCTCCAAAATACGACGGCGGGTCAACGTTAGAGGTCTTCCGCCGCCAATTCGACACGGTGGCCAGGCATAACAAGTGGTCACCAGAGGAAGAGGTCGCAAGCTAATAGCCAGCCTCCAGGGACGGGCCGCGGAAGTCCTAAACGCGGTCCAGACTGCGGCGACTTCCAAGGATATCTGGGAGGCACTGGAGAACCGTTTCGGGAACCACTGCCTAGCCGCAGCCTACCGCAGTCAGCAGAAAACAAGGTCGCAACAGCCAGGGGAGACACTGCAGGAATTCGCTCTGGCGATTGAGCAGCTGGCTAGCAAGGCCTTGGTTGACCTACCGTCGGAGTTCGTATCCCGGGAAGCCGTCTACGCCTTTGTCGACGGGGTACGAGACACCGAGGTACGTCAGCGCCTAATACTCGGCGATTACAAAACCATCCAGGAGGCGCTAACGGCAGCACTGAGGATGCAGGCGACCAAGATGACGGCTACCCCGACTTCGAGGACAAGGAGTGTGCGCTACACCGGAGACAGAAGACCAGCCGAGGGACGCCGGCGAAGACCTAGTGGCCTGTGTTGGGGATGTGGACAGCCGGGACACCTGGAGAGAGACTGCCCACACCAGGAAGAGCAGCCGGAAGAACGAATAAGGCCCGGCGTGGCGAGGAGCACGTCGGCGCCATCCACACCATCTCCTCGAGTGACACTGCGCGCCGTCAGCCGGCGGATGGATGACCTCATCGCGGACGGTTGGGTGAGAGGGAAGCCGTGCCGGGTGCTGGTGGACACCGGGGCAGCCGTGACCGTCATCAGACATGACATAGCCAAGGGTTTGCCGTCGAGGAAGCCGAGCCGACCATACTAGCTAATGACGGCAGCGGGCGACACCTTACCTGTGGAGAAGGAGGCTCAGCTGAAGCTGACCTTGGGACGGAGTGCCGTGCGTCTGTGGGTGTTCGTCGCGAAGATGGCTGAGGAGGTGATTCTGGGACTGGATGCCCTCAGGAGCCACGAGGCAAGGGTCGACGCCGGCAGGAAGGTCCTGCGGCTCAACGGAGAAGGGGTTATACTCCGTCAACCAGAAGAGCGCCTTGGAATCTGCAGGGTCGTCTTGAACGAAGACGTGGTTGTCCCTGCGAGTAGCGAGGTGGTGGTCACGGTGCGACTGGAAGGCCTGAGAACCAGGAACATGATGCTGGACCAGAAGACGCCTGTACGCGGACTATGTGTAGCCAGGGCATTGCTGCCAACCGAGAGGAGGTGCCAGTGAGACTGCTAAATCCAACGGACACCGATCACGACGTCCAGGCCGGTACGGAGTTGGGAACGTGCGAGCCCGTAGTAAGCGTAACAATCGACAAGACACAGGAGCCGGTGCCGACGCAACACCTCGGGTCCCGGCTAGAAGGCCTACTGGAGAGGGCGGCCGACCACCTGACCGCAGTGCAGCTGGAGAAATTTCGACAACTGCTGAGACGATACCAGTGCGTCTTCAGCCAAGGTAGCAGTGACTACGGCCGCACGGACTAAGTGCTTCACCGCATCGACACTGGGGGCGCCCGGCCTATTCGGCAACCACCTAGACGCGTTCCGCTTGCGAAGCAAGGGGCGGTACGAGACATGCTGGAGGACATGAGATCCAGGGGAGTGATTGAAGAGTCTGACAGCCCTTGGTGTTCCCCTGTAGTCTTGGTGACGAAGATGAACGGTGAGCTACGCTTTTGCGTGGACTACAGGAAGCTGAACGCTGTCACCCGGAAGGACTGTTTCCCCTTACCCTGGATTGACGACACCCTGGACACGCTAGCTGGTGTACAGTGGTTCTCGACCCTGGACCTGAAGTCGGGCTACTGTCAGGTAGCTCTAGACCCGAGAGACATGGGGAAGTCCGCATTCTCGACAGGCCAAGGGCTATGGCAGTTCACAGTTATGCCCTTTGACCTCTGCAACGCACCAGCCACCTTCCAACGTCTCATGGAGTCAGTGATGAGAGGACTGACTTACGACGCCTGCCTGCTATACCTGCACATCATCATCGTCGGTAAGACTTTTTTTGAAGACCATCTCGAGAATCTGAATAAGGTGCTACAGAGATTGTAGTCGACCAACTTAAGCTGAACGCGAAGAAGTGCCAGCTCTTCCGCAAGGAAGTGAACTACTTGGGCCACATAGTCTCAGCAACCGGAGTGGCCACAGACCCGGAGAAGACAAAGGCTATGAGAGATTGGCCTCGCCCAAAGGATAAGAAAGAGTTGAGCAGTTTTTTTTGGGGCTGTGCAGTTATTACCGACGCTTCATAAATGGGTTCTCCAACATGCCAAACCCCTCACCCGCCTGACAGAGGGACACCGGCCTTAAGTGTGGACGGAGGACGCCGAAGACGCTTTCCAGCACCTGAAGAAGAGCCTGTGCAGTGCTCCAATTTTGGGTTTTCCACAACAGGTGTCGCGTTCATTGTGGACACCGACGCCAGCGACAATTGCATTGGAGGCGTCCCATCGCAGATCCTGGACGGCCATGAGCGGGTGATAGCCTACAACAGCAGGACGCTATCCAAGGCAGAGAAGAACTACTGCGTCACCCGGCGAGAATTACTGGCGGTAGTAAAGACTTTGGAGCACTTCCACAAGTACCTGTACGGTCAGCCATTCCACCTGAGGACTGACCATTCCGCCCTAACCTGGCTATTGAGCTTTAAGAACCTGGAAGGCCAGACAGCACGTTGGGTCCAGAGGTTGCAGAAGTACGACTTCACCTCGGAACATCGTAGAACTTCAGCAGCCATGGCAAGGACCGTACCGGGTGGTGAAGAGGATTAACGAGGTGGTCTACCGCATCCAGAAGGTTTCCCGAGGGAAGATGGTGGTACACCTGGATCGCCTGGCACGCTACGATGGTGCTGTTCGGGACGACCAGCTTTGAGGAGGGAGTAGTGTCACCCGAACATCGGAATTCCCGATAGAACCAGCAGCTGGCAGGTACGGACCCGGCGGGAAGCAATCAGGTGGTACACCTGGATCGCCTGGCACGCTACGATGGTGCTGTTCGGGACGACCAGCTTTGAGGAGGGAGCAGTGTCACCCGAACATCGGAATATCCGATAGAACCAGCAGCTGGCATGTAGGGACCCGGCGGGAAGCATTCAGCCACGCCTACCCATTTATCTTGTAGCGCTAACGAGGGGATGGTTGGAAAAAACATCACTAGCCATCTCTTTCCCCTTCCCTGACGTCTTGAACCTTCGGGATGATTCAGTGAACCGCAAGATTTCCAGAAACAACGATCTTCTGTATGCAAGGTATGGTAGTAGTTTGATTCCTCCCAATTCCTGAATTTTTTTGTGGTTGTTCGTGCAGTATGGGGTGTTGCAATAGAACTCTGTTCCGGTTAACTAATGCTGGGTATCGCCTCAAAATTTCATGAACTCGTTCTAATTGTTGAGAATAGATCCGCATCAATTGCCCACCCATTTGAAACAAACTCCCAGTGAATCATACCTTCAGTATTCCACCAGATACACAACATTACTTCAGGACCAAACTGATTTTTTAACGATGACTTTGGCAGGGATCAAGCCACTGTTTCGACGCATCAGAGTTTCGGTAGTATTCCCATTTTTCATTACAAGTGACAATTCTGTTGACAAATCTATCATCCACAGGAATACGGATAAGCTGACGACAGATATCCAGTCTATGTTCAGCCTGTTGAGGTGTCAGTTCATGATGTACAGATCTACAGCTTCTGTATGATTTTCCAGGTGCCTTAATGTGGCAATGTATGGTATCTTTTCATTTATCAGGTTTTTCTGAAAGCCTATGAGTACTTTTTTTTGCAGATTTTCTTGCAAAACTTGGCATGTATCCTCAATATTGCATTCTTTAGGTCTTCCAGAACGTGGTAAATCTTTAGTGTTTTCGACTTCATTATTGAAACGTTGGAACATTCATGGTGCCACACACTCATTAATGACACCTTCTCCTTCCACTTCACATATTCTTCACATATTCCACGTTTTTGGGAGTGGGGGGAGAGCCGTGGACTTTGCGGTGCCGGTGGTGGATGGCATTGTTCGGCTCATTGAGCGGCACTGGGGGGGGGGCGGTTGCCTGGAGGGCTGGTCGGCCTTTGGCTGGTGGTGGGGATGTGGGGTCCTTGGGGCATGTCCTGATTTTGAATGTGGGTGGAACTGGGGTGTTTTTTGGGTTCGGGGGGTGGTTTGGGGGGTTTTATTGATGAAGCTCCACTGTTTATAAATACTTCTATTTATAACTTTATTATGCATACCTGTGTTTTTTTTCTTCAAGTACAATGACGAAAGTATTCACATAAACATAACCTACACTTTTCAGTGCAGTATACAATTGTTGTATATACACTACAGCCTAAACTTCCAAGTACAACAGTATGTGTGAATCTGCTTAACAATGTGCAAGGTGGAAAGAGGAAACTGAGTGCATGGTATAACAGTTGTCATTCACAGATACCAGCATAAGTAGAGAAATCACACTGTTCCTGTCCGAATTTACCCCTGTGTCCAATATTTCCCCATCTTAAAGTAACTCTAAACTCTATCGGCCCTGGGCTCATTTGGGCATCATTTTCACCCATTTCATTCATTGTCCAAAATGACCTTGTTTTTCCAGTCACAAAAAGTAAAAAACATGTATAGACAGAATTGGTTAGTACAATTTTGAAAATTATGTGATCCTTATTTTTCAAAATAAATATTGTTTGCCAGACCATCAAATCTGTGGGTCCATAACTGCTTCTATTACGCTGGCCTGTCATGGCGTACAAATGTTCCACAATTGGTGCTTGTGAGAAAAGCCGATGGAGTTTAAAACTCCTCCCGGCCAGGTCTGAAGGACCCATTAACCAAAGACAGGTGTGGCCCTCCAGACATACTGGGGGTTAAAGTGAGTGGATGATGTAACCACCATTACAAGCAAAAAATTGGTGTCCACTTAAAAAACGATTACATTTATGCTACTTAAAAGAGCTAATGGCTTCATTGCCAAAGCCTAGCATTTGAAAACAACAACATTCTCAGCTTACATCGACGATATATGGAGCGGAGTACCAGCTCAATTCAAAATTATATTAAGTTTGTGCTTCATTATATTATAGTGCTTACCTATAAAAAAATTACTAATCTTTGTTTACATCAAAATAAAGCTATAAGGCTCAAGTCACAAATTGAAAATAATGCTTGCCTTTCTTTTTGGGATCTAAAGATAATAAAAATAACAATCAACTAAACTTTGGCAAATATACGAAATAAAGTATTATTCATGATTACATAAAAAAAAGTTTTAAACCTTTTTTACATAAATTTGCTGTTTCTAATAGTTCAATTAAAATTAAAATTAAGCTTTAAAATTACTAAATTTGCAAGATAAAGCTATGAAATTTTCATTAGAGACTGAAATTAATGGATTTCTTCCTTTTCTAGATCTAAAGATAATAAGAAATAATAATAAAAAATTAAACTTTGGTATTTATAGGAAGTCTACTCATATTGATAATTACATAAAAAATAAAAGTTTAAACCCTTTTTCACATAAATTTGCTGTTTTCAATAGTTTGATTTATAGATTAATAAATATACCCCTGAATAAAGAGGAATTTAATAAAGAATAGAAACATATTATTAATACTTCTCTAATTAATTATTATAATAAAGACTTTATAAAAAAAATGGAAAAATTTAAATATCAAAAAACTATTAATGATATTTCTACCTTTAAAAAGACAAAAGGTGAGTAAGTTGATATTTAAGCTACAAAAGAAAGCATTACGAATTATGGTTGGTATTCCAAAAATGGAAAGAAATCACTTCAGAGATTTGAATATCTTGACCCTACCAAGTTTATATATGAAACAGTTACTGATTTACATGAAGACTAATACTGCGAACTATCTCACAAATGCTAAAATACACACCCATAACACACGTAATAAAAACAAATTACACACCTATATTCATAAAACAAAACTATTTGAGACTTCTGTCAAATACATGAGTTTAAAGCTATACAACCACTTGCCAAATCAATTAAAAAACGTAACCTCTATAAAAAAGTTTAAGACAGAGCTACACAATTTCTTAAAAAAAAAAAAAAAAAAAAAAAAAGAAATCAGTTTTACTCAGTAAATGAATACCTAGAATACAAATCAGGTAAAGCATAAATTAAACAGTTTGTTGTGCATAATTATACTAATGTATTCTATTTCTATTCTTGTTTCATGTGTCCGAGATTGGAGACTCACCAATGAAGAATTTTAGCTGGCCAAAGCATTAAAATTAAGTGTAATTGTGTAAAGTATTTGAAAACAAACATTGTATTGTATTGATTATAATTTAAAAAATTTACTTACCATCCTTGTGGCGACTTACTATCTTAATTACTTGAATCAAAGGCTTCATCATTTAACTCTTATTATTTTAGTTAATTGATGGAAATTGATAATTTCTTCATACCAGCCGTATATAGGCTAAGGTTTTTGATAGAGTCAACATGAAAAATTCAATGCTATGGCCTGAATTTGATCCACCGATCTCCTGGTTTCTGTCCAGTCCCTCTAACCGATTGAGCTACCATGGCCAACGTGCTGTCCTGACATTAAATTCTCCATTTGACTCGTATATTTCCCCGGTAAACCATTAGGGCTCTCGCATCCGAGATACACCGTTTGTGGCGACTTACTATCATAAGTACTTGAGTCAAAGGCTTCATCATTTAACTCTTATTATTTTAGTTAATTAATGGAATTTAATCATTTCTTTACACTATAAGCTAATATGGATAGAGTCAACATGTAAAATTCAATGCTAATTTCTTGCACTTTTGCTAATTCAATTTAATCTTTTCTTATGTTTTGTATTGATTTACTTTCTGCAGTAACTCTGCTTTGGCTTCAGAAGGGTGGAAGATTATTTTGATCCAAACAATCCTGAGTATCTTGTTTTTGGAATTGGTACAGGGAGGTTTATCTAAGAGTTTAGAATGGTAGGTTGCATTATCCATGAAGACAGACCTCTCTTCTAAAATATTTAAGAATGTGTTTATGAACCATTTCAGAGTGATAGAAAACATTTTTATTCCCTAGTGTGGAATAAAGGCCCACTTGCTTTCAGGAATTAATCCTGCTTTTGCAGAACCTGCATGGCAAATTATAAATCTGTTTTCTTTCCCTCCAGATATGATGAGACCACCTCTTACTGTAGAATATTGCCATATGTTTTGTTTGCAATGGTTCTGATTTACCCACGTCTCATCAAGATAAAAAGTGGTGCGCTTTGCTTCACATACCCTAAACATATGCATAATTCTTAAAAACAGTATTATCGCAGTAAATATATCACTTCTTTCAAGGATTTATGCCATCATTAGTTTTTTTGTTTTTTGTTTTGTTTTTGTTTTTTGTTTCTGAAGCCCAAATTTATAATTACTAATCCCATTAAAGTAGAGGATCCCATATTGTATATTTTCCCTCATGATATGAACCTGAGTTTTACTAAAGAGGTATTCACCAATGCCATACACTTTATTAATGTGTAATAAAGTACTTTTTTTCAAAATAATGTTGGCAATCGCATTGTTTTGACTGGTGCGGCCAGCGTGCATAAAGGAACAGATAGTGCAGTGAGGAGGTAAAAAGCTTGCCAAAACATAAAGATAGATGACTGGAAGGTTCACTTTCTTTATTGTTACAGAAAATTCCACTAATTTCTAGATCAATGAGTGGAGGTATAAAAACGAAGCCACGACTCACCAGAGTTCAGTCGAAATGGGACTCTATAATTGTGCCCATGCAGCTGTGATTTGAAAGTGAACTCTTGTTTATTTGTGTGTTCAGAAGTAACGAGAGATTGTGTTGGTTTATGTTATGTCATCTTGCTGCCAAGGGTGTACAAAAAGTGTGTTTCTACGGAAATAAAGAGCATTTTGAATTTCTGCAACTTGGACTTTAAGTTTTACGAACCCACAAAGTGACAATTGGTGTCAGGAGTGGAACATACGACAATGGACACTGCCTTGGCAAAAATTTTAGAAGAGCTGAAAGAAATGAGAACAGTGAATGATAACCTCGCCGCGAAGACGGAAGCTACAAATAACCTGGCTGCGGAGCTCAAAGAAATGAAGACGGCGAATGACACCCTCGCTGCGAAGATGGAGGCGGCAAATAGCAACTTGGCTGCGACGATGACCGCGAATATTACCGAATTGACCACGAAAATGAAAGCGGCGAACGATAGCCTGCCAACCGAAATGACGGCGGCGAACGAGGCCGGCGTGAAGGAGAACGTCACAGAGCTGGGCAAGCGGATGGATCAAGTTGACGAGCGCGTCGAGGACCTGGCGAACCGCGTTAACGACTTAGAGGGAACGGCTGACAGCAATACCAAGTCCCTGAACGCCATGGTGGAGGACATCGTCGGCAGAAGGATGAAGGATTTAAAGGCCAACGCGCCGGGACGTGACACAACATATGCACGCGTCAAACCACCAAAGAATGACGGCACCTCACCGTTCGAAGTCTTCCGTCGCTAATTCGATAGAATGGCCAAACACAAGTGGTCAACAGAGGAAGAGGCCGCACAGCTAATAGCCAGGCCAGACGAAGGCCAACCGAGGGACGCCGGCGAAGACCAAGTGGCATGTGTTGGGGTGTGGACAGCCGGGACACCTGGAGAGACTGCCCACACCATGTAGAGCAGCCGGAGAAACGAGTAAGGGCCGGCGTGGCGAGGGCCATATCGGCGCCATCACCACCATCCCCTCAAGTGAACTTGCGCGCCGTCAGCCGGCGTATGGATGACAGCCTCATCGCGGACCTTTGGGCGAGAGTGAAGCCGTGCCGCGTGCTTGTGGACACCGGGGCAGCCGTGACCATCATCAGACCTGATGTAGCTAGGAGTTTGCCGACGAGAAAGCCGAGCTGACCTTACCGGCTTATGGCGACATCGGGTGACACCTTGCCTGTGGAGAAGGCCCTGCTGAAGTTAACCTTGGGACGGAGTGCCGTGCGTCAGTGGGTGTGCGTCGCGAAGGTGGCTGAGGAGGTGATACTGGGACTGGATGCCCTCAGGAGCTTCAAGATGACGGTCGACGTAGGCAGGAAGTTGCTGCGGCTCAATGGAGAAGTGATACTCCGGCAACCCGAAGAACGCCTTGGAATCTGTAGGGTCAACCTGAGTGAAGACGTGGTTGTCCCCGCGAGAAGCGAGGTGTTGGTGACGGCGCGACTGGAAGGCCAGCGAACCACGAACATGATTGTGGACCGGAAGACACCTGTGCACGGACTCTATGTAGCCAGGACATTGTTGCCGTACCGAGAGGAGGTGCCAGTGAGGCTGTTCAACCTAACAGATACCGATCACGACGTCCAGGCCGGGACGGAGTTCGGGACGTGCGAGCTAGTGGTCAGCGTGACAGCAATCGACAAGACACAGGAGCCGGTGCCGACGCAATACATGGGGCCCCGGCTGGAAAGCTTACTGGAGAGGGCGGCCGACCACCTGACCGCAGAACAGCTGCAGAAGGTCCGACAACTGATGGGACGATACCAGCGCGTCTTCAGCCAAGGCAACAGCGACGACGGTCGCACGGACCCAGTGCTCCACCGCATTGACACCGGAGACACCTGGCCTATTCGGCAACCACCTAGACACGTTCCGCTGGTGAAACAAGCGGCGGTTCGGGACATGCTGGAGGACATGAGATCCAGGGAAGTGATTGAAGAGTCTGACAGCCCTTGGTGTTCTCCTGTAGTTCTGGTGACAAAGCAGAACGGTGAGCTACGCTTCTTCGTGGACTACAGGAAGCTGAACGCTATCACCAGGAAGGACTGTTTCCCCTTACCTCGGATTGACGACACCCTGGACACGCTGGCTGGTGCGCAGTGGTTCTCGGCCCTGGACCTGAAGTCGGGCTACAGGCAGGTAGCTCTAGACCCAAGAAACAAGGAGAAGACCGCATTCTCGACAGGCCAAGGGCTTTGGCAGTTCACAGTTATGACCTTCGGTCTCTGTAACGCACCAGCTACCTTCCAACGCCTCATGGAGTCAGTGATGAGAGCATTGACTTATGACGCCTGCCTGCTATACCTGGACATCATCATCATCGGCAAGACATTCGAAGACCATCTCGAAAACCTGAGCAAGGGGCTACAGAGACTGCAGACGATACCAACTTGAAGCTGAACGCGAAGTGCCAGCTCTTCCGCAAGAAAGTCAACTACTTGGGTCACATATTCTCACCAACCGGAGTGGTCACAGACCCGGAGAAGAGGCAGGCCGTGAGAGATTGGCCTCGCCCAAAGGATTATCGAGAACTGCGTAGCTTCCTGGGGCTGTGCAGTTATTACCGCCGCTTCATAAGGGAGTTGAACATCGCCAAGCTTCTCACCTGCCTGACAGAAGAACAGCGACCCTATGAGTGGACGGAGGACGCTTTCTAGCAGCTGAAGAAGACAATTTGCAGTACTCCTATTTTGGGATTCCCACAAGCAGGCGACGTCTTCATTGTGGACACTGACGCCAGCGACCATTGCATTGGAGGCGTCCTATCCCAAGTTCATGACGGCCACGGGCGGGTGATAGATTACTACAGCAAGACGCTGTCCAAGGCAGTGAAGAACTGCGTTACCCGGCGAGAACTACTGGCGGTAGAAAAGACCTTGGAGCACTTCCACAAGTACGTTCAGCCATTTCACCTGAAGACTGACCACTCCGCCCTAACCTGGTACTCAGCTTTAGAAACCTGGAAGGCCAAACAGCACGTTGGTTCCAGATCGCAGTAGTACGACTTCACCTCGGAGCATCGTAGTGAAGAGCCACGGCAACGCAGACGCCATGTCCCTAAGACATTGCCCAGAAGAATGCGGCCAATGCACAAGAGTGAAAGAGGAGCGTGCCGCTGCTGTCACACTGGTCATGGCAGTGCATGCGGACGGCTGGGATAGCGCAGGCCTGAGGAGGGAGCAGCTGGCGGACGCCAACTTGGGGCCACTCTTGAGGGAAAAGTAGGCAGGGACAAGACCGACCTGGGAGGACATCGCAAAAGGAAGCGCGACATATAAGTCGTACTGGATCCAATGGGCTCATTGAAAACCAAAGAGGGCCTGCTGTTCTGGGTATGGGAATCACCCGATGGGAAGACGCAGAGGAAGCAGTTGGTACTTCCCCGGAGTAAGGTCCCGGAAGTATTGGACTAAGTGGACGCCGGTACTTCAGGACACCTGGCAGTAAACTGAACGATCGACAAACTCCAACAGCGCTATTACTGGCTGAGGCTCCGAGCAGACGCTGAGATGGCGCCGTCAATGTCACGTGTGCGTGCCGATTCGCGGCCGCCAAAGAGCCGGTTTCGCATGCAGCAGTACAACGTCGGAGCGCCTTTCGAACGCATCGCTGTCGACATAGCTGGACCATTCCCAGTGTCCGACCGGGGCAACAAGTACCTGATGGTAGCCGTGGAGTACTTCACCAAGTGGCCAGAGGTGCATGCCATCCCGAACCAGGCCCGCCTCGGTAGCGTAGAAGGTAGCATGTCTGCCTCACGTTCTAGAGGTCCCGAGTTCTAATCTCGGTCAGGGTGAGTTACCTGGATAAGGTATTTTCCCGGGTTTTCCCTTCTCCTTCAAGATGAATGTCGGGTAACTCTAAGCTCCATGGACCCTGGACTCACTTGAGCATCATTTCACAGAATTCATTCACCGTCCGATATGACTTAACGTTGGAGGACGTAAATTACACACATAAAAGAGTCCCGAACCAGGAGGCGAAGACAATCACAGACTGCCTCGTGGAGCAACTGTTCTGTCGTTTTTGGGTGCCGTTAGTGCTCCACAGCGACCAGGGCACTACTTTTGAGTCTAACCTGATGAAGGAGGTACTGGAAAGACTTGGGGTGAACAAGACCTGTGCAACACTTCTACATCCACAGTCGGACGACATGGTGGAGAGGTACATCAAGATCCTAGAAGAACACCTGAGGAAGGTCGTGGCCAGCCATCAGCGATATTGGGACGTCAAGTTATCACTGTTCTTGTTGGCCTACCGCTCATCAACACACGACACCATAGGAATGACGCCGGCAACCTTAATGTTCGGCCGAGAGCTACGCCTCCCTTATGATCTCGCTTTTGCGAGTGCCCCTGAAGCGAAACAGCCACCAACCGAGTATGAGGAAACCTTGTGGACCATCTCCACGACATGCATGAAATGGCTCGTCAGAACATCCAGATGGCGAGCGACCGCATGAAGACCCGGTACGACAGGCAAGCCAACAGCCAAGGGTTCCAGCAAGGTGACCTGGTCTGGTTGTACCGCCCTACCCGGACCAAGGGATGCTGCCCGAAACTTCAACAACCATGGCGAGGACCGTACCGGGTGGTGAAGAGGATTAACGACGTGGTCTACCGCATCCAGGAGATGCCCCGAGGAAAGATGGTGGTGGTACACCTGGATCGTCTGGCCCGGTACGATGGTGCTGTTCGGAACGACCAGCTTTGAGACAGCAATGTTACCGATCGCATTGTTGCAACTGACGCGGCCGCCGCGCACAAAGGGACAGAGTGTAGCGCGGAGATAAAAAGCTTGCCGAAACAGATAAAGATAAATGACTGGAAGGTTCGCTTTTCTGATTGTTACAGAAAATTCCACAAATTTCTAGATCAATGAGTCGAGGTATAAAACGGAAGCCGCGACTCACCAGGGATCAGTCGAAATCGGACTCGTAAATTGTGCGCGTGCAGCTGTGATTTGACAGTGAACTCTTTTGTTTATTTACGTGTGCAGAAGTGAGAGATTGTGTTGGTTTATGTTACGTCATCTTGCTGCCAAGGATGTGCAAACAGTATTTCTACGGAAATAAAGAGCATTTTGAATTTCTGCAACTTGGACTTTTAATTTTACGAACCCACAGTCACAATAATTTAAATTGGATAAGGTTTCTTTCTTAGTTTTTCCCTTCTGGTATGCTTTCCCGGTGATTTAAATAAAGGCTGGCCAATATCTGTGCTAGAAGAAATAAAACTTAAAATAAAATACTTCCCTTAACAATAAATCATCCTGTGGAACAGATGAGGTATCAGATGATTTAGTTAAGCAATGTGCTCAACAACTGATGTTCCCTCTTTTGGAAATGGCAAATTCGTCACTCCATTTGGAATGTTTTGCTACAATTCTTAAAGTAGCTAAAGTTCAACTATTTTCAAGAAAGGATATAAAAGTTGTATTGAAAATTATACGCCAATTTAATTCTGTCCGTGTTTATGAACGTCCTTGAAAAAATTGTGTATAGCAGACTGTTGTCCTTTTGTGAAGTTAATAAAATGTTTTCCGACTCTTAGTTTAGGTTTAGATGGGCTGAAGGAACTTACCACGCCATTCAATCTTTTATTGAAAGAATTTATATAGCGCAGGCTAATAAAGAACATGTAATAGTGATATTCCTTGATTCAAGTAAGGCTTTCAATATGGTAAATTCTTATCAGGAAATTTCAACATAGGCATTAGAGGTGTTGCTAATGATCAGTTTAGATCATATTTGTGTAATAGGCAACAAATTGTCATAATCAATTCTGTAAAATCCAATCCAACAATCATACGTTGTGGTGTATCACAAAGATCACTTTGGGCCCATTGCTGTTTTTAGTTTATATAAATGATTTTCCGATGTGTTTGCCGGATAGTAATACAGTTTTATTTGCTGATGACACAAATATTATAATAAATGATAATCATTTGTCCAAATTACAGGATAAAATAAATAATTATACGTCAAATCTGGTTCAGTGGCTCCGAAATAATACGCTAAAATTAAATTTAGATGTGTTTTGAAAACCCTTTCCATGTCTCAGTAAATTGTTCTTAAATTGTAGAAGTAAATAGTACTAAGTTCTTAGGTATCATGATTGATTCTAATTTATCTTGGGAATGCAACATATTGTCTTTGAATGATAAATTGAGTTCTTTAAGTTATGCATTCCGAATCTTGTCAAAATCTCTATCTATTGATGTATTAAAGTCAATATATTTTGGATATGTACATTCATAGCTTTCTTATGGCATGGGTCTTCTTCAAAAACCAAGGAAACATTAATATTACAAAAGAGGATATTGGAAATTATATTGCAAGTGCCAGTTAGAAGCAGTAGTAAAAAGGTGTTTTCATATTTGAAAATTTCACCTCTTCCTTGCATTTATATCCTGGATTCTGTGTTTTTTATTCAACAAACCTAAATCTCCTACAATTGAATTCTCTATTAAAATAAAACCTGAAGGTTTCCTGGCGACAAATATGCTCACTTTCTTCTCGGGCAGCCAGCTAGGTGAAAAGACGATTAGATATCATTTCGGGAGTGTGCATCTCTCCCATCATCAGGATATTTATAAAATGTTATAACCAGAAATGAAACACTGGATATAACACAACTATAAACAAAGACAAAACACTCTCCAAATTTGCATTACTGATCAAAAGACTGTTTTCAGTAAATTAAATTCCAGGACAGAAGATGGCGTGAGTATAGAAAATTGTGTCAAAGAAACGTAACTACTTAACTTGATTATCAAGCTGTATTGATCTTTGCTTCTTAAGTCAATGGATTTCCACTTTTGGGGCCGGTTTCCAAGAGGAGCTGAACTGATATCCAGCATCACAATTAAGCGTGCTCCTTTCAGAGGAAATCACCAAAGCCTCTTTAATTCTCCGCTCCTAGTAACTGTTACATTTTGCCAAGATAGTCGTCTCCCAAAAATTGGCTCTAGGGTCATTATCAAAACAATGCTCTGCCAGCCCAGACTTCTCAGGTTGCATTTAAATGCATTAAATGTTCATGTTTGATTATTCTAGTAGCGATGGTCCTTCTGGTTTGTCCTATATATGGTGTCCCACATTCACAGGGAATGCGGTACATTCCCGTGACTTGGAAGTCCAGTTTATCTTTCACTGGTCTCAACAGATGTTTAATCTTCGGAGGTGGCTTGTGGATGGTCCTGATGTTGTATTTGGCAAGAATTCTGCTGATTCTGCCGGATAGATTGCCGCTAAATGGGATGCAGGCTGTAGCGGTAGGCTTATCTGATGCTCGCTCTATTACAGGTTTCTCTTTCGTAGCTTTGGTTATTGAGGCTTCAACATCATATTCGGAGCAGCCATTTTGACGGAAAGTGAGTCTCAGGTGCTGTAATTCTTGTTTTAAGTGGCTGAGATCAGAGATAGACAAAGCTCTGTAGGCCAGTGTATTTAGAACTCCCAGTCGTTGAGACTTATGATGGAAATGAGCATTCAGATAGAGATCGGTGTGTGTAGGCTTGTAATATACAGCATGACCCAGTGTACCGTTGCTGTTTTTTGAAACAAGAATGTCCAGGAATGGAAGAGTTCCATCCTTCTCCACTTCCATGGTACCTAAAGTGTATTTGAGGTCGAAGGCTGTTGAGATGTGCAAGAAAGCTAGGCAAAGTGTCTGATCCATGTGGCCAAATTACAAAAGTGTCATCCACGTATCTATAGAAATGAGATGGTTTAAGTGGAGCTGTGGCAAGTACTTCATGTTCTAGGTGTTCCATATAGAAATTAGCTATAGATGGTGACAAAGGGGAGCCCTTAGTTACTCCGTCTACTTGTTCACAGAAAGTACCACCAAAGAAGAAGAAAGTGGACATCAGGGTATGTCGGAAAAGCTCTATGGTATCAGCTGGAAATTGCTCCTTCAGAAGTTGGACGGCTTCTTGAAGTGGTACTCTTGTAAATAGAGAAACCGAAGCTGACCAGAAGATCAGAAGGGCCAATGGTAATGTTCCTAAGTGTATGTACAAACTATGTGGAGTTACTCACATGATGTGGGCAATTCCCTACCAGAGGTTGTAACAGATGAGCCAGGTGACATGCCAGCCAATATGTAAGGCTGCTCCTGGTGTCCACAATGGGGCGTAAAGGAACGTCCGGTTTGTGGATCTTCAGAAGTCCATACATTCTAAGAGGCCTGGAACCTGACGGTGATTTTGCCTTCTTAATTTCTGAAATAAGGCAGGATCTTTTAATAAGTTGTACAGTCCGACGTTCAATGGAAGAGGTAGGATTCATATCGAGAATCGTGTAGGCCGGATCATGTAAGAGCTGCTTCATTTTCTCTAAGTGTTGGGCTGTGGAGATGATCACAGTGGCATTACCCTTGTCCGCCGGCAAGACAACCAAGTTTTCATCATTCCGAAGTCTCTTAAGCACGAAACTTTCATCTCGGTTGATATTGGGCCTAGGAAATGTGGTGCAAGTGACAGCGGCGGCCACCACAGTGCGTATTTCTTCAGCACTGAATTCTCTATTATATGATTACAGTACTAGAGCATCCAGCAATGTTCATTTAAATCGTCATAGACTTACTAGATGCCTTAATAGTACATCAGATCTAGGTATTATTTTGTATAATCTCTTGCCTCAAAAAATTGGACTTTTAAATTATAGAAGGTTTAGGCAATCAGTGCAAATGATATTAACATTTTTACCTTTTAGCATAAGTGAATTTTTAAATATAAAATTGCAATTTACATTTTATTTTACTGCATGTATTTTTAAAATGTACTCTTGTATTAGACTTTATATTAATTTCAAACATTTTCAATTATATTGTAATGCATATTTATATTTTTGAAAATATTGTACATAAATTGTATTTTTGATAATGCCATGAGTTTGGTTGATTCCTACAGCTAATAAATTATCTGAATCTGAGAAGAACGATTTTTCACAGGAATGGATTACAAATCTGTTTTGCACCACTGCTCTCAATTCATCTGATCTTCTCGAAAAATTAAAACAAAGTATTTTGGAAATTTCCGTTGACAGTTCACTTAAAATAAAATTCAAAGAATGTTAATTTGTGATTTCTGGTGTTATGCAGCAAAAAGTACACTGAACCAGAACTCTCCAGAATAATCTATAAGAGCCTGCAACTCATGACTGCCGTTACACACCTTGCATTCCCCCCTACTTATCTGTGTGAGCAGTGTTTCTCTGCATTGACAGCAATCAAAACAAAACAAAGAAATCCCTTATATCCAGAATACCTGTTGATGCATACCATGAATAGAGGAGCGGGTATACAGGAAACAAGCTCAATCATGTCATTAACAGATCAGAAAAATATATAAATTCATATAATTCTGTGTTCTTGTGCCATCAGCAACCTACTTGCATAGTTTCTATATTTATTTTATACAATTGCTTTTTATAATACAATCCTCCTTTTAGCGCTGTTTAATAGATTGAAGGTGTTATAATCTATTTTAGCTTTGGTTGTATATAATTTAAATTAGGGTAAGCTTTAGGGGTAGGCCTAGGGGTACAGGCTGGAATGGAAAAACGTCAGTGGGGGTATGCAGAGAAAAAAAGATTGATGGAGGAAGACAAATAATTGGTAGTCCCCGGCTTAATCATCCATGAAAACCACAAATAGAAAATTGCTATAACTAGCTGAATTAATAAGCAATTGCAGGTACAAAAATAAGTAATCTAAATCAGTGTATGTTCTAAAAAATCCAACAAATATATTTATTTAATAGAAAATATTTTGAAAGTCTGTTGTGTAGCTAAATTATAGCTGTGTAATAATCACAGAACACCAGACTATGACAGTTTGTGGTTATACTATGCATATCTTTTTTATCATGAAGTTAGATTAGATTGATTTATGTAAAATGGGTTCACTTGTAGCCACAAAGGATCATTGAGCATATCCAGCGGTATACAGTTTAATACCACACATACTTGAAAATATTGAGCATAAGGGACACGTAATATCAGTGCCATGTACTGAAAGTAAGCATTGCATACCCTGTAAACTTTACAAAATTAAATTATTGATTTAACTCGCAGTATATGATTTTATTTTTAAGCTTGTGAGTTCAGCCTTATTATTTGCTGACAAGTATACATTACTGACATCTTACTTTTAGTTTATTCGTTTTTTAATACTTTACCATGCATTGCCGAAACGAAATTACCCTCAGTAATCTCAACATTTTCAACACATATGTACACTAGTGCTTGCCACTTAACCAACAAAACAAAGGGAGGGGAGGAAAAATGGAATCATTGCTTTTTTTGGAGAACAGAAGTGCAGATGCAAATGATTGCATAATGGGCAATGCTTTATCGCAAAAATTTCTCTTCTCAAAACTATAAAGAAGAGATAAAAATTGTGCAGTAATGAAAAGCTGTGTACCAAAATTTGATTCACAATTATATATGCCCACCTCAGTAGCGTAGGTCGTAGCATGTCTGCCTCACATTCAAGGAGTCCCGAGTTCGAATCACGGTCATGTATAAATATATATAATTAATGAATGGCTTACTGGTTGTCAACAGAAATGAAAACTTTACTGTTGGTGGTCTCCTGTTAGCTAATGACAAAAATGTATGGTCTAGTGCCGGGTTCAATGATATGGGAAATATCCATAAAGTGATTAAAAACACAGTTTGACCAGCACTCATCTCCAAAAAATTATTCCAAAAAGCTTTTGGGAGATACAGATTAGACCACCTGCTGGATACTCAGAAGAAAGTGAGGGAAAATCAGCATACTGAATTAGTGAGCAAAAATAGAGAAGTAATGATGTCTAACTGATATTGTTTATTAAATTTTAGATGAGTCGTATTTCTTACACATCTGCTTCACTTTCGTACCTATTTTGAGGACATGTTTCGCAAATCTTCGTTTGCATCTACGGCTCTTGTGCGACTGACGCTAGATCCAGCGGTGTGGGTAATTCTGGGGTTGTTGCTGCCATCTGTTGATTTAGTGATGAACTGAAATGTGGGATTCTCTTCTAGCGGGATTTCAAAGTTCATTAGTTGGTTTTTATGTTTTTCTATGTATATCCTCTCCCATATGACGAGTTCACTATGTTTTTGTACGTATTTTAGTAATTCTGTGCTATCTTCAATTTCATGATTTTCAGACCAGAAATGAGCTGCTATTGCGGACTTATCAATATTTTTGTATCTTAAGTGCCTGAAGTGTTCTTTCTTTCTAGTGCCTATGTTTCTTTTTGTCCTCCCTATGTAAATTTTTTCACAGTCTTTACACTTAATTTTGTAAATGCCTGACTTTTCCTCTGGTTTTATCTTATCAGTATTATTACTGTGAAGTAGGCTTTTAATGTTGTAATTGTTTTTTGGTGCCAATGTTATATTGTATTTCTTGAATATTTTTTGGAACTTTTTTGTGGCCCAGGGGTGGTAAGTAAATTTAGCAAATCTAGTTTCTTGTTTTATTGGTGTGAGAGCTGTGATCTGTTTTAATTTCTTTTGAAGTTTGAATAATTTTAGTTTTTTATCTACAAGGTTTTTTCCATATCCATTTTTAATTGCAGTTTTTAAGATTTGATGGTATTCGTTTTGATATTCTTGCTGGCTGAGAGGTAGATTTACTAATCTGTGTGTCAGACTGTTGATGGTTGCATGTTTGTGTGGAATTGGGTTGAAACTATTTGCTTTGATGTAATTATCTGTGTGTGTTGCTTTTCTATGAATGCCAAATTCTAGTTTTTCATTGCCTTTTTTGATTTTAAGGTCTAAAAAAGGTAGAGTACAGTCCTCTTCAGTTTCTACTGTGAATTGTATGCTGGGTTCTTGCAGGTTGAGTAGTTTCAAAGCATCATCTATTAGTTTGTAGGGCACTATTGCAAAGATGTCGTCTACGTATCTGTACCATGTTTTAAACATATGAGGGAAGGCTTTAGTAATATGTGTTTCGAAAAAGCTCATGTATAGATTGGCCAAAAATGGTGATAGCGGGCTTCCCATAGCTAGTCCTGAAATTTGTTTATAATATTTTCCATCGAAGACAAAATAATTTTGATGTATACATAATTCAGTCATTGCCAAATATTCTTCTATTGCATTGGCATCCAGGTTTATAGAATTTAGCCATTTTTTCAGTTGAATCAAAAGTTTGTCTAATGGAATGCTAGGGAAGAGGGAGCGGACATCGAAGGATACTAAAGTGTCATGAGGTTTTAGTTTAAGATTTTGAATTTTTTCTACCAGGTCTAAAGAGTTTTTTATACTCAGAATAATTTTAGTTTTTTATCTACAAGGTTTTTCCCATATCCATTTTTAATTGCAGTTTTTAAGATTTGATGGTATTCGTTTTGATATTCTTGCTGGCTGAGAGGTAGATTTACTAATCTGTGTGTCAGACTGTTGATGGTTGCATGTTTGTGTGGAATTGGGTTGAAACTATTTGCTTTGATGTAATTATCTGTGTGTGTTGCTTTTCTATGAATGCCAAATTCTAGTTTTTCATTGCCTTTTTTGATTTTAAGGTCTAAAAAAGGTAGAGTACAGTCCTCTTCAGTTTCTACTGTGAATTGTATGCTGGGTTCTTGCAGGTTGAGTAGTTTCAAAGCATCATCTATTAGTTTGTAGGGCACTATTGCAAAGATGTCGTCTACGTATCTGTACCATGTTTTAAACATATGAGGGAAGGCTTTAGTAATATGTGTTTCGAAAAAGCTTATGTATAGATTGGCCAAAAATGGTGATAGCGGGCTTCCCATAGCTAGTCCTGAAATTTGTTTGTAATATTTTCCATCGAAGACAAAATAATTTTGATGTATACATAAGTCAGTCATTGCCACATATTCTTCTATTGCATTGGCATCCAGGTTTATAGAATTTAGCCATTTTTTCAGTTGAATCTAAAGTTTGTCTAATGGAATGCTAGGGAAGAGGGAGCGGACATCAAAGGATACTAAAGTGTCATGAGGTTTTAGTTTAAGATTTTGAATTTTTTCTACCAGGTCTAAAGAGTTTTTTATACTCAGAGTATGGAATTGTGGAAAGGACTGAAATTTTTTGGTTAGCTATTTTGCCAGAAGGTAAGTAGGAGTGTTTATATTATTTACAATGGGTCTCATGGGTATGTTGGGTTTGTGTAGTTTAGGCAAACCATATATTCTTTCAAGGGTAGGGTTGTCTGGTTTGATAGTTTTTTGTTCTGTAGTTGTTAAAATTTTACTATTAATGATGGTTTTTTGTACATCTTTTATGCATCGGTTGAGTGGATTAGAATCTATTTCCTGGAATTCTTTTTGTTGTAGTAACTCTAACATTTTTTCTTTGTATGTAGCTGTATCTAAGATTACTATTTTGTTCCCTTTATCAGCCCTTGAGAAGATTACATCCTTTTTCCTTAAAGATTTAATTATCTGAATTTGTTTCAAATGTTTTATTGGCTTTTTATTTATTAAGTTTTCCAATATAGGAGCTGATTTTTTTCTAATTATATTTTTGTCCATGGTTTCCAAGCCTTCTACTGCTAATTCTATGTCTGCAATGAATTCATCCGGGTTGCTGGAGTATGTTATACATGTTTTTAGGCCTTGGTTAAGTACATCTTTTTCTTCGTTGTTAAAATTTTGCTTTGAGAGATTAATTACGCTATCTAGGGATGTGTTCTTTGCTGAAATTTTGTTATGTTTTGGTTGCCAATGATTATGATTACGTTTTAGTTTCTTATTTTGACGATAAACTTTCTCTTTGACTTTATAATTGATATGTTCAAATGATTTGGCTTCTAAGTGGTCCCATGCTGTGTTTCCTAGTAATTTTACAATTTTCAGATGTAGGACCTCTCTTTGTATAACCTACATCTGAAAATTGTAAAATTACTAGGAAACACAGCATGGGACCACTTAGAAGCCAAATCATTTGAACATATCAATTATAAAGTCAAAGAGAAAGTTTATCGTCAAAAGAAGAAACTAAAACGTAATCATAATCATTGGCAACCAAAACATAACAAAATTTCAGCAAAGAACACATCCCTAGATAGTGTAATTAATCTCTCAAAGCAAAATTTTAACAACGAAGAAAAAGATGTACTTAACCAAGGCCTAAAAACATGTATAACATACTCCAGCAACCCGGATGAATTCATTGCAGACATAGAATTAGCAGTAGAAGGCTTGGAAACCATGGACAAAAATATAATTAGAAAAAAATCAGCTCCTATATTGGAAAACTTAATAAATAAAAAGCCAATAAAACATTTGAAACAAATTCAGATAATTAAATCTTTAAGGAAAAAGGATGTAATCTTCTCAAGGGCTGATAAAGGGAACAAAATAGTAATCTTAGATACAGCTACATACAAAGAAAAAATGTTAGAGTTACTACAACAAAAAGAATTCCAGGAAATAGATTCTAATCCACTCAACCAATGCATAAAAGATGTACAAAAAACCATCATTAATAGTAAAATTTTAACAACTACAGAACAAAAAACTATCAAACCAGACAACCCTACCCTTACAAGAATATATGGTTTGCCTAAAATACACAAACCCAACATACCCATGAGACCCATTGTAAATACTATAAACACTCCTACTTACCTTCTGGCAAAATGGCTAACCAAAAAATTTCAGTCCTTTCCACAATTCCATACTCTGAGTATAAAAAACTCTTTAGACCTGGTAGAAAAAATTCAAAATCTTAAACTAAAACCTCATGACACTTTAGTATCCTTCGATGTCCGCTCCCTCTTCCCTAGCATTCCATTAGACAAACTTTTGATTCAACTGAAAAAATGGCTAAATTCTATAAACCTGGATGCCAATGCAATAGAAGAATATTTGGCAATGACTGAATTATGTATACATCAAAATTATTTTGTCTTCGATGGAAAATATTATAAACAAATTTCAGGACTAGCTATGGGAAGCCCGCTATCACCATTTTTGGCCAATCTATACATGAGCTTTTTCGAAACACATATTACTAAAGCCTTCCCTCATATGTTTAAAACATGGTACAGATACGTAGACGACATCTTTGCAATAGTGCCCTACAAACTAATAGATGATGCTTTGAAACTACTCAACCTGCAAGAACCCAGCATACAATTCACAGTAGAAACTGAAGAGGACTGTACTCTACCTTTTTTAGACCTTAAAATCAAAAATGGCAATGAAAAACTAGAATTTGGCATTCATAGAAAAGCAACACACACAGATAATTACATCAAAGCAAATAGTTTCAACCCAATTCCACACAAACATGCAACCATCAACAGTCTGACACACAGATTAGTAAATCTACCTCTCAGCCAGCAAGAATATCAAAACGAATACCATCAAATCTTAAAAAACTGCAATTAAAAATGGATATGGAAAAAACCTTGTAGATAAAAAACTAAAATTATTCAAACTTCAAAAGAAATTAAAACAGATCACAGCTCTCACACCAATAAAACAAGAAACTAGATTTGCTAAATTTACTTACCACCCCTGGGCCACAAAAAAGTTCCAAAAAATATTCAAGAAATACAATATAACATTGGCACCAAAAAACAATTACAACATTAAAAACCTACTTCACAGTAATAATACTGATAAGATAAAACCAGAGGAAAAGTCAGGCATTTACAAGATTAAGTGTAAAGACTGTGAAAAAATTTACATAGGAAGGACAAAAAGGAACATAGGCACTAGAAAGAAAGAACACTTCAGGCACTTAAGATACAAAAATATTGATAAGTCCGCAATAGCAGCTCATTTCTGGTCTGAAAATCATGAAATTGAAGATAGACAGAATTACTAAAATACGTACAAAAACATAGTGAACTCGTCATATGGGAGAGGATATACATAGAAAAACATAAAAACCAACTAATGAACTTTGAAATCCCGCTAGAAGAGAATCCCACATTTCAGTTCATCACTAAATCAACAGATGGCAGCAACAACCCCAGAATTACCCACACCGCTGGATCTAGCGTCAGTCGCACAAGAGCCGTAGATGCAAACGAAGATTTGCGAAACATGTCCTCAAAATAGGTACGAAAGTGAAGCAGATGTGTAAGAAATACGACTCATCTAAAATTTAATAATTTTTCGCTTCACTGTGGTGTTCCAATACAGTTAAATCTTGATATTTGTTTGCTTTTTGGGGAAATAGGAATTAGCATTTAGGGGTCACGATCAGTCATCAGAATCTAGCAACAAGGGGAACAGAACTTGTAAACCTGCTTTGTTCTGTATGACGATTAATTGAGAACATTCAGGGAAGAGGGGATAGTGTTTACTGGGCTGTCAAATGTGATAGTTTGACTTAATTAAATCAATAAGCAATGTTCTAATGATGGAAATAAAAAGAGAAATCCAGGAGACCAGCTTTGTTGTGATTAGTTTGGATGAAACTACCGATGCCAATTGATCTCAATTTTCTACAATAATGAGATTTGTTGGAGCTGAAGGCAATGTCCAAGAAAGTTTTCTCCGTTTAATGAACATTTCAGATGATCAGTCAGCTGATGCATTATACCATCTCATGGATGGGAAAAAGCTAGTTGCTCAGACTTACAATGCTGTGGCTGTTATGGTGGGCCATTTAAGTGGACTTCAGCAAAAGTAGAAGATAATTTCCCCAGGCTCTCTTTTTGCACTGTTTAGTCTACAGATTAAATTTAGTTATATCACAGGCGGTTTCACACATTCAAGAACGTAGGACATTCTTCATGACCGTTAATGGGAAAGCAGCATTTTTCTCAAAGTCTTGCAAGAGAATTGAAGCTTTAGACAATTAGATACATGTAAGTCTCCCATGTGATTAATAATGATAATAATGACAATAACTATAACAACAATAACAATAATCATAACAAAAAATAAATAATAATCATAATAATCATGATGATGACAATGACAATATTTATTGCATCCAGTTTGTCATACATATGATTTTGGACATGTCAGACATATAATTACATTATACAAATAAAAATATTTAGTAATTATCTTCCACGTATCTTAAGAAGTTAAGGCCCAAATGACCTTGCTGTCGACGGGCCCTAAAACACCACACACTCACACACACACTCACTCTTAAGAAGTTGATGACAATACTTCTTAATATAAGTGGAAGATAATTACTAAATATTTTTATTTGTATAATATTTATTACTCCACTGTAACTAGCTTCATTTTCTGTGTAATATAATTATATAATTACATATTTACAAATTAGTTTCTCAGATTTCCTTCAAGTCGTATAAATATTTGTTAATCAGATACATCCTCAACTTCCTTCCAAATTGGTGTTAAGAAACATCAGCTGCAGATTTAATTTCTTGTGGTAATTTGTTTTAGAGCGTGATTCCATATATATATATACACTTCTTTTAGAGATACTCTTTTATTCACTCTATGCCTAAAATAGTCCACGTTTCCTCTAGTATAGTGTTCAAGAATTTGGTTTTTGATTGGTTTGAACCTATCTATTACTGCTCTGAATGCATAGGAGTAGATGGTAATTAATTATTAATGAAGGTTTCCTTACATGATTCCCTTGCTTTTAGGTTAAACATGATTCTGATACATTTCTTTTGATATATAAGCAATTTGTTCATATGCATTTTTGCAGCAGCACCCCAGATTTCAATCCCATAAAGTATGTGTGGATAGAAACATCCATAGTATATTAGTTTCAATATATTACTGTCACTGTAATTGCTGTAGTATCTAAGTAGATATTCTATATTCTGTTTTACTAATTTTCCCACATATATGTTCAATATGTTCAGTCCATGTTAGCCTATTATCAACAATAAAACCTAAAAATTTATGTGTTTTTGCCTCAAGAATATGTATTTTAGTGTCATATTACCATAATTTTTATTGAATTGCATTATCATCTGCATAAATTACCACTGAAGTATTTGGGGGATTTTTAATATCATTAATATAAATAATAAACAGTAAAGGGCCCAACACTGTCCCTTGCAGTACACCATACTTCACAGTTTCCAAATTTGATTTTACTTTTTGTATATATCTCCCTTTTTATACAATATTTCCTTAAGCTGCCTTCTTTCAATCAGATAACTACAAATTAAATCCAAGGGTAATCCTCTTATGCCCTACTTTTCCAATTTACTAATTAAAATATTATGGTTGAAGCAATCAAAGGCCTTAGATAGATCAAAAAATAATGTACTGACCTCGTTACTTTCTAAATTCTCAATTATTTCATGTATGGACTGATTAATAGCTGAGATAATGGATCTCACTTTTCTAAATCCATGTTGAAAGTTCTATAAAATATTAAATTTACTCAAGCAGTTATTCAATCTTTAAAACAAAATCCTTTCAAACAATTTGGCCATTTCAGATGTTAAGGCTATAAGGTCTATAATTATCAATACTTAATTCATCTCCCTTTTCAAATATCAGCCTAATTCTTCCTAATTTCAACATTTCTGGAAACTGTCCCTGTTCTACTGAGAAGCTAATTAGATAAGTTAATAGTTTTGCAATAACACTGTTACATCTTTCTAATAAAACTGACCCAATTTCATCCCATCTACTACTCTTTTTATTTGGTAAGTTATTGATTATCTTAATGATTTCATCTTCTGTGACTGGTTTGAGAAAGAAGGAAGATTTGCTTGTAGTGTTTACATTTACAGAATTATCCCCACTAGCCATGTGGGTGGGCATATTTATGAAATAGTCCTTAAACTTTTGGCTTATAGTAACCGGATCATCAACCACATCCCCATTTAGATTTAATTTTATATTTTTAGTAAATCAGTATATCTTCTAGCTTCATTTAATACACCCTAAGTTGTTTTGCTGACATTTTTTGACTTCCGCATCTTCTCTCTATATGCATCAATTTTAAAAGCTTTTAAATTCTTGAGATACATCTGCTTTATTTATATATATATATAGTATTCAAGTGTTGAACTTTTATACAAAATATAGATATCTTTCATTTTTTCTTTCAGTTTCATCATTGTTAAAGGTAGCTTTACCTTTTTCCTACCAATTTTGTTTATATCCACATTTTTGGACATGCAGTATCAAAATTCAATTTAAATAATTTATAGAATTGACTCCATTATTCATTTATATTACCACATTACGAGTGTTTCATAACTCGCTGGAGCTACAGCTCTCATTTGGTGGAAAGAATCTATGAGTATAGAAAAGAAATTTTTTCACTCTTTGAAACTATTGCAGATGTAAATGAAAAGTGGGACCAAGACACCCGTACTGCTGCAAGAGGTTTTGTGAGCACAATGAATACTCCACATTCAGATTTCTTTTACAGATGTTCGCGTGATATTCCCCATCACTGACCTCTATATGATATTCTTCAGGCAAGGTCATCTGATATTGGATATTGCCAATTGAAAATTAAATTTCAGATAGCCTTAGAAGAGAAGCGCAATTCAATTCATCTTTATTAGCTTATAGACTTAGTACAAGTTTCAAGCATCATCAATAAAATCTAAAAAAAGAGAAAATTATTTACAATCAGTTGCATAATTCGTTCTACAATTTACAATTTGTTTTTCTATTTACAATTCATCTATTCTATAGAAGCATTTTTTAATTAACTCTTTAATCTTTTTTTAAACATGTTACAATTTATAGGTTTTAATTCATTGGGTAACATATTATACAAAATGTTTCCCATTATTAAAGGATCATTCTCCCGGTTGCCTTTTTGTTTACATTTTCTCTATAATAGTTAAATTGTATTCTAGTATTGTAATTATGACTATCCTAAATTTGTACAGCATTGCTATTTACTAAAAACATGATTACCTTAAAAACATATAATGAGATTATAGTGAGGATTTTGGCATTAGCAAAGCTTTTTTTACATAATTCGCTATACTGAAGATCAAATATAATCACTTTCAATGTAGTGTGGGATAGAATTCAAGAGCATATTGGTGATGAGGAACCCCCTAGAAAACGTCATATGGGCAGTAATGATTTGGATAGAAAATTGCATTACAAATGCTTGCATTGCGAGGTTCCGGATACATTTGTTACACTTGAGAGAAAGATTTGAAAATGTTAACTCTCTGTATTTTCTGGAATTGTTAAATTCTAAGAACTCCCACACATACAAGTCATATTTTCCAGAATTAGCTTTACAATCAGTAACAGCGTCCTATGGTGCAGTGTTTGATTTTGTTGGTTTGAGGTCACAACTCTCTGCAAGTTACTTGTCATTAGACATGCATCATACATCTGTGAATGACCTTCAACCTAACAAATGAGGTGAACAGAGCATTCAGTGAAGTAACAAAACAGTGCGAGTTGTTGTTAACTGTTCCAGCAAGTAATGCTGCCTTTTTTTGTTGTTACATTTATACCCCGTCTTTGACTGCAACGATCCTAACAGCGGCCGTTCTGCATTGGATATCGCAATGATATCCATCTGCATCTTGTAGACATTAGGTTGCTGGTACTTTGGATTTTTTAAAATTCTATTCATTAGATCACGCCCACATTCGCACTCTCATTCATACTTCCAGAATCTATGGAAGATGGGGAATCATCTGGTTGGAGAAAAATCCCCACCCCCAGCCGGGAATCGAACCCGGGGCCCTCGCACGACAGGCAGGTGCTCTACCGCCTGAGCTATGGGGGCAGCCAATGCTGTTTTTGAACGTATGTTTCCTAAACTTATATTTAACAAAATTATGCATGAAATACTCAGGGACAGGAAAGGCTTCCAAAGCTATCTCTAATAGCACTTCAGAAGAAGCTTCTAAGAAATCTACAACTGGACTCCAAATTTTATGACCATATGATTGATGACTTCGCCAAGAAAGGGAGAATCCTTCAAATAAAAGGTAAAAATATATTTTGTTATAATGTAATGAACAGGGTAACAGTATTCCTTTCACCATTTACAGTGAATTTACTCACCCTGGGCTATGCTTTCACCTCACGCCACTACGATTTTTTATTATATACGGACAATGTGAAAAGCAACATCGAAAACAAGACAAGGACAATTATCAATGAAACAAAATCAAACACTTTTTTTAAATCAACTTTCACTTGGATTTTGCAGGTACGTCTCAACATTTTTGTAATCGATACCATTTGTTGCTATTTCTTCAATACGTATATTTCATAATAGCTTTTCAATAGGCATCGAAATTACTTTAGGATTGCTGTTTTCTCAAAAACCGCCTTCATGATCCTTACTATAGGTACATCACGTACAAAGTTAATTACGTAAAATCACCGTAATACTATGCATAGTATGTATGAATATCAAGAAGGCTCTGGAAGTAAACAGGAGAACTGTGCAGGAGGACAAGTTTAAGGTTGGTATCCTGTACTCAAGATATTGTTCATACAGCAGAATGGTAGATGTTTGATATTGACAGTTCTTACTGGCACCATTTTAACGAAAAATATATGACGAAAACATTAATGAAATGCAAGGTAAGCTTCTGCCAAGTATTGCAGCCGGCAAACGCATGTCATTTTCTATGGACGGGAACGAAATTTCTCATTCTACTTAACGTAAAATATATGACGAAAACATTAATGAAATGCAAGGTAAGCTTCTGACATGTATCGCAGCCGGCAAACGTATGTCATTTTCTATGAACTGGAACGAAATTTCTCGTTCTACTTCATCTGCGATGCAAAAATGTAGGTTGTAAAGTTGATTCATGTTATTGCCGTTTTAGTTAGGCTAAAAGAAAGAATGAAAGACGTGTGCTGCTTATTTTATTCTAATTTTATTGTTTCTAGTGCATTTGATAAAATTGTAATATAGCTTCAGGGGTCGATCTGTGATGGGAACTGCGCGTCATGCTGATGCAGAATTAAAAAGCGCTGTAACTTCCCGAATGTAGAGCATTCCTCCTTTTTATTAAAGCTAATAACTACATCACAAAGAAACAAGTATGTTCTGAAGCATAATTATAGTTTATGAATAATTGTTAATCACTTCTATTAGATTTGTTTACAGCTGCATGGTAAATATTTAGTTGCAAGACAGTCCCCTATTTATTCTAACTTAATATGTAATATTATTGAGGATAACCTTTATCAGATTTCTTTGCTGCTCACCAGTTATTTGTCTTACATTTCATTGTTGCTGGTGATTCTAAACTAACTTTTTTTTTTTTTTTTTTTTTTTTTTTTTTTTTTTGGTGCTGAATTCGAAAATAATCTCTATTTTCTCCCATCATGTCAGGTTTTAGAACTATTCACAAGTAACATAAATTAAAGCTTTGTGATACATAGTAAAAAATTACCGTGAGCAAGAATTGTGTATGCAATACTAAGCCATAATTATAATTTATTTGCTTCTAATTAAGTTTTGATCAATAATATAAGTACATCCATAACCTTACCTCAATATTGCAGTTAAAATTTTTTCCTATTTGACCTTCAGGCATGTTCAGAGCTGTTCCATTTTAACATCCAACAGTAGTCTGCCATTATAAGAATACTCCACTTCCCTTGATATCTCATTTCCATATCTTTTATACCCTGGCGAAATCTTTCACCCTGTTCCTAACCAAAATCTCCTAAATTTTCAGGTAAATAATTTAGATGGGAATGAAGAAAGTGTACGTACTTTGACACAAACATTGCAATCAATCTGTTGGAAATTTTGTAGCATCACTTTCAATATGTTAACATGATTTGGGTCTTTTTTATTTTAATAACAACATTAATTAAAAACATTCTCATCAGTTTTTGAATTTATGGCCCAACAAATAGAACCATTTTAATTTGCTCACAGGTAATGAAGGAAATGTAACACAAAGGTATTTAAAACACTCACTGTCTTTATCTTTTCACAAATTGTTTCATTAAACCTAATTTTACATGGAGTGGTGGTAATAATATACAAGGTACGTCCAGAAAGTAAGTTCTGTTTGGTAATAAAATTAAATTGTGTACAGATACAGAAAAATTATTTATTGCACAAAATTCTACAACTCTTACACTACTTTTCCACATAACTGCCGAAATTTTGCAGGCATTTGTCACAGCGATGCACAAGTTTTTGTATACCTTCTTCATAGAAGTTTGCCGCCTGTGTCTTCAATTAGTTGGAGACATTTTCTTTCAGCTCCTCATCATTGTTGAAGTGTTGACCGCCAAAGAAGGATTAGAGATGCAAAAAAGATGAAAGTTGCTAGTAGCGAGTTCAGGGCTGTACGGGGGGTGGTCAAACATGTCCCAGCCAAATCCCTGTAGGATGTTTTTCATCGCACTTGCAGTGTGTGGTTGTGCATTGTCGTGAAGAAACACAACACCTTTTGACATCGCAAATTTGCTGATAAATTTCAATTGGTTTCACTTTCCTAGCATTCAGAAAATGAATCACATATCTGATTTCACAAGTGGCGGGATTTTCAATGAACACCAACATTGTAAACAAGCACAACAAAGCGTATGTGGCTGATAGCGATCTCACAATGGCGCACGTTTCTTCTTCTTGATACAGAGCAACTACCGTGCATGTGCTAAACTGCGATTGCAGCGCTGCAGTGGAGATAAATTGAAACAGAACTTACTTTCTGGACACCCCTTGTATTTGAGGGATCATTAAGAGGTTCACTTCTTATAGTTTTTTTGCCTGATGTTAAACTAGTCCTATGTGGCCACTGTTACTTTCCCAGTGTTTTGATCTAGCTCTGCTATCCCATTCACATAAGAAACAAGGATATTTTGTGAAACTACCCTGCTGACTAAGTAATAGCCCAGTAATCTTGAAATCTCCACAGACTAGCCTTGGTTTTCATAGTGTAGTTTTTGTAACAAAAATTTAAAATTTTTATACGTCTGTAAAACCTTTTTAAACCACCTGTCAAACTATAAAAACACTTTAGCTCCACTTACATTTAAAATTAGGATGGCCAGGAGAGGGAGGCAGTCACCTGAAGAACCAGTCGAACATCAGCTGATGATGAGGACACGTGTTCCTCGAAACATGGAGCTAAAGTGTTTTTATAGTTTGACAAGTGGTTTAAAAAGGTTTTATTCATGAAGCTCCACTGTTTCTAAATACTTCTATTTTATAATTTTATTTTTATACGTCTGTAAAACAAAAGAATGGGCCACAGGAATGGAAGCATGTATGTTTGCTTTATGAAACAAAGCATCTTTTAAGAATTTTTGAGAAGAATCCTGAGAACCTCCACTCTTTGGAATGATAGTTTGTTATAAAATTTTAAAACTGCAGGGATGTCTTGGCAATACACCAAATTTTCTTCTTCTCATTATGCCTGTACCATGAAAAATGGGTACCATCAAGCATTTTTTTTTTTTTTTTTTTTTTTTGAGCTTAGAGCCTAAAGATTCTGCCGATTCTTAAGGCAAATTTAAATCCCTTGTTAGATCATTCAGCTCAGATTGATTAAAACATCTTCAGAATTGTCTGGTTCTAAGTAGGATTCACTGGAGATTCAGTTTCAGCAACCGGATGCAGAGAGCAATGTATCTGATTCAAGGTACAAGGGAACTGAAATATCAGGATCATGAGGTATGGGCCAAATGGCAAGAGGGAACAGTTTCTTTCTTGTTTTTATTCTTATATCTTGCTACCTTAACTGTACAAAAGTAACAATCATCTTTATGATTTGTAGGTTCTCTCCAAATTGTAGGGATACCAAAGGGCAATTATTGCTTTTTTCCATTTTTCCAACTCCGCAACTATGCAACACTATTACACATTACATAGAAAATGAAGCTAGCTACAGTGAAGCAATAAATATTACACAAATAAAAATATTTTCCACTAGGCCACGGCCTACAGGTCCGGATAATCATTATCTACCAAATGACTCCGGTCGTGAAAGCCTACGCACTACAATAGTTTTATTATTTCACATTGTAAGTAATAAATTTGAAATTGTAAACTGTTGAGCCTTTCTAACAAGTGATAAGCCCAGGATAATATTACTACACTATGTATACTAAAAAAGTATTCAAAACATAAAATTTTGCATTGTAAAAAATTCTGACATGGTATGGAAAAATGGGTTTCAGTTTTGCAATCAGTGTGAAAATGTGATTCAGAAATGCTTACTCATAAAAAAAACAAAAACATGCAGAACAATACAATATCAAATTCGTGATAATTTGTATATATTTTTTAGCTGCCCAGTAGTTTTTAATTATATTACATTACATTTTGTTCTTTATTATTATTCACTAGTACTACAGTATTTTACTGCTACCGGTTATTACCTAGTCATATAATAGTTTCTAATAGAAATTTATGAAATTAATACTACTAGATATCTCCACTGAACTAGTCAATAAACATGTGCTGGGGTTTGTATGTTTCACACAAGTTCAATGGTGTGTAATTTCTGAGGTTAATATTAATGCACGCAATTTACTTGTATAAAACTTGACTATTATAAATAATTCCAGTTTGGTTTATAAACCATAGGAAGGAAAAACCTTACAGAGAACTCGAATAAAAATATTAAAGTATGCTCATAGCACTTTAAAGTGGAGAATTTTGTCACGACTTTATTAGGTTAGTTATGCAAATAAATAAGTTGATGTAAATATAATTATTTGTGGTATTTATTTAATGAATTTGTGTATTTTTATAAAGGTTTCTTCAATACATCTTAATTCACATATTTTCTCACTGAAATCAGTTACTTATATGTATAATATATGTACAGCCATAAGTAATATTAAGCTGTTAAGTTTTGAAGGGCCATATGAGTAAAATGTTGCCAATTTTATTGAAAACATTGATATTTTCATTATTTAACCAATCCATGAAACTTATTTATTTGGTTCTGGAGTATCAAAGCCTAACAGCATTTGGAACCAAAAGAAATTATCCAGTACATTATAATCAATTTATATTAAGGTTAATTGATGGAAATTTATCGTTCCTCCATACTAGCCATGCATGGAGGCTACGTTGGCCATGGTAGCTTAAAAGTTAAGAGCAACTGAACGGAAACCAAGAGATCCATGGTTCAAATCCAAGCCATGGCATTGAATTTTTCAGGTTGACTTTATCTATACATAAACTGGTGTTTATATTCTAACTTTAGAAGGACCTGCTGCACTCAAAATATACCCACTCCTCCACATTTCATTGTTTGAATGAACTTACAGGTTTTACAGGTTGTTTGTATAGCGATTGATTAATGAGTATTGATATATTTACGTATTTCCTAAAATAAAAAAAAATTGAAGGGGTCACTGAAAGTTTGTCATATTAAGGAGACAAAATGCAAAATCTGAATAGTTTTATACTTCAGTGATAGTGGAGAATACTTTTAAAATATTTAAGTTAATTTATAAAACTATGTGTATAAGCGTAAGTGATGTAGTATAAAAATAACTGACTATAAATAGTTTTATGAATTAATTTGGGCATTGCTGTTACTAAATTCCTCCAAATGGTATGTAATTTAATACCCACAAAATGAGAGATATACTTTGAAAAACATTGGTTTTAAATAGAAAAACCAGTAACTTAGAAACTGTATCCTAGAAAGTTGAGCTTAAAGAACTGTAAACATGTCCTAGAAAATGTATATGCCGTTAATGAAATTTCTGACTGAAAAACTTTAGAAAGTAGAATTTTACACATATGCCTATTATTTTTAATAGACCACTTCCCATGTCTTATTAGTCTCTTAGTGTAAGATGTGTGTTCCACACGTTTGCCTAGGTGACGCTTCGATAATCTCAGTTGGTTGATTTTAGTTATGACAAGCACGACTCTGTGAACGATTTAGATGGACATCTCACAGAGAGAATTCTTTCTACCACCCAATGGTCTTCCCCATTCAGCTACCAACCCCCATCGAATTCCTGTCCCATGGTGGACAAATGATTGCGGGAATGCTTTTCGTGCTTGTAGATGTACTTCCAAGTATTGTCCATCGCCAGCCTCCCTCCAGGGTCCTACTCTGTTAGGTACGAGATAAGTGATCCCGGGGCCCCAAGCCGGATCCCTCGAATGGGTGCTTTTGAGTGGTGAGAGAGCTATTGCCAAACGTCCAAACAACTCTGGTCCACATCTGCGTTTGACCATAAACTTTAACTTCCCTGAACACAAATCTGATGGACAGCTAGCGCAGAGGAGTGCAGGGGTGACTCGGTAACACATAACTCCCAGCCCCTGGTTATCATGTAGGACTGTGTTCGTATCCGCTGATAAAGGTCAGTCCTGAGGAGGGGCCATTGCATGAACTGATACACTACTGAAGGCGATTGGGTCCTTCTGTGTGTATATTGTGAGGTGTGACCCTGAGGTGAGCAAGGTCCAGGCCAGGACTCTCACCTAAGCTGGGGTGGCACCCTGGATGTGAGCACCTCATCGGAGACATTTGCAATGGTGGAGGACATTGTCGCTATGAGAACTGATTAAAAAATAGAGATGTTACGAAAAGTGGGAAAGAAGTAGCTGAGTCTTGTGGTCCTCACTATTTGATTATTATAAGAAATAAGGAAGGCCGAAAATGTACTACCATGAACCCGTTTGATATCCAGAAGGGTTTAGATAATTCAACTGATCCTGTAAAATCATGTATTCGATCTCGCACTGGCACATTCCTGGTCAAAGCTGTTTCCCCGAAACAGGCTGCAAACATTTTCAAAGCCAATATGCTTGCAAATTATCTGATGCAATTGAATTGCATAGGACTCTGAACTCCTCGCGTGGTTTTGTAAACACCAGTGCACTGGACGAATTTCCAATGAGGAGATTCAGGAAAACTTAAGATGTGACCAAGCTGTATCGAGTCCACTGGAAAGAATGAGGTGAACTGGAGCCTACTCGTACCCTGTTTATTACTTATGATCCGGTAGATCTCCCGTAAAGGATTAAGGTAGTGTATGAAGCTATTGAAGTGAGACAGTATATACCCAATCTATAGAGGTATTACAAATGCCAACGCTTTGACCACACAAGTGATTCTTATAATGGAGTTTCTACGTATGTTGACTGTGGGGGAAGTCAAGCATGAAGATGCATGTACTTCACCTACAACACATGTCAACTGTAGAAGTAATCATTCATAGAACTCCAGAGAATACCACTGTTTTATGGCAGAAAAGGCAATCCAATGGCTCCAGTTAAGAGAGAAGGCATCTTTGCAAGCCTGAAAGCTCTTGTGTATTTGTCAGCCTTCTGTCCCTAGGACTGTGAGTTATAGTGCAGTTGCAGCCAAGCCGGTACCTAGGCAACACAAATTAACAACATAAACGGGACAGTAATTGTGGAAAGAACAATTACACCTACAGCTACAGATACCAGCACGACCAACAGTGAGCATGCCTACCAAATCCAATCCTAAGAAGAATGTTTTAGCTAAATCACTGCCGAAAGCATCTACTTCAAGAACAGCACGTGAACCAGTAATATATAACCTCATATAAAAGAACAAACTTCTTCAGGGAGAATAATAGGACTAATACCAAGAAAATAAAGCAGCGTAAAAGTCCACTACCATCTCCTCATAGATAATCTTCTGAGGAATCAAGTGGAGAGGACTCAGATCGGTGACTATCATCTTTCGATCGGTTTGAGCCTCTCAAACTGATATTATCACTTAGAAAGCAGTCCTCCTCCATAAAGGATATGGAACAGCAAGATCTAGCTCTCACTGCCAGAATGACCATGATAAAAAGGCAGGATAAACCTCCTGAAAATGCTAGCCCAACCCCTAAAAGCCTGTATCGGTAGCGTAGATCATAGTGTGTCTGCCTCACGTTCAAGAGGTCCCGAGTTCGAATCTCAGTGTGGATGTACACCATCCACTAGACAATCACAGACATTAAAGACTATTTGCTATTTGCACATAAGAAAGTAAAGAAGTGGCAACAATAGGTAACTGAGGTTGATACTATGTCCAATGTTCATAATGAAAAGTTACTGGCAAGAAATTCTATTATGATCAAACCTCTTGTATATTACAATTACTTACATAATAATATTGATACTGACGTTGGAAATCCTGGACATGTTTAGTTCTAAAATGCACAATTTTACCATTCTGGTTGAAGTCACATACTGATTTAAGTGGTGGTATGGCACCTGTCATAAACCAGTGTTAGTATTACATACTGACATGTACTGACTCACATCGACCAGTCAGCCTGTGATTGTAAACAAAGTAACAAAATAAACAAGTGCTGAGCTGCAGTTATTATTGTACACATTCTTATTTATATTCTGGTAAATAAAAATAGTTAAGAAATAAATTAATAAAATAAAAAAAACTAGAAGCTAGCATATCTAATTGAAATTTATAAAGTAAAAAATGTGATGTGCTGCACTCATATGACTTTCTCTGCTCTTGTACAAACTATTCTTTAAAATGCCTATTCCTCTTTCTACTTCGTGTTTATCAAGATAAACATTAACAGAAATTATCTTATTGGAAATTAATTGTTCTTTCACACTAGCCATGTGAAGGACACACTTTTGAAGTTTGAATAATTTTAAAAGAAATTAAAACAGATCACAGCTCTCACACCAATAAAACAAGAAGCTAGATTTGCTAAATTTACTTACCACCCCTGGGCCACAAAAAAGTTCCAAAAAATATTCAAGAAATACAATATAACATTGGCACCAAAAAACAATTACAACATTAAAAACCTACTTCACAGTAATAATACTGATAAGATAAAACCAGAGGAAAAGTCAGGCATTTACAAAATTAAGTGTAAAGACTGTGAAAAAATTTACATAGGAAGGACAAAAAGGAACATAGGCACTAGAAAGAAAGAACACTTCAGGCACTTAAGATACAAAAATATTGATAAGTCCGCAATAGCAGCTCATTTCTGGTCTGAAAATCATGAAATTGAAGATAGCACAGAATTACTAAAATACGTACAAAAACATAGTGAACTCGTCATATGGGAGAGGATATACATAGAAAAACATAAAAACCAACTAATGAACTTTGAAATCCCGCTAGAAGAGAATCCCACATTTCAGTTCATCACGAAATCAACAGATGGCAGCAACAACCCCAGAATTACCCACACCGCTGGATCTAGCGTCAGTCGCACAAGAGCCGTAGATGCAAACGAAGATTTGCGAAACATGTCCTCAAAATAGGTACGAAAGTGAAGCAGATGTGTAAAAAATGCGACTCATCTAAAATTTAATAATTTTTCGCTTCACTGTGGTGTTCCAATACATTTGAATCTCGATATAAGAGAAACTTGTTAACCAGGCGAAAGGAACACCAGAGGAACATTAAGTTGAAACAAACAGAAAAATCTGCAGTGTCACACCATTTTTGGACAGAAAACCACAACATTGGCCATAACATTAAACTGTTAAAATCTTTAAGTACACCCATAGAATTGGATACTTGGGAAAAAATATTCATAACCAAAAACCGTGATAAAGTTATAAATTTTGAAACCCCAGCATTAAATGAAGTATTAAAACTTAGTGCCCCTAACACCATATGGCAGAGGGATCGGAGCTCCGTAGTAGTGGAAGAAGAGGAATGTTCATTTAGTCACCAAACAGCTGAGGATGAGATCGAATGATCTTGAAAACGTTTCAATTATACAATAACAAGTAAGTGAAGTTTGAGTGTAAACATAGTGACTCAAATCAAACTCAAAAATGAAGACTACTTCACTGTTAATAATGCTTCTGTTTTTAATATTTATATTAAAGTTGTTTATTATCCTTTGCAGTCTTTTGCTTTCTATTGTTTTTGTGGCAACAGCCACTATTCAGTTGCAAACAAGTTACTGATGACACATCACTAGAAAAAGCAACAATCAGTGGATCAGGATGCATTATTTTTTCCAGTTTTATTTTTGCAGCTCAGCTAGAAGGTGCTCTAGCTTCTGTTTCATGTGATGGCTATCTTGATTAATTTTGATAGTGAAAAGCATAATATGGATTTAATGAAATGTGATGTGCCCAGGAACATAAATGAGAAAGTTAAAATCTGACAAATTTCTGTTCTTAAAACTGGAAGAATCTTAAATTAATTGATGGAAATTAATCATTCCTCCATACTAATCGTGCATAGGCTAAGATTTTGGATAGAGTCAACCTGAAAAGTTCAATGCCATGGCTGGGATTTGAACCACGGATCTCCCGGGAAAGCATACAAGTCAGTTGGAGAATTTAATGTCATGACGGCATGTTGGCCATGGTAGCTCAAAGGTTAAGAGTGACCAGACAGAAACCGGGAGATCTGTGGTTCAAATCTTGGCTGTGGCATTGAATTTTTCAGGTTGATTCTATCTATGGAAGAATGTTTGCTGTTAATTTAAATATAATACATGTATTTTAACTTGTTGTTTTCAATCTTGGTTATTTAGAAACAATCTTAAGAGGGCTGTGCACTTGGCATCCAATAAGAGAATATCTACTAGAAAGCATGAGCATTTTTGACATATGGCTTAAAGTAAGAAGAAACTGATATTGATTGCTATAAACTTAAAACAGTCTCTAATGAACGGATATTTTAAATGTTGCAGATGATAATATAGCTAACAGCTGACACAATGGAGAACAGCGAACAAGAAGCCTCAAGCTTTTCAAACAAAATGCCAGTAAGTAACCTTGTACATTTACTCTTAAGACTTGAAAGATGTGGACAGCAGTGTATTTATAATCTATTCACTCCTAAAACATATAAAAACACCCGTAAATGATAATAAAATCATTTCTTGTTCATAGAACATGGGTAGTTTGCATTGGAAGGGAAAAATCAGAAATCGTAGAAATAAAATATGGTGTACCACAGGACTCAATTCTTGGACCACTGCTATTTACAATAATGATTAATGATCTGCCATTTTTCATGGATACACATACTGTTTTATATGCTGACGACACAACTTTTCTCAATATCAACGAGGAATATTGCAAACTTACAAAAATGGCGGAAAATACCCTGACTCAAGTGCATACGTGGTTCAAGACAAATGGGTTCCTACTTAACGAGAGCAAAACACAGCAAATTATATTCGGTCTAAAGGACATACCACGTAATCTCTATGAGGTAAATGTAAAATTATAAATTAACCTGGGCCACACACATTAGGAATATCTCAGCAAAATTATCCTGAGTTATGTAAAAAACTGAAGCTGCTGACAGTGAAGTAAGCTAGGTTATTAATAATAACTAAACACTAGTAACACAACTTCACTTATCTTATTTAAATCCTGGGACCGGTTTCAAAGCAAACATCTGCTTTATCCTCAGCCACTCAGCTTGACACTCACCCACTAACTGACTGACTGACTGACTGACCTTGACCACTACCGGAGTTTGAAGGATAGCTCCTTATCTAACTGCCATCTACCGGGGACAACACAAACTTATTGATGATGTCTAAAGGAGGGATATCAAAATTCATTACGCGATCCTTATTTTTCAAAATAAATATCTTCTCCCAAACCATTAAATCTATCGGTTCCTTCAATTGTTTCAATAATTTGACTTCTTGATTTGCTTCATGATTATATGACCAAAAATGATCAGCCACTGCCGATTTCTCTGTCTGTCTATATTTAATATTTCTAAAATGTTCTTTCGCTCTGGTTTCTAAATAGATACGTAGATGACATTTTTGCCATAGTTCCTGAAAGATATATAGATATATAGAAAGATATATAGATGAGGCTTTAAATATTCTAAATTCACAGGATAAAGCTATCAAGTTCACAATAGAAATTGAAAACAATGGCTACATCCCCTTTCTAGATCTAAAAATAATGAAAAATAACAATAAATTAAGTTTTGGCATCTATAGAAAGTCAACTCACACGGATAATTATATCAAAAATAAAAGTTTTAACCCTATGTCACACAAATTTGCTGTTTTTAATAGTTTGATTTACAGATTGATAAACATACCTCTAAATGAAGAAGAATTTAATGCGGAATATAAACATATTGTAAACACTGCTTTAATTAACGGCTTTAATAAAGATTTTATAATCAGAAGAATGGAAAAATTTAAATATCAAAAAAATGTTAATGATGTTTCCACTCTTAAAAAAGTAAAAAAGGATTATATTTTCAAAAAATTTACTTATCATCCATGGGCAAATAAAAAGTTCCAAAAAATTTTCAAAGAAGTGGGTATAATACTAGCACCTCATAATAATTACAGTATTAAGAATTTGCTACAGTTTTCTAAAAAAGACAAAATTTCAGACAACAAAAAATCTGGTATTTACCAAGTTAACTGTTTAGAATGCGATAAGATCTATATTGGCAGAACCAAGCGTAATTTAGAAACCAGAGCGAAAGAACATTTTAGAAATATTAAATATAGACAGACAGAGAAATCGGCAGTGGCTGATCATTTTTGGTCATATAATCATGAAGTAAATCCAGAAGTCAAATTATTGAAACAATTGAAGGAACCGATAGATTTAATGGTTTGGGAGAAGATATTTATTTTGAAAAATAAGGATCGCGTAATGAATTTTGATATCCCTCCTTTAGACATCATCAATAAGTTTGTGTTGTCCCCGGTAGATGGCAGTTAGATAAGGAGCTATCCTTCAAACTCCGGTAGTGGTCAAGGTCAGTCAGTCAGTCAGTCAGTTAGTGGGTGAGTGTCAAGCTGAGTGGCTGAGGATAAAGCAGATGTTTGCTTTGAAACCGGTCCCAGGATTTAAATAAGATAAGTGAAGTTGTGTTACTAGTGTTTAGTTATTATTAATTATCCTGAGTTATTTATCTAATAAAAAACTTAAAATACCAAGTAGAGGCCTATATAAGGTCTGCTTACTTTGCCTTCTTCCATAGTATAATATCCTACTGCATTCTATTATGGGGAAGTAGCAGCCATGTGACTGAAATACTTCAGTTACAACAAAGATTATTTGTATAGTATCTAATGCTCACAAATGTGAACACTGCAAACCTTTGTTTATTAAATTAGGTGTTTTGATGGTGGTAAACTTATATATTTATATATTTATACAGTAGTTAATTACATGAAAACCAATTTACAAGAGATAGACAGGATATAACAAATTAATATCCCATATCATAGACTTAAAATAACAGCAAAAAGCATTTAAGTGATAAGATTAAAGCTGTATAATAGTCTACCACAGTAACTAACAATCCTACCCACAGCAAGATTTAAGCAAAAGACTTATGACTGGCCAGTTGCAACACCATATTGTTCAGTTCAAGATTTTTTGATGCTAATAAGAGTAACTATTCTCACAAATAGACTTATATATATATATATATATATATATATTGGCAATGTTCTACTATTGAATTCTTGGTAATTATATTTATTAAGCTATATTTTAATTGTAATTAATACAATGTATATGCCATTGTATTTTATCTTATTGACGATGATCAAAGATGTATCTTGTATTTTATTATATAATATGTAATTTGTTGTATGTAATCTCTCTATGTATCATCTTACATTGTCTATTGCTACGCAAAGCCTAATGACAATAAAATCAAATTACTATTATTATTATTATTATTATTATTATTATTATTATTATTATTATTATTATTATTATTATTATTATTATTATTATTATTATTATTATTATTATTATTTATTATAACAGTTGTTTTAGTTTGGCCCCAAAAAATCAATATTGTTTGTTTGATGATGGCATTTGGAGTTTAAAAATATTTAAAGGATGTTTGAAAATGTTATGTTTATAATTAGTATGAGTGGGTGAAATTGTATATACCAAAAAAAAAAAAAAAATGTATAAGATGTGTATATGGGAGATTTAATGAGTATGTGGTTGCTATAGGGACAGAAAATAATCAATAATCCTTAGAGGGGATGATATTAGTAGATGCTTGGACATTGTGGAAGTCAGATGTGTGGAGAGATAAGAAAAACATATTATGACAAGAGTAATTTGAGAAAGTAAATGTATTTGAGGATTTTAATTTAATTTGTGTTACATGATTTAATGTCAAAGTTCTATAATTAAATTCAGAATACAAAAAAAGGAAAGATATGATCTTTTTATTTAAAAAAAAATTCACTGTGAGATAGAAAACAAAATCAATGCGAGCCAATGTCCTTAGGTGAGAATTTTAATACGTGATTGGGAAATGGAAATTAATAATTTCTAAATTGATACACCATCTGAATTTCCAGTCTTCTCATCCAGCGAAGAATAATTTCTTTCAAAATAAGTCTCATCATGGTCACAGTCATAGCATTTCTAATTGGTTTTACTAGGTGATGCAGATGAAAATCTTATTACAAACATGTTTTTGAACAAACTCTAATAACACAATTTTAACTGTAAGAAGCTAAATGATCTGTTAACACTTTATTTTTGAATTTTCTAAGTACTAATGAGGATAAAATGTACACAGATATTGTTTGCTTGAGAATTTTAGGTCCTGCACTTTTAACTCTTTTTTGCTATAAAGAAATATCCAAATTGACTTGTGCTGCAAAAAATAAATTGTGATTTTATTCAGTTTTCAAACGTAAACTCACTAGGTCATGGCTGTCACTTTGCTAATGTGATATAGTTTTGTCAATTAGTTTTCACTATTGGTTCAGTTTCTTCATGATGTAGTGGCACAAGGTGTTTTGGATGGTTCACTCATTGGGGAGTCGAACACAAGACTTGTACTACAGAGCACAGCACATTTTGTGGCATTAGAAATTTTCACTAACTCACTTGCTGATCCTCCACTTGTGAACATGCTGACTTATACACATTGCTCATTTTTATCTGTAATTTTACTGCGCAAAATTTCACGTCATCAATAGCATCGCTGATGGACCGAGTTTATATATTTAAGTTTGATTTATGAGTCACTATGTTTACACTCAAACTTCACTTACTTGTTGTATAATTGAAGCGTTTTCAAGATCATTCGCTCTCATCCTCAGCTGTTTGGTGACTAAATGAACCTTCCTCTTCTTCCACTACTATGGAGCTCCGATCACTCTGCCATCTGGTGTTAGGGGCACTAAGTTTTAATACTTCATTTAATGCTGGGATTTCAAAATTTATAACTTTATCACGGTTTTTGTTTATGAATATTTTTTCCCAAATATCCAATTCTATGGGTGTACTTAAAGATTTTAACAGTTTAATGTTGTGGCCAATCTTGTGGTTTTCTGTCCAAAAATGGTGTGAAACTGCAGCTTTTTCTGTTTGTTTCAACTTAATGTTCCTCTGGTGTTCTTTTTGCCTGGTTAACAAGTTTCTCTTAGTTTTTCCTATGTAGCTTTTTTCACAGGTTTCACAATTAGTCTGATAAATTCCTGATTTCAAATTGTTGGGAATTGTATTTTTCAGTGGTTTATTTAGCAGGTTCCTCAGACTGAATTTGTTTTGGGGTGCTAGTTTTAAGTTTAGTCTTTTGAAGATTCGTTCAAATTTTCTAAAAGCCCATGGATGGTAGGTGAATTTTCTATATTGCCAATTTGTGTTTTTAAGTGGTGTGAGAGTGGTATTTTTTGATATTATCTTCAGTTTTTCTTTTCTCTTCATCATATTCCTTATGATGGCTGGGTTGAATCCATTTAATACCGCTATGTCTTTTATGTGTTGTTGTTCTTTCAAAAATTCATCCTTACTCAGTGGGATGTTGTATAGCCGATGAATTAGACTTCTAAAGGCAGCTAGTTGATGTGAAACTGGGTTGTATTCATTTTTCTTTATGTAATTATCTATGTGTGTGGGCTTCCTGTACATTCCAAAATCTACACCATGACGATTTCTAGTTATCTTGAGGTCCAAAAAGGGTAGGGTGTTGTCTTTTTCTACTTCCATTGTAAATTGGATGTTATTATCTTGCAGGTTTAGCAATTTTAGAGAATCTTCTCTAAGTTTTTCCGGAATGATAGCTAAAACATCAACATATCTCTGCCAAAATTTGTAAATCTGTGGGAAGGCCTTTACTATGTGTGTTTCAAAATAGCTCATGTATAGGTCTGCTAAAATAGGCGAAAGTGGGCTCCCCATTGCTAATCCTTTTGATTGTCTGTAGAATTTTTGGTTAAACATGAAGTAATTATTCCTTATGCATAAATCTGTAAGATTGATAATGTCATGTATTTCTCTGGGGTCCGTTGTAGTCTGGGTTGGCCATTTTTTGAGGAATGTAGGTATTTTTTCTACTGGAATGCTTGTAAAAAGTGCCTTAATGTCAAAAGAAACTAGTATGTGATTTTCTTGGATGTTGTACTTCTATGGGTGATCTATCAATTCTAAGGAGTTTTTTATTCCCAAACTTTGAAATTTGTCATATGATTTTAATTTTCTTACTAACCACTTTGCAATGTGGTATGTAGGTGAATTGATGCCATTGATGATGGGTCTCATACTGTTGTCTTGTTTGTGGATTTTTGGCAGACAGTACAACCTTGGTAGTGTGGGGTTGGAAGATTTTAAGTTGTATTTTTCAGATGTACTTAATGTTTTTGTAATTGATAAAGCTTTATTAACAGAAGTGATACTTTTGGATAATGGATTTTTTGGAATTATTTCATATTCTGGACTGTCTAACATAAGGTTTACTCTCTGAATATAGTCTTCTGTCTCCATAATTACTAGAGAATTACCTTTGTCGGCTTTTAGGTATACCACAGGCTTCCTATTTAAATTTCTTATTGTTTTGTTGTAAGTTTTATTGTATATTGGGGATAACTGCTTTATTATATCCAGACATTCAATTTTGGCTTTGGTTAAGTTTTCATTTTTTAGGTTATGTGTGGCTATTTCTATGTCGGCGATAAAATCGTCTTTATTATTTGAGACGTTAACACACGTATTGAAACCTTTCTGGAGTAATCTAATTTCATCAGTTGTAAACTTTTGTTGCAATAGGTTTATTACGTTAACTTGTTCTTTAAAATCCCGGTGTTTTGGCTGATGAGGGTGTTCCAGTTGCCGTTCTTTTAACAGTTTGAATTTATTCTTAAGTCTTTCGTTTTTCTTGATCATTAATATGTTTAATTTTTCGTGAACCTGCATTTCGAAATTTTGCCAAATGTGTATTCCTAATTGTTTGGTTAGTTCTAGATGTAGAATTCCAGGTCTATTTTATTTATGTAGCTGTAATGTTTCGAAATTTCCAGTTTTATCACGTATTTTTCCACCAGTTTTTGTCTTCTGTGATTACTATTGTGTTTGACCGTTTGCTAATATTTATGAGTTTATATATGATTCCCCTAGCAGTTTTCAATTGTATTAGATGCTTTGAGCAGCTTTGAGGTCTCTCTCTACCGGCAGGTAAATATACTATTTCAGAGGTGGGTCTGCCAGGTAATATAAAGGTGCGTAATTTCGCCTGGTGCGTAGATACGATAACTGTTTATAAAGAACTATATACTGCAGTGTAGTGCACTGCAAAGCTATTTATGCAGCCACAAAAGTATACCATGAAGAATATATGAAATCATGAGTCAATGAACACTTATTTCACAATGAACATCTGTTTTTCTGTTATAGTAGACATATATGCATATTGTAAACCTGTCACATAAAATATAAATATTTCAATTTGATCTCTATTCTTTTCTGTCACCCACAGTTTCCTCACAATGTAACTTCATTACAAACCAGAAAATTTGCAGAATATGTTCTAGGAATGAAAAATAAGTTAGTGTTACAATATGTACAAAGCTTTTATCCAAGTCTAAACAAGAAAATATCTAGTACATAGTCTTATGTGTCCATTTTCTTATATTTCATTTATCTCTTCCCCTTAAACACTGTATTTTGAGAAGGTATGCTTGAGGCCTTTCTGTTATAACATTGGAAATGTTTGTTGCACCTATTGGTTTTGAAAGACATAAGGATACCAACATTAATAGACATTTTAATTAAGTGTGAGAATGACAATAAGTTATATACTGATAAAACGTAAGACGTTTATGTTGCGAACAGAAGTATGTCAATTAGACAGTACCTGGACACTTTCGACAACATTACGCTCCGGGAGACTTGTCTGAATGCCAGATAGCATTGCATAAAGTCATCTATGCAATAGTTTAAACTATGTTTAAATGTCGCACCAATTTTAATGCCGGTACGAAAGTAGCATTCAACCATAAAGACGCCGTAGTCTGTGTTCATATCCAGGGGAAGCTGGTTGTATTGGTTAACAGAGCAACCACACTGAGAGCGCTGTAATTTGCTTACTGTTCCGCAAAAATTACCAGTTCTCCATAGAGGGCACTATTATTTCAAGATAGACTCACCAGTCAACTATGACATCATTCTTGCTCAATCGGAGGGCGGGAAATAACGAATAAAACTGAATACCGCATATAACTGCTGAACTTTTCAGACACATTTCAGAATGATCTAAACATATGTTCTGGAGGCAATGTAAGGAGAACCTGTAAGAAAATTCTAGTTATCTGATAGTAACACTTGTAATGTTTATGGACAAGAGTGCTACTTATTTCTGCTTATCTCTTTAACTGCCCTGCACTGAATTCTCAAACTTCTCGTAATCGCTACACTGTAATATGAAATAAACACTTATATCTCTTTGTTACACATTTTTGCACCTGTTTTCCAGTATCACTGCTTTTTGCACCCTTTAAGACTTTTTTCCATTATTTTCTTATAAAAACTTAATACTTAAAATAAATGAACAAATCTAAAATGGAATATTGGATAAAGGCAGTGGTATTTATTTGTAAAGGTTTTAAGCCTGTATGCAGTTTCTTAGATTCTTTAAAAGTACAGAGCTTTCAGCTCAGGAAAAGTGCAAAGAACTATCAGGTTAACAGGAATTGTACATGGATACTAGTCGGCCAAGATAGGAATGCACTTGAAGGAGGGCAGCACTGTTTATTACATGAAGCTTAGGGAACTGCGCAGAGCGAGGGGAAGCGAGGGGAAGGCGATACTGGCAATGTACAGTCGCACACTTGAAACAGTACTCACCTGCTGATGTCTTCACATTAATTCTCGGAAGTAGCACTTCTGGGAATGTTTCAGGTCCTTCATCTGCTGCATCCTTGTCACTATTCCCTTCATCAGCTGTATCACTGTCACTGCGTTCTTTTCCTTCAATATCCATATTCTGGAAATAACATTCATCACGACTGCAGTCTTCGTCATCATCATCGCTGCTCTCTAGACCCACGTTTATAATTACATCTTCAATTGCTTCTTCCATTAACCCATCTTGGTGCTTAAAATCTTCCTCAATTCTTTTCACGTCTTTGCATGCTTCTGTCCAATCATTTTGTGTAATTTGAGGTATGCAGCTTGTTGTCATAGCTTCAGATTACTCAAAGTAATCGATGATACGTTCTTTGCTGCAATCTTTTGTTTAATTAAATTCCAGATAAGCTCAATAGGGTTAAGGTCACAGTGGTATGGAGGAAGGCGTAAGACTGTAAAACCTCTTTGTGCCATTATTCTATCAAGCCAATAAATGGGTTTTTCTTTATTGATTTTCGCTATCTCTAGAAGTTCACTTTTTGTCAGTTGCGGATCATGTTCAATTTTCTTTTGTGTTAGCCAATGAATAATTTGTATCTTTCAAGATGAAGTTTTAGGGGATTTATTTTCCTGTACGGTATGGTAGGGTGCATTATCGACCACAACAATGCTTTCAGGTGGAATATTTGGTATTAATTTCTCTTCTACCCACTTTTTATAATTTTGACTATTCATTTCATCATGATAATCTGCTGATTTGGATTTTGAATCGTAAATCAATTCAGCTCCCTCAATAAATCCCATGGATCCCCCTGCATGTACAACAATTGCTCTTTGACCAGCACTAGTATTGGTAAAAACACCTGGTACTTCCTCATGTTGCCAGCACTTCTTGACGGTATAGTGAGTATGAACCCAAGTCTCGTCTGTATAAACTACTGGTTTACGTGGTCCTTTTTCATTTAAACTAATAGCTCTTAAGTACTCTGCACGTTTTGCAACAATTTGCGGTTTCTCCATTAGCACAGATTGTTTGTTTTTGCATTTCTTAAACAGAAATCCCATTTCTCTTAATATTTTCCTAAATGTTTCTTTGTCACCCTGGAAGTTTATTTCTTCTGTAGCGAAATTCAGTAGTTTTTCTTAAAGTAGGAATTTCCTTTTTCTGTTCATAATACTCCAAAAATTTCCTACGCACAACTTAAATTTACCAAGCAATTTAAAATGTAAACTTATCAAACAAGGAGTTACTGAGCGGGATGGCTCAGGCAGTTTCATCTGTGGCCCGTATTCGGGAAGCCTGGGTTTGATTCTTGTGGCCAACCTATCTGACCCATGGGTTTTTTCGACATTTTCCCGGGTTGCTAGGCAAATGTTGGGTAGGTTAATTACATCCCCCAAACTTCCTGTCTCTCCATTTAATCTCCATTATCATTTCATATCATCTCTCAGCTGGTGGTCTCTTTCAGGGTAGAAGTGTCAGCAGTAGTCTCGGCAGTGCATGGTGGGATGATATACTCTGAGTGAACCACTTCCTCCTTCAATAGGTCGGTTGCTGATCTCTGAACTGACTGCTGGGACCATCTTTAGACCAGAGTACAGGGGAACGTCCGTTGTCCTGGCCTGCCGGGGGAGGTTTCCATCTAAGTAAAATGTAGGGACCCTGTTCTCTGCACTGTAATGGCTCCTTGGGACAGCCGCCCTCTGTCTCCTCTTGCCTCATTCTTCCTTCCAGGGATGCCCCAGTAGGGGGCATAAGGTACAATAGACCAAGACTGGTCACAGTGCTGAATCCCCTCCTAAGAAAGAAAGAAAGAAAGAAAGAAAGAAAGAAAGAAAGAAAGAAGAAAAGGAGTTTCACGGAGTTTTACATTAGAACTGTTATTCTATTTAATAATTTAGCCTGTAGTATAAACAGATACCCACAGGTATACATACTTTTGCTCTTAATACCACACTATTAATCTTTCATAAAAACATAGAACGACTCAAAGTTCATATCACATAACATCAATGCAAATGGAATTTAGGGTTGTCAACACTACCGTGTTATATCGGAACCTTCTTATTTTGTGAATTTTTTGAGCTATCTGCCATTTCCCATTTTGATTTAGCCTGGGAGCTCCAATCTACCATATTTCAGAAAATGACACTAGGTGGACACTTAAATCTGCTGAGCAGTTTTTAAAAATGTTATTTCCAGCTATTTTGTATACCATTGATTTGTATTAATAATAGCAGTGCACAAATCAATATTGTATTGTAATATCAATAGAATGACTTCACCAAAATGAGACGTAACCTGTTATGCCATTTCTGTTTGCTGATTTCTGTTTGTACATTGGTTGAAATCAGCTTCATTTGAAGCCATTACCTTGTAAATACATAAAATATGAAGCTATTAACAGTGAAGCAAACAAATATTTACAAATATAATAATTTGTAACTTATCTTATAAGAAATGATGAAACGTTTCTTATAAATTGTTTGGGATGGCGATTTCATCGTAATTATTCCACATCGTCAGCCAGAACCACAAACAAAACGGTCATCGCTATAAATGACGAGGTTACTATGTTCTTGTTAGTACTCCCAAAATCTGAAAATGAAACAAATTTAAAAACAGAATCGACTGCTGGTATTTCAAAATTCATTATGCAATGTTTGTGTTTTAAAATAAATATCTTTTCCCAAACCATTAAATCTATCAGACCATTTAATTGTTTTAATAATTTAACTCCTGGATTTATTTCATGGTTAAATGACCAAAAATGATCTGCTACGGCCGATTTATCAGTTTGTTTATACTTAATGAGTTTGGTATAACTTTAGTTCCTCAAAATAAATATAGTATTAAAAATTTATTGCATTTCTCTAAAAACGATAAAATTCCTAATAATAAAAAATCTGTTATTTATCAATTTAACTGTTTTGATTGTGATAAAGTTTATATTGTCACCCAATTATCGGAAGGCACGACCAACTACACCTACCCATTTATCTTGTGGCGCTCACTGAGGGGATGGTTAGAAAAGTATCACGAGCCACTGTACCGTCTCTTTCCCCTCCACCTGATGTCTGGAACAGTCGGGATGATTGTTCCGAGCCACGAAGCTTCAAGATGCAGCGTATATACCATTACCTTGTGTTTATTTATTATAAATTCATTAAGCAGTGTATTATGGGTGGAGATGGGTACAAACGACATCCTAAAAAGAAAGAAAAATATATGCCTGTATACCAAAAGTGGAAAGAAACTTATTGTGACTTTGTGGGTTCGTAAAATTAAAAAGTTCAATTACACCACTCAAAAATGTTCTTTATTTCCACCTTATTCCAATGTCACAATTACAATTTCGTAATGTATTACAATTACAACTAAGCCAGTTCGTCTTTCCACGTGCACTCGGCGCGCCTTATGCTCCTCTCGCCACGACTTACTCAACACAACTGACCGTTGCCTCGCTTGTATTGATCGGCGGCCAGAAGTTTCTCGAGATTACCCTTTACGGAGGGGGAAAACATTCTCGAAGCTTCGCCCTCCTTCGGGCAGCAGGAGGAGGGGGAAACGAAGACTCAGCTACCCCTGTGGTCTCCCCTCCCTCCAACGGCCTTCATTTATTGATCGGCATCGTAGGCTTGCCGCTTGGGTAACATTATTCATGGATTAATCCAGTAAAAATAATAATTATAAAGTTGTTTGACTTCAGCATTACGAGGGGCACTATTTATATTTTGAGCCTTGGCAACCCTGAATGTTGTAGGTGCATCTGATGTTTCCAATGGTTGGCATGGTTGGCATTGTTGACCATGATCTACTTCAGACATCTTATCAATAGAGCATCATTTGTTTTGTTTACATTAACTTGAAAATTGTGTTTCAACAAAAACATGGAATTAACTTGTGAAAATGTTCACGCAGAGATTTATTACAACTTTCGACATGGATTGTTAAGACAAGAGTGCATCGATCAACTAACTTCTACATTTGGCAATGAAGCTCCATCCTTTGCCACTGTGAAATACTGGTATAACAGATAATGTGGCTGCCGTTCGCTCATTGATGTAGTTTGTGAAGGTTGTTCAAAATCACTTATGCCAGAAAACATTGATGCTGATTGGATCCCACATAACATGATGCAATCTCAAGAAATACAATGGTGGTACCTCAAAAGATATATATATAATATTATAACAGGTGGATATGAGCCAGAATGTAAACAGCAGACTACTGTATGGTCAACTCAAAGCACTTCGAAGCAAATGGTCACCTGCTTTTTCAGCAAAACTGGCCCTGTGGCTACAGAGGAACATAAAATGATCAATGCTGAATGGTACACAACTATTTGTTTTCCAGAAGTCTTCAGTGAAGTAAGGAAAACCAACAAGAACCATAGAATTGTTCATCAAGACATTGCAAGTGCACACACATCTCCTCTAACAACGGAGTATTTGAAGGCTCAGAAAAATGAATTGATATGACATCCGCCATACAGTCCTCATTTGGCACACAATGACTTCTTTTAGTTCCCAAACATCAAGAATAAATTGCATGGACAATGATTCTCGTGGCAGAAGAAGCCATTGATGCCTTCAGAAACCATGTTTTGGAGGTGTCTCAAGAAGACTGGAATAAATGATTTGACAAATTACGGATGCAAAAATGTATTGATCATGAAGGAGAATATTTTGAAAAACAATAAAGCCATTTTCAATTAAAAATTACTTTGTTTTAATTACTAGGCTCAAAATACAAATAGTGCCCCTAGTACACATGGTGGCAATTCAGATTGTGTGCAGCAGGAAAATACCGATGGACACAAACATCAACTTACCAAAACCTAGATAATGATTCTTATATAGCAAAACAAGAAAAAAGTGTTTTGTGAAAGAACGAAGTTAGTGTATAGCAAGAAGGTGGCTTATTTTTTGGATAAGTATACCAAATGATTTAGTTCAGTACCTTTTTCTCTGTAGCTACAGATGCCCCTGATTACAAAAATGGAACAGTGGTTATCAGATACTTTGATCCTTTTATTGGTATACATAAACTATTAGACATTGTAGAACAAGCTGACGAGACTGCTATTATCATTCAAAATTGATAAATAACGGTCTTCAAATTCACTCTCTGATGTAAATAATATAACATCATGTGCACACAATTCAAATGTAAATTATGATACTATTAGATCAGTGATGAAGTTCTTGTGTGATAAAACTTTCTTTTGTGCGACGCGAGAATATTTTCTAAGTCCAAAGGTGCACGTATATGCATGCGCAAGCAGACAACCAGCCAGTTCTTGTGTTATAGCCAACATGAGAAAGATATATATATATATATATATATATATATATATATATATATATATATGCCAACTCTGCAAAAATGCTCCAGACATAGGTGATGCAGTCTGTGTGCAAAGGAACATGGCTTGAGCAGGCTAAGTTATCGCCTGGTCAAATTTTGTTAGTCATGCACTGCTTTGTACATAAACAATCCTACGACACGACGATAATGGAGTGCTCCATAGGAAATACATGTATGAGTTCACGGACTGTATCGGACTGGTTCGGCTACTGCCGCGAAGTGTGTATGATGTCAAATGACACCAAGTATACTGCAAGGGGAAAAATTGGTGGTGCCGATCACGTTGTTCAAATTGACAAATGCAGAATTGGACGACGCAAGTTTCATTGTGGGTGGGTCGTAGAGGGTAATTGGATCCTGGGAATGATCAATGTGGAAACTAATGAGGCGCGGATGATGATATGCCCCAACAACAGAAGGGATGCAAATACACTCTACAGTGTAATTGCAGAGCACGTAGAGTTCGCCAGCACCATTCACACCAATGCCTGGCGGGGATACTATGGGTTATTGCTGGAGGGTTTGCTGTGCACCTCGCAGTGAATCGCTCACTGCACTTTGTCGATCCATTGACAAATGTGCACACAAAAAATCATAATCACATGGCGAGCACTACGGCATCATCTAACAAGAGGCGGCATTAGTAAAGAGTGTAATTTAGAGACAAGTAAGACTGTTGGCAGCATTGCATACAGTGGAGAAACAAGGATAGTTTGGCTGCACTGAATTCTTCAATATGGCTACATTACTCAGTAAGTAAATAAACAAACAATTAATAACGTTAAAAGAATGCTCTCCAACACAAAATTGCACTAAAAAGTAAAGAAATTATATTAAAATCATGGTTGTATATAAAAACATCAAAAAGTGTGAAGGAATTAGAAAAAAATTGCATAATCGTATGTTAGAAAGAAGAGCCCAAAATATTTAAAGGTAACTGCTCAAACCATGTTCACAATAGTACTCCACATGCTGTCAATGTGTTACATGTAGACTTAGAGATGGTAGCCATTGAGGTTTATGGTCATTTTTCAGCATCAGCGGACAGGAGTGACTTTTTAGTTAATGAATGGAGTGAAATCTTAGACACGTGCCAGCTAGATGGCTGACCCTCACACCAGATATTGATAGGCTGTTAAAGAATTGGAAACTATAGCAAGTTATTTTCAAAGTGCAAACAAGACCTTAATGATGAGGAGCGAGATAAAATATTGCTGCTTGAGACATATCTACAATTTTTTTATTATATCGATAATATTCTTGTTGAAACTCTTAAGTACCTTGAAATTTCAGATTTAACTATCATGGCAGCATTTACCGCTATTGAAACTTTGATGAAAAAGATATTGGAGAGAAAAGAAGAGGCTTTTTTGGAAGCAGTACATAGAAAGTTGTAAATATTGTGGCAAATGGAAGGCTTCTTAAATTCATTATTTTATAACTATGCTGAAAAGGGATTCAGTTCATTGCAACATGTTGGGGTATTAGGTAACGTGCCTTGTGGACACCAAGGTTTGTATAACATGATGGGAACTGCTTATCTGCAGTAAGCATGGAGGGTGGGTCATGCGATTACTAAAAGAACTTTCTAGAATCTGAATCAGCAGAGGTGGAGGGGGGGGGGGGGAACTGGTTTTGGCTTGTTGAGGTGATGTGTAGTCAGTGAGTCAGTCAGTCAATAGCTAATAGCCGGAGGAATTGGGGATAGACTGGTCGTCAGGCTGGGCGACCTGTAATGGCGGGGTGCTTCTAGATACTGCATCTCCCAGTCCATAACTATGTAAGCTAAGACAACCATGTAAAGGTATTCCTGTTTCTTCTAATTAGTAATAAAATGTGAACATGAACTATTTAAAAATTACTCTTCTTTTTGTTGCTTGGTTTACGAAATTCCCCTTATTCACAACTTTCTAGATTTTTTGGTACTCTTTGTGTGTAAGGCATGCCAAGTGAGTAGTACGACCCCCAGTTGTAGCAGTGTGTGTCTCCAAAAGGGTTACAACAGTATATTAGAACCTGGCAATGTTATTCATTACAATGAAACCCTATATTTATATTTGTTGAAACATACAAATAATTTTGACAATGTCAAAACCCTCTCCTTGCTCCATCTTTGCTGACAAATGAGGATAAAATATGTAATAAGTTCAGTAATTTCTATTGAGGATAGTTGTGTGAGAAAGTGGGTAACTGTGATGACTGAGGCAAAATCCAAAGGTTGATGGTTTGATGATAGGAACCGTTTAATGTAAACCTAATAAAAGCTGAGCTGTAAATTAGAGTCAATTTTGATTACACTTGTCAAGAATTTGTAGAGTGTAAAATGTAATCGTAAACTTCAAGCTGACGCAAGAAATGTACGAAAAGACACTTTCAAGCAAGATCCATAAGTACTTTGTAATAATGTTGGTTTTTGTTTATTTGATATGTATATATTCAAATTGCAGAACTCACATTGATGAAATTGACCCTAAATTGAGTTTAACGTGTTGTGCACTACACTTTTGTATTCTCAGTGATATTTATGAAGTAAAATCAGTTTATTTTGAATACTTTCCCTCATTAAAAAAATATTGGATAATTTTCTAAGAAGGCACTAAAGACTCAAAGAGAATTTTCAGTTTACAAAAATAGAATTATGTATCAGGTTCTCATGCAAGAAGTCTGTGGAAATATTTTTAAAAACCTAGAGGTGTTAATTCTTACATTGGCAGCTTTAAACATAAAAATAGAAAAAGTTGTGGTATCAATTCTACATTTATAATATTAACATAAGATTCATATTTGAGCTGCAGCTGATAGTAAACGACAAAGGGAGTGCCTATCAGTATAAAAAATTATGTAATACGTTACTTCAGAATTTGAAGATTTACAAAATTTGGAGCACTATTATGAACATTTATTTTACAAGTTTATTTGAAAAAGTGCTTAATATGATTAATAGCGTTAACTTGCACAAGAAATTTAATTAACTTCTTCCCTTGACAAATACATTTCAGCCTATACAATGATTTCACAACAATGAACATCGAACATTCATGAAAATAAAACACCTGCTTTTATATAAAGGTAGATTGAACAGTTTCAGAATGTTCTTCAATTTCACGACAACGAACATTGAACAGTTTTAAGAATGTTCTTCGCTCTTCAGCATCGCTTGTCGAGATTAACCCTAAACCTCCAACTGCCTTGCTCAGGGCAAGGTACCAAGCCTCGACCTCCCGAGAGATGGTGGCGCAGTCAAATACTAGACAAAACACAACAAGCCACTACCACCTTATAGGGAAGTCAGACAATTAACTGCAATAAGCCTCTGTGCCAATTGGCACAAACTCTAAATAATATTATGCATGTTGACACGTTCTACTTCATCTTGTGAGGACGAAAGTTACGAGGAGGTTAATGTAATAATAGATGTATTTTAACTTTGTCATTTTCATTATTATGAACCAGTTAAATTTTAATAGCAAACAGAATTAATTGTAATTCCTTTCTTGGAAGTGTTGAAAACAGTGTTGTTATGATAAATTAACTTTAAAGAGAGTCGATTAAAGACACTAAGTGTTGTCTAGTGTCTTTAATCGACTCTCTTTAAAGTTAATAAGAATTAATTGTACTTATAGAGATATGCTCTACTACTGACAGAAATTATAATCAAAGGATTCCTTTACTGATGGTCACATCTGCTTTTTGTTACAGGATCACACAGTATTGTACTGCGAGTTTCCTGAAAGTATACTTGGAGGAGATGCTGGGAATATTAAACATCCTGTCAAGTTGAAGCTTTTGGGGCACATTCCCATCGAACAGGATCTAGAGGTAAAGCATTTCCAACTAGAGAGTTCTGTCCATGCTAAAATGCATTACCCTTTTCCTCACAAACTATTTAAGATATCAGATTAAAATGGTAACAAAATGTAGGCACATGTGTTCCAAGTTCTGTAATTTGCTTTTACACAACAAATTTGTTATTAAGAAATATAAATAATAGTTTTTTTGTAATTATTCCATCATTTAGTAAATTGATTATTTGATATATAATCTTCAGTTATTTGCTTTAAAAATGACTAACCAAGTTATTCATATCGAAAGTATATTAACAACAGCATTTTATTTTTATTGACCTAAAATTTAATTTCGCTATCTCTAGTTTCTCAGTATAAGGATTATTCATACCAACAAAGAAACCGCCCGCCTCGGTAGCGTAGATGGTAGCATGTCTGCCTCACGTTCAAGAGGTCCCGAGTTCAAATCTCGGTCAGGTGAGTTACCTGGATGAGGTTTTTCTGGGGTTTCCCTTATCCTTAAAGATGAATGTGAGGTAACTCTAAGCTCCATGTACCCCGGACTCATTTGAGCATCATTTCACCAATTTCATTCATCGTCTGATATGACTCAATGTTAGATGGTATAAATTTAAAAAAAACTAAAGAAACCTGAATCATGTTAAAGAAACATGTTTCACAATAAAGCTGCTCAAAGCAAAAATGAAGAAAATAAACTTGCATGTATTTGCAAAGAAAGAAAGCACATGACTTGTGCATACAGAAGCAGCTGTATGGGACAGCAGTGCCAATTTGTAGAGCAAAACTTGTTAAATAATGGGCTAAGTGTATCAATCAATTCCAAAGTGCATAGGAGTTATAACTTCTGTTTGAAGTGACGTAGCGTTTACACTGGAAAATGGTAAGATACAGTACAGTTATTCAAACGTAACTGTTTTGCGAGATTAATAAAATAGGCATAACAGTGTATGACCACTTTGTGGTTTGGAACATCAGAACTACCTCTTGACTAGAGTACATGTTCACTTTTTTGTTCAGTTCATTGCCATGCTCCCACGGAAAACAATATAACATAATTTTTTCAAAAACAATGTAATTTTTATCATGTACATGAAATTTTCATTCCAGAACTCAAAAAGCGATGGCAAGTAATGAGCCAAATGGTTAACTGAGTGACAGATAACTGAGGTTCTACTATAGTTAAATCCTACTGTGTATAAATATTTGTAAATTTAGACAAATACAATTTTGTGAAGGTAAAATTTGGAAAAAAAACTTATGAAAATTTAAAACTAATTATTCAGGCCTATGTCAGTAAGTGGTTCTGATGGAGTATGAATTCTTCAAGATTATGTAAATAATGAGGTTGTATGCAGTGGAGGGATATTATAACTAAAAGCACTTGTGCACCAGCACTCCGGTAGAAAGAACACACATTTGTTCAGGTAACTAGGCAAAAACCAAATCATATCAGAAGAAATTCAGGAGTATATGAAACTAAATCATTTATGCTTCCAATAAAACAGTTTTACATGTATTAACAAATGTGTACAACAAACAGCAGGTGTAGACATGAGCAATATTTTTTGATGATGACAGCATATGTTGGTGTTTCTTATACGAGGGCTGTTCAATAAATAATGATCCTAATTTTTTATGATCATAATTTTTTGCACTAAAATTCAATCTTATTATATTCTGTTAGCTTAATCGCCTACCGCTGCAATGGAAGTAACATGCGAGGAAAAATATGCGGCTTTGAAATTCTGCTTTCGTCTCTACAAATCTACGTTTGAGCCCTATACAGTGTTACAGGAGGCCTATGGGGAGTCTGTTCTTCCCTACAGCACAGCTTGAAGGTGGTTTAAAATGTTTAAAGAGGGGAGACTATCAATTTCAAAGGAAGGTGGATCCGGTGCTCTAGTTACTGCTCTTGCGGAAGAAAACATCAATACTGCTGCTGCCATTGTGAGACAGGATCGACAAATTACCTTAAGATCACTTTCTGAAATACTAAACATTTCATTGGGTGCCACATTTCCATCAAACAGGCTGGATGCTGCACCATAATAATGCACGGCCGCATATTGCCAATGTTGTTGCTTAATATCTTGCAAAAATCAACGTGAAATGCATCCCTTACCCTCCCTATTGTCTGGATTTAGCCCCATGTGACTTTTTTCTATTTGCTAACTTGAAGAAACGCCTTCATGAGAGGCATTATCCATCATCAGAAGCAGTGGTGAATGCTGCGGAAGCGATTTTGAAGGATCTCTCACAAAAATAGCTTCCAGCATATCTTTGAAGACTAGCAGAAACGCTGGGACAAGTGCATCGCATTCAGGAGAGACTATTTCGAGAAGGATCATCAAAATTATTAGGATGAGTAAAGGTACGTTGTCAAAAAAGTGTGATCATTCTTTATTGAACAGCCCTCGTATTATGTCAAAAATATAAATAGGTTGCAGTTAAGTTACTAAACGTAGAGGAAAATGTCTGTAATACTCTCAGATGGAGTACAAGAACAAGGACTCTATTCATTTCTGGCCAGCAAAAACCGAAAATGATTAGAATTTGGTTTATAAAAAAACCAACAAATGTAGATAGCTATATCAGGTGTAGCCTAACACAACACCAATAATGCACATAGGAATGTTTCACATCCCTCTAACACAAACAGGAATATGCATGATGTTGAGCAGAACAGTTCCAATCTCATCACCAGTTTTGTTCATTGTTTCAATCAAAATAGCACAACAAAACCAAATTATCTGGAATCGAAGAGATAAATTTCTGGGATTGTCAGAAAATTTACATTGAAAAACAAAATTAAGTTTGGTGTTTAGAATCAAAGAGTATTTGAGGAATATCAGGTTCAAATACTTGGACAAGTCTGCTGTGGTATATCTTTTGACTATTTCTTGTCAGATCTTAGGTGTGAACTGTAGCTGAGCTATAAATGTTGACTCATGGTGAGCGAATGCTTGAACATTTTGCAATTCATAGATAGCACTTAAATAGCATGTAATCTAAAGCATAAAAAACTGAAAAAAGCGTAGAGATAGTGAAGCACAAGCTAAAATGAAAGTGAATCAAGAAAATATTGACACTTTACTCACACTGTTTTTCACAGGACTTTTTTCAAGAGCTATTGCTCCCATCATCAGCTGAGTCTCAACTCAGCTCTCGACTCTGCTCCTGGCACTTCATTTGGTAAATGCCTTATAATTTAGTTTTTGGTTTGCTACTTTTCAGAGGATGATTTAGTAAGTTGTGGATATTTTGTATGTTCTGAGGGGCTAATTTTATGTTGAAGTTCTTAAATATCTTTTCAAATTTTTTGAAATATTTTGGATGAAATGTAAATTTGCTATATCTGATGTTTGGGTTTTCTAGTTTTTTAATGTAGTAATTTCCTTTAAGTTTTTGTTTATTTTTGTCTGTAGATCAATTTTTTGATGAAATTTGTGTTGTAGTTCAATTCGGCAACCTGGTGTACGTGAGTGTACTCCTGTTGATATTCTGCTTTTGTTAGTGGAATGTTGATTAATTCTGTGAACCAAACTATGGAAGACTGCATATTGATGTTGTAATGGGTTACATTTAATGTAAATGTCAACATGTGTTGCTTTCCTGCATATTCCAAATTGTAATTCTGTATGTGTGCTTATGATTTTCTAATCTAGAAAAGGTAGCCATCCATCCTGTTCTACTTCAGTGGTGAAAACTATAGATTTTTCTTGTAGGTTTAGTAACTTTATAGCATCATCAGTTAGTCTTCTAGGAACTACAGCAAACACATCATCGACATATCTATGCCAACATTTGAAAATCTGTGTAAAGGCTTTAGTAATGTGTGTTTCTAAATTACCCATGAACAGATTAGCTAACAATGGTGAAAGAGGTTTACCCACGGCCAAGCCTGCAGTTTATTGGAACATCTTGCTGAAGAATGTGAAGCTGTTTTGTTCAATACAGAGGAGGGTTAGTTGGATGTATTCTTCTATGTTATCTTCAGAAATAATAACTATGAAAACTTCTTTCTCAAATTATCTACTGGTGGTATTTCAAAGTTCATTACTCGGTCTTTATTTTGTCATATTGTTGCTGAGGTATTGTTGTGCGGGGGGCCGTGGCCAGCACATGGGCGCGGAGCTGGATGCTTGCCAAGAAAGAGAGAGAGAGGGGGGGAAACAGAGAGAAAGGGACAGACATAGTGTGGAATTTCCCACTGCCATCGTGATTGTTATCGAACGATTGGCAACTTTCTAGAACAATGGCTGGAGGTATAAAAGCCGGCAAAGTGTTAGTTGTGAGTCAGTTGCTAGTGAGCTGTTAACTGTGTGTGTGCAGCTATTTGAAGTATACTGCAACTGATTTCATTCATTCGTTTACATGTGGTAAAGCAACGAGAGAACTTGAAGACTGCGTTTGTGTATGTTACGTCATTCTGCTGCTGTCAGGGTTGTACAAAGTGTGGTTTACTTGTAATAAAGAGCATTTTAAATTTCTGCAAACAAGACTTAATTCTACGAACCCACAGTCACAGTATGAATATGTTCTCCCATGTAGTTAGTTTATTTTGGTTTATCAGTTCATTTAGTAATTTTGGATTTGGGTCACTGTCATGGGTTTCATTCCAAAAATGAAATGCTATTGCTGATTTATCTTTGTGTTCCAATTTGGTATTTTTAAAGTGCTCTTTCATTCTGGTTTTTAGGTTTCTTTTAGTTTGACTTAAGTAGCATTTTTCACAATTCTAACAACTTATTTGGTACATTCCAGATCTGTTAATTGGTGGGATTTCATCTTTTGTTTTTGAATTTAGAAATTTAGTTCCACTACCAGAGATAAGAGGGCAGACGGCAACAGATGATAGTTGGATAGAGGTTGAAAATGGAAGTGATGGCTCCCAAAACTAGTCCCTCAGTAATATAAAAATGTAAGGGACAAAGTGTCAAAAAGAAGACTACAAGTAGTTTTTTCAATTAAAAGACATACCAGTTTCTCTCATGACCCATTTCATAATGTTTACATATTGTTGTGATGGCACAGAAAATCATTTGTTGTGGTCTCCATGTTGCAATCATAAATGGCAAGAGACCTAATCATATGTCAAACTTTTTTTTTATCTGACACAACTAGTGTTATAACAATTTGTAATGTTAAACATATAGACCAGACATAGACATCCTGTATTTATTTTTTGATAATCAGCAATTTTGAGTTCCAGATGTTTGAAAACATATTTTAAGACTTGAGGTATGAGGTTCATATTTTGCAAATTAAATTATTTTTCTTGCAGATGGTTGACCAGGGCTAACTCTTAATTTTTCAGGATTTGGAGCCATCTGTGATGTTGGAGAGGTTGCATAAGATGTACGAGACGCCAGGATCTTTGAAAGTTGCTGAAGAGTCAACCGAACTCTTCTTCCTGCCTCTGAGAGACAGCGATCTCATACTTGTTCCTCCTTCGCCAACAAAGAAGAAAGCTAAGGAGCATTCCTCTAACAAATATAGTACTAAATCAAAGAAGAAAAAGAAGAAAACTCGAGACCCACAAGAAAATCCAAGTAGTGATAAAACAAACAAGTGTATCTATTGTGGTAATGCAGGGCCAATGTGGGAGACTAGCCAAACGCTATGTCTGTACTGTGCTGGGATGTTTGCTAATGTGGCCTGCAATGATGAGGGAAAGAAAAAGTGTCCCCTTTGTTCTGCAACATATCATCAGCCAGCAAACTTGTACATGCATGTGAAACTGAAGCATAAAGAAATGCTTTTTTCATGTGCATATTGCAATAAACATGTACGAGACAGAACAACCCTGAAATATCATATACGTATTCACACTGGCGAGAAACCCTTCCGATGTCAGACTTGTGGAATGCATTTCTCATATCATGGAAACATGACGCGCCACAAATACACAGTGCATGAGAGGATTTCCCCCCATCCTTGTAATATTTGTGATAAGAGATTCTCACATCCTCATCTGCTGCGCCTCCATCAAAGAGTGCACTTGGACGAGAAACCATATCAATGTGCAGACTGTTCAAAAGGCTTCCGTTCAAGGTCTGATATGGTGCGTCATACAACAGTTCATATGGACTTGAGGCCCCACGTTTGTGATCTCTGTGGCAGTAAATTCAAAACAAGAGGTCATCTCAACAATCATTTGATGATACATAAGGCAGAGAAAGCTGACTTTAAATGTAAGGAATGCGGGGAAATGTTTACAAAAACTGGCATTATCCAACACTTCAGAACGGCGCATTAGAAGCATTCTCTGGGGTAAAACAAAATGGCCAACATCATATCATGTGATGTCATTTAACCTGGGTAACCATATTATATTCACAAGTTTCCGGTTTGGAAGCATCATCAAGTTATCTATGTAGTTCATACATTTATCCTTCTTAATTTCTATTGAAACTTTGCAACATCATCATGGAAATATTCTGTGCATGAAGTTTCAATGTGTTGCTTTTGTAGAATGAAATAAGAAGTTGGTAAAACATCAGTAGACTACTAAAACTGTAACATGAGATTCAGAACAACATGCATGTTTTTAGCTGTTCAAACACTTAATGATGTTTGTAATGCTAAAGAAATAAAATGTCCTAAAAAAATTGCACATTTTATTGTATTCCACAGATGTATGTCCTAGATAATTTTATATCACATAGTTTTGTGGATACTCGGCTTCCACAAGCATTGTTTATAACAAGTTACATGTCAGTTTCCAATGTAGCATATGCTAAGATGTCAGTATTATTCATGGCATTGTTTTCTCCTTTTATAATCCCAGGCAGAAGATTGGCTTGCTTTCCTCAGTGATGTAGGGAATTTAGGACACTACCTAAATTCTGAACAGTAAAACACCATTGCTAACACAGACATCTGAGCACTAAGTCAGATTCTCAACACAAGCTAAGCTAGCCCTTTCTGTTACTCAGCACAATGTGGCTTTCATGTTAACATATCCCTTTAGTTTGTCAAATAATCATGCACCTGGCTATTTCTTAACAATGTTAGTTTATCCCTTGCTGTCTCTTAGTGGAACATAACTGCTGTATTTGAGTACTGATTGCCATTTCTTCACAGAATTTACCAATATCATAGACCATACTATGCATTACTCTCATAATTTAGCTGTCAGTTTAGGCTATATCTGTTTCTCAACAGCAATGAGCCATCATATTAGCGTGTGTGATATTCCCAGACAAATTATTAAGGAAAGGGCAAAAGCTGCAGATGTCAAAAGATCCTTCCGCCCCCATTCCTGCCTAAACAAAATTTCAATCACCCAAAATTCTTGTCTGGATACTTAAATTTCTGCTTATTCTTTTCCTAGTTGATTAACTTATCCACCAGCGGTGCACGATGGCCGTAGCACCCTACTCTTCAGTCGACGAGGAGCAACATGCTACCTCCCTTCTTCCCACCTACCTAATTTTCACCTGACATTCTGCAACATCCACATCCCATCACTACGTGGTTAAGCTCTTTCCAGAGCAGGTACATGACTTGAGGCAACATGCTGTCTGTTAAAAGATAGGCCAGTTTTGTCACTAATGCTTTCTCCAAAGTATTTGATAAACTAATGTTCAAACAAATATGCCACTTTTACTAAAATTAGGCAAGTGAGTCAACCTTGTATATACTTTTCTCCACTTACAAGTTTTTTATGAAGACTAGTTTCTGGGGACTTCTCCCCTATCGTCAGCTCTGTGGTTGACTGATGATGCATCCGGTGTCTGCATCTGGCTTGGTGTTGTGCTGCCATCTAACTTCCAGGTAAGTTTGATGACGTCATCTACCGCGGGAATTTCAAAATTCATCAAGAGGTCCTGTTTTTTCGTAATAAATATGTTTTCCCAAATCTGTAGTTCCAGAGGTTTCTTTGCCTGTTTGATCAGTTCTATTGTTTTATGTTGTGATTCTCAGACTAAAAGTGATGTGATACGGCCGACTTGTCCATTTGTTTGAATTTAATATTTCTGAAGTGTTCTTTCATTCTTGTTCCTAGATTCCTTTTGGTCTTACCAATGTATATCTTGTCACAATCCTGGCAGCTCATTTGGTAAATGCCTGATAATTGAGTTTTCGGTGTGCTATTTTTTAGAGGGTGGTTTAGTAAGTTGCGGATGTTGTGTTTGTTTTGAGGGGCTAATTTTATGTTGAAGCTCTTAAATATCTTTTCAAATTTTTTGAAGTATTTTGGATGAAATACTTCATCCTTAAAACTTGTAAGTGGAGAAAAGTATATACAAGGTTGACTCACTTGCCTAATTTTAGTAACAATGGCACTCCACTTTCTGAAATACTTCTTTTTATTCTATATAAATATGCCACTATCTAAATAAAGATAATTCAGCAAAGGAACGTTTGGATTTGGGAAAATCATGTCAACCATTGCTATCACTTACAACTTACTAAATTGTAACATCGCCTCATGGCAGTATCCTGGTTCTAGACAAACAGGGGGCGGAGGGTGAAGGAATAAAGCTGAGAAGCAAGAAAACATTCAAACAGTTTGCCTGGTCCAGGGGGAGAAGAGGTTCACAATGGCAAATAATAAGGAAGCTAGGGTTTTGGAATTGTGAAGGGTTAAAAAATAAAATCAGCACAGGTTCCATACAGCAATATATTAGTGAATTTGGATTATTTAGCAGTGATAGAGACATGATTAAAAGATGAAGAAATCAAATTAATGAATTTTAATTATTTAGGAAGAAAAGGGGAAATGTATGCAAAGAGGGAGAGACCATCAGGAGGACTAGGGGTTTTTATCAAGAATAAATTGAGTAAAACAATAAAAGAATCATGGTCTAGCTGTAAGGAAGTGCTTTGGATGATATTTATTTATTTATTATCCAATTTTTTTATTCCTATTTTAGCCAAAGGTATATTAGGAATATAGTTTACAAATTTATGAATACAATACAATTTACAAAAACAACAAATTCAATATCAAGCTGACAAGCAGTAAACATCAATATGAGCTGAATCTTTCCTGGCGGCGTATATGTTCAAGACGTTCTCGGGCTTCGAGCCAGGTAAGCAGATGTTCAGGCATCGACGTTTCGGGAGCGTACATCTCTCTCATCTTCAGGATGTTGAATGACTTAGTTTTTTTTTTTTTTTTTTTTTTTTTTTTACCGTGGGGGGAAAAACCCAGTTACAGGCGACGGCCCTCGTGCGATGGCCGACAGTGTGAGGGTCCCCGTGCCCTGAGGGGGCAGGTATACTCACTAAAAAACCCCTCCACGTGTTAGTTACGTAACTTACATTATTTTGCGTGCATTTATTAACATGCTTAGTCGGGTCCCGCATAGCACCCCGGTTAGTATGTGGTATCTATTAAGCTGGCATGCGATGCATGCGAGCGCGTCTATGTTGCTTCTTGGTGGTGACCATGAAACCTGGGCACCACCAAGTGTAATTTATGCTTTACTTTAATTATGTACATTTGGCCGAGGCCGGGTAGGCCTGTTGGTCAGTGTTACGTGTAACTTATCTGTTATATATGTGTTATTCGTAAGCTTGTGTATTGTAATGGTAGAGCTCAGGCCTTGGTGACCTGATAGTCAGGAATTGGTATGGTTGTTAGTTCTACTTATGGCCCCAGTCGATTTCTGGGTTTGTCAGTAGTTAGTACATGGCATGCAATTCGAACTATGTGTTCGGTCGTCCTTGGTTCCGGCGTGGCCGTTCGTTATTTCCTTTGTCCATGCGTTGTCGTCGGTGTGTCCTACTCCATCTGCAGTCGCCCGCTGTCTCTGCACCTGTAGGACACTGGTGGGAGACCCTCTAACTCCCGGGCCGCCTTGACTGTTGTCAAGGGCTTGGAGGGCTCTGTGCGGGCAGTGTTCTGAAAAGAGTCAGAAGAAAACGATTAATGAAGGGAAAGTAGGGGTGTCAGCCTAACTGTCTGTGTCAGTTGTCCCTTAATAGGTTGTTCAGGAAGTTCTGAACGTCGTCTTCGTCGTCATCATGTGTGAGTCTTCTTTCGAACAGTGATAATGGTCGTGTGTGTGTGTTTATTTCTGTAGTGTAGTTTCCGAGTCGTGAGATTAGAGGATTGTGGTGTATTTCAAGATTTTTATATGTGTCATATGCTAGTTTCTTTATGAATTCTTCTACTGTGTGCATTTTTAATTCTCTGTGTAGTAGGTCGGCTGGTGCTGTGTAAGGTACTTTTGCTATCGTTCGTAGTACTTTGTTTTGAAATTTTTGTAATCTTAGAATATATGTTTTGGCAGCATACCCCCAGACCGGCGTTGCATATGTGAATATGGGCCTTATGAGAGTTTTGTATAGAGTGAGCCCTAAATTCATGTTTATGTGGGAATTCATGTTTATGAGGGGGTAAAGCTTGCCCAATTGAGCGTTGGCTTTACCCCTGATTTGGTGAACGTGCTCTTTCCACGTCAGCCCTTGGTCCATTTTGAGTCCTAGCCAAGTGACTGTGTCCGTCCATTCTATATTTTCTCCGAATATAGAGAGTGGGGGGAGCTGGTGTTTCCCCAATCTGTGCTTAAGCTTTTTGGTGAAAATTATGGCTTGCGTTTTTCTTGGGTTTACTTTAATACGCCATTTGGTGAGCCATTCTTCTAGGTTATTCAGGGCGTTTTGTAGTCTCCGGTGGATGAAGTCCAGTTTGGCTGATTGGGTCACAATTGCTGTATCATCTGCGTAGATGTACAAATCTGTGTAGTTGGTTTTTGGTATGTCGTTCATAGTGATATTAAAGATAACCGGCCCTAGGATACTTCCCTGAGGGACTCCCGCTTTGATTAGGCGGGGAGTCGATAATTGGTTGTTAACTTTCGATTGGAATTTGCGGTCGTGTAGGTAGTTCGCGATGAGCTTTATTAATATGTCGTGTATGTTCATGGTTTTAAGCTTTTTGAGCAGTCCTGCGTGCCACACCCTGTCGAATGCGCGTTCGACATCGAGCAAGAGTGCTCCTGTTGATTTGCGGATGTTAAACCCGTGAGTTATGTGTTCTGTGGCTCTCAGTAGTTGGAGTGTTGTGGAATGTTTGGCTCTAAATCCAAATTGCTCCGGGATTGTGATATTTTGTTTGATTAGTTGGCTGTTGAGTCGCTTGAGTATGACCTTTTCGAGGAGTTTGCCTAGAACGCTTAGAAGACTGATAGGTCTGTAGTTCTGTGGGTGAGAGGCGTCTTTGCCCTTCTTGGGGAAGTGTACCACAGTGGCAAGCTTCCATCTCTCGGGATAATATCCCTTCTCGAGGGTGTAATTAAATATATTGGCTAGTAAGTTAATCGCGTCTTCCGGTAGGTTGGCAAGTGCCACGGTTGGGATCCCATCAGGTCCCGGCGCTTTTCGCTTGGGGAGGTGCTTAATTATCCATTTAATTTCGCTGGGGCATGTCTTTCTTACTTTATTGTGGGTTATTAACTCTTTGTAATTCTTTGTTTCTGCTTCCGTCTCTTCCGCAAATTGTGGGCAAGACGGATTGGCATTCGGAGTTAGCGTAGCCTGCAGTGCGTCCGCTAGTGCATCTGCTTTTTCTTGATCCGTTGTGGCTATGTTTTGGTTATAGTGTAGCGGAGGGATATGAGCCCTGTCACGTGTTAGGCAGCGTGCGACCTTCCACACTGAGTCTCTCTCGTAATTGAGATTCTCAAGCGTGTTTTGCCATTGATTTGTGATATGAGTGGATATTCTTTGTTGCACTAGTGTGTTTAGGTACCTGTAGTACTCTTGGTCAATTATATGTCTGGACTTTTGCCATTTCCGCCTGGCTCGATTTCGTTCTGCCGTTAAGGAGGTTATATCTCGGGGAAGTTGATTATGGAACGTTTTGGGCTGGCTTGTGGGCACTGATATTACTGTTGCCGCTTTTATGGCCTGCTCCAATTGGAGTACTGCCCTGTTCACTTTTTCGTTTGAGTTTAAAGGGAACGTGGGGAGGTTTTTGCTTACTGTTGTTGCGAACTTCTCCCAGTCTGCTTTATTGTAGTTCGGGCGTTTAAGTGGTTGGACCTTAGCCGCGTCGCCTTCCAAAGTGATCATCAGGGGAATATGGTCTGATGACAGTTCGTTTTTTGTCTGAAGGTGAAGCCTTCGGGTTAAGTTGCGTGATAGTGCTATATCAAGTATGTCGGCTCTATCTGTTCTGTTGAATGGTATGTAAGTGGGTTCTTCCGGCGCATGGATTATGAGATCCGTTCGATTTTCAAGTCTTAATAGGGCGTTTCCAGCGGGGTTTGTCTCATTGCAGCCCCATATTTGATGTTTTGCATTGAGGTCCCCCGCTAATAGAAATTTGTTATTTTGTTGCATCAAATTTGATATATCTGCTGTGTTTAGGGTTCCGGGGGGGGGGCATATGCCGCTGATATGAGTGTTCGACAGTTGTCTAGTGTTATGTATATATTTGTGGTTTCAAGGCTTTGCAGTTGTGGTATTTGTGCTATGTCATGCATTATGTTGTGTCTTATTATTATGGCTGTGCCGCCGCCATATTGGTTCCTATCTGTGCGGTGTGTGGTGTACCCTGGTATATTGAATCTGACCTTACTAGTGAGATGGGTTTCTGTAATTAACGCTATGTCTATAGTGTTCTGTGTCAGGAAGTTCGAAAGTTCTGTCTTTTTACGTCTTAGTCCTCTAGCGTTCCATGTCAGTAAGTTTAAGTGGCCTGGTCTGTTCATGGTTCTGGTCTAAGGAAGCCGGGGGTGACAAGCAGTTGTATGAAGTCCCTGTAAGTTGCCATAATGGAGCGGGCCTCCGACGAATCCGCTTCCACCAGGGATTGAAAGATGAGGAGGCACGTAGCTCTGAAGTCGTCCTCGCTCATCCCGGTCCTAAGTACTTCGTCGTACATTCTTCTCTGATGAAGTACTCTTTCGTCTGTTGGTGGTGCTTGTGGTGCTGGTCTCGGTTTTTGTTGTCTGGGCTTATGCTCCCGGGGCTGCAGTCGTGGGTCTCGGGGTCGAGCAGTCGTCTCGCGCCGCGCACCGGTCACAGCCGCAGGCGGCGCCCGCGCCGCAGCGGCTCCCCGCGCCTCCCGAGCCACCGACACGCCAGCCGGACGTCCGTTCACCTCCCGGAGGTTGCGCGCCGCCGCAACTTGCCTTTGGTATTCCGGGCAAGCCCGGTACCTGGCCCCGTGGCCCATGCCAAGGCAAAGGGCGCACTTCCTCCGGGGGGGCGGCACATCACAGCCACGCGAGTCATGATCCCCGGTGCACTTGGAGCACACCACAGTCGCCGCGGTGCATCGTCCTTCGGTGTGCCGGAGCTGCTGGCAGCGGCTGCACTGCACCGGGATGACAGGCCGTCTGTACGGCTCCACCTTCACCTGAAAATGGAGCACGTGTCTAATTAGTTTTAGGCGGTTCAGGTCATCCGCCGTCGCAACATCTACCAGATAGAAAGGTAGAGGTGTTCGGGCCCGGTCAAACCGTCTGAGCTGCACAACACGCAGCACTGAAAAGTGCGCGGCCTGCAGCTCGGCCTTAATAGCCTCCGCCGCCCCGTCATAGTAGATGTGCTTCAGCACGGCTCTGAAGCTCTGTTGGTCCTCCCGGTGGCCGGTTATTTGATGTGTGATGTGGCGGTCCTTCAGGAAGGCGCACATCATCTTGTAGTCCTGGGGCGATCTCGTTCTAATCATGAAGTCACGGGAGACCGAGGCCCGGGTCACCAGGTAGCCCTCGTTGGGGTGCTCGCGATCGAACTCCAACAGCGTCTGAAACAGAGTGACATGCTGTTTGGAGACATATATCGGGGCTTGGAGGCGGGACGTCACAGCTTGAGAGTAAGAGATGGGGGCGGTGGATGGGTTGTTGTTTTGTGTTGGGGCGCTGTTAGGACAGGGTAGTCCGACGGGGTTAGCGGGCGAAGAAGGCCCTGGGATGGGCGACAGTGGCTGCGGGTGAGGGCTAGTCTGTGGTATGCGGCCTGATGATGAAGTGGTGGAGGATGATCTCGATGGGGGGAGTGGCGTGTCTCGGGCAGCCTGGGAGACCGGAGTGCCGGAGAGGACTGGGCTTTGATTGCTGGGAGAAGCCTGTTTCACAGTGCATGGAGAGTCAGAGTTGGGTGAGAGCGGGGTGGCAGCAGCTGGGATAGAAAGTGATCCAGGAGTGCCAAATTTCAGCTGGGTCTTGACAACCGCTTGTCTTGTGACCCGCAGCCCACTTGGTGACTGCTTCTTGAGCCTCTTTTTGGTCATGGTGGAGGTTACAATTACAATTAGTTAACAGTAAAATAAATATTTGATTTGCGTAACGATATGTAGGAAGTGAGAAGAGTAAGAGAAAGCTTAAATACTACCTAACAGGGGGCTTAAGATTAGATAGAAAAGAGGAAAATAGTATAGAGTAAGAGAAAGAACAGCTAAAGGGTGCCAATAAGCGTGAAAACAGAGGTTCAGACCCGTAGGCGCCTTAGATTCCAGTCAGAGACTGTTGGCTGGTGAACTTGTTTTCTCCCAATTAGCAGTTAGTTGCCGATAAGTCAGCTAGTCTTTGGCACTGAGCCTCGGCAATGACAAGCCGATCCAGCGGCGGCAGCTTCTTTGCTGCGGTCAGCTTCTTCTACTCCACCGGTATGCAGCTTCTCTCCGTAGTCTGGTGGTCTCCTGCTCACGATGTGTCCTCCTCGGAGTCTCGACGAGCAGTCCCACGTATCGACTGGCCCACCACCTCTCCGAACTCCTACAACCACTTGTGGGAGGTTGTCCACACCACGTCAAGAACTCTGCCCAATTTGTGCAGACACTAAAGAATATCACTATTGCACCCGGGGATCTTCTCGTCAGCTTTGATGTAGTGTCACTATTCACCAGGGTGCCGCTCAAAGAATCTATTCAGTTGCTATCACAACACTTTCCTCCTGACATCACTGAGCTCTTCCGTCACACCTTGTCCTCCACATATTTCCTGTATGGTGACAAGTTCTATGAGCAAGTGGACAGGGTAGCAATGGGGTCGCCATTATCACCGGCGGTGGCCAAATTCTACATGGAGCACTTGGAGCATGAGATTCTCACCACGACACATCTGAAGCCTACACATTTCTTCAGATATGTGGACGATACGTTTGTAGTCTGGCCACATGGACGAGATACACTATCTGACTTCCTCACACATATGAATGGATGCAGACCTCATATTCAATTCACTATGGAGGTGGAAGAGAATGGGGTGTTGCCCTTTCTGGACATTCTGGTTTCAAGAAACAAGGACGGTACACTAGGGCCGCAGTTTATCGGAAACCCACTCACACCGATCTATATCTAAACGCAGGCAGCTACCACCACAAATCCCAACGTATGGGGGTGCTCGACACATTGGTCCACAGAGCATTGGCCAGCTCGGACCCTCAGCACTTATCTCAGGAACTGCAACATCTGCGACAAACTTTTCGTCAGAACGGCTACTCTGAACCCGATGTCAAGAGGGCCCTCGCAAAAGCCAAAAGAGCCGGAACACACATTTGTAGCTCCACTGAAAAGCCAACTGCTATAGCCTGCATCCCATATACCGGCAATATGTCTGGAAAAATCGGCAGAATACTGGCAAGACTCAACATAAAAACTATTCACAAACCGCTTGCAAAAATCAAACACTTTATGAGACTGGTCAAAGACCAATTACAACTAAACGTTCCGGGGGTGTACTGCATTCCATGTGAATGTGGAGTGCCGTACATCGGAGAAACCTGCAGGACCATAGCTACCAGGATCAAAGAACATGATAGAAGCATCAGACTGTTACAACCTGAAAAGTCTGGGCTGGCGGAACATTGCTTCCAGCAAGACCATAGGGCTAACTTCGGTCTCACCACTATTTTGGCAAAATGCAGTGGCTACTGGGAGCACAGAGTTAAGGAGGCGTTGGCTATCTCGGCAGAGAGAGTCACTCTTAACCGAGATGCTGGGCTACAATTTAGTGCAGCATGGAATCCTGCATTAAAACTCGAAAAAGAGAGACTCAGGAAACACAGATCTGGCTTACTGAGCAGCGACCAGAGCAGCAGTGTTTTCTGAGAGGTTGTCATATTCACCAACGCGAGCCCGCTCGCTGATTGGTCCGCGTCATTTTCTTGGCGACCAGTATATATATGGGTCACCCCAGCCCTAAGTCATTCAACATCCTGAAGATGAGAGAGATGTAAGCTCCCGAAACGTCGATGTCTCAACATCTGCTTACCTGGCTCGAAGCCCGAGAACGTCTTGAACAGTAAACATCAAGATGATTTATTTAGCTTAAGAAATATTTTGTTTAAGAAAGCCATTAAATATTGATAAGTTTTGTAATTCACCAGAATATGTGTAAGTTGTTTTGAGAAAGTGTAACCTTAGGATTGAAGCAATAATTCAAGTTTGTATCTTTCAAAACAGAAAAACGGGCAATCAAATAAAATGTGAGGGACATCTTAAAGATGATTTCCACAAATACAATCACATGTGGATTTGATTTTGAATTGAAATAAGTAAGCTGAAAATTTGTCATGTCCAGTTAAGAATTGAGTGAGAACAAGTTAGGATTAACGAATTTACATTTATGTCTGTCAGAAACTTGGGAAATATAAATCCTTAGTCAAAGCACCACAATCACTTTTTAATCAGTATTCATTCCAGTCGTTGATGATAATCTCCTTCAATATTTGCCTCACATAAGAAATGGGACATAAGAGTGTAAGTCTCTGGAAGATCTGAAGTCGCAGTTCTCTTTGCAAGCTCATCTGCATGTTCATTTCTGGCAATACCTACGTGTCCTCTGACCCATTTAATATACAGATGAAAACTACATAATAATTGACTTCTTATTTCAGCTGCAATAGGACTGCTGTTTTTGGTATCTTTCAGCTTTGGATGATAATGGAAGATAAAGCGATAGTGGATAGTATTATATGTATTGCAATAATATATGACCCTCCAGCTTCTTCACAGTTATCCAGAACTGTTTTATCTCCTTGATAAAGATACAGAGAAGTTAAGGGAAAAATATATGTACATTGAGATAATACTAGTAGGAGATCTAAATATAAGAATTGGAGAAAGTGATGTTAGTTCTATAGATTGGTGGGAGGATAGCAATGTAAGTGGGGAAAAATGTGAATAATAGGCATAGCAGGGATAAGATGATAGAAAGTGGTAGTGAAAAACTCATTAATTTCTGTGAGCAAAATGCTTTGGACATTCTTAATGGAAAATATGGAGAAGATGAATTTACTTTTATAAATGCAAATGGCCATAGCGTAATAGACTGTGTTTTGTGGTCGTGCAATATAAGTCATATGGTGAGTAATTTTAAAGTCGCTAATATAAGCACAAAAAGTGGGCCTTTTCCATTGGTAGTAGACATAGGTATTAAAGCTCATAGAGCAACCAATGAACAACTTGCAGAGACTAGTGCAATAAAAAGGGAATTAGTAAGATACAAATGGAAGGAAGAAGACAAATCAAAATTTGAGTACACATTAGAATCAGATATAGGGAAAATATGCCAGCAGGGCATAATGCATAGTTTAAATCATTATGAAATTGAAAATGCAATTAGTATTCTGAGCTTTATTATGACTTGGGCAGGAGAGGGGATGAAAATGACAAATAAAGGATATTCTAATATTAGTAATGGCTGGTTTGACGAGGAATGTAGGGTGATTAAAAACATAGTAAAAGAAAAATTGATAAAGTGGAGGGAAAGAGGAGATCCTTATTCTAAGGAAGAGTATTTGCAAAGTAAATACCACTACAGCGAACTACTGGAAAGTAAAAAATCCCAATGGAGACAAAAGAAAGCAGATAACCTAATCATTACTATTGCCGAAAATAATGTGAGTAAAATATGGAGGGGTGTAAAGTCATTGTAACCAAACATAATATAAGTCAGGAAGAGTGGCTAAGTTACTTCTCAAATCTATATGCATGTGAAAAATCTAACAAGGGGAAGATAATCCCAGAAATAGAGAATAACTTTAGTGAGATATTAGATAGGGAGATAACAGGAGAGGAAGTAATAAACCAGGTTAGAACAATTAAGAGAAATAAAGCTCCAGAAATAGATGGAATACCAGGAGAATTTCTTAAAGTATGGTGCAGTTAGATTATTAACATCATTGTTTAACTCTATGAAAACTAATGGCTATATACCGAAAAGTTGGAGAAAAGCAATTATACAGCCAATATACAAGGGCAAAGGGGAGTTGGATAAACCCAATAACTATTGGGGAATAGCACTGTTGTCCAATACGAGTAAAAGTTTTACAGAAATACTGGCTGATAGGATGCAAAAATGGATTGAAGAATTCAATATTCTTTCAGAATATCAAATGGGCTTTAGGAAAGGTAGGAGAACAGTGGACAATGTCTTTATTATAAAAACACTAGTGGACAAGTATTTAAGATATAAAAGAGGTAAAATATATATGGCCTTTGATAGTCAACATGAAAAATTCAATGCCATGGCCAGGATTTGAACCACGGATCTCCTGGTTTCCGTCCAGTCACTCTTAACCTGTGAGCTACCATGGCCAACATGCCGTCCTGACATTAAATTCTCCAGTTGACTTGTATATTTTCCTGGTAGAGCACTAGGAGCTCTCGCATCCAAGATACACCGTTTGTGGCGACTTACTATCGTAAGTACTTAAGTCCCAGGCGTCATCATTTAACTCTTATTATTTTAGTTAATTGATAGAAATTATTTCTCCACACTAGCCGTACATAGGCTAATGTTTTTGACTCTATCAAAAACCTTAGCCTATATACGGATAGTGTGGAGAAATAATTAATTTCCATCAATTAACTAAAATATATGGCCTTTATTGATCTCAAGAAAGCTTTTGATTGAATAGAGATGAATTTTCTGTGGTATAAATTGTTAATGAAGGGGGTTAGTAACAAAATGGTAACCATTCTAAAAGGGTTATACAAAGAGAACACATTTTGTATAAAATATGAAGGAGCAATGGACATACACCAGGAAAAAGAGCTAAGGCAAGGCTGCAAGTTAAGCCCAGTTTTGTTTATTTGTTCATAGATGATATATTGAAAAATATAAGCAATAATAATAATTTCTTGCCGGTAATTAATAATATACAAATCCCTGGATTATTGCTTGAAGATAACTTGGTGATTGGTGCTATTACTATAAATGGGTTAAAAATATCTTTACAAGAAATAGATAAATATTGTGCAGCTTGGGGCCTAAAAGTGAATAGAGCTAAAACCCAAATTGTACTTTTTAAAAAAGGTACTAAACTGAGTAAACATGAGAAGTGGCAGAAAGAGGGAATAGAATATAAAGTAGTATGTGAATGTAATTACTTAGGAATGAAAATTGATGCAGGAGGGAAATGGGAGAAGCAAAAGAAATGTGCACTGGCAAAAGGGAAAGCAGCAATGGCAGCTGTAAGAGGATGTTTGTATAAAACACCTGAAATGGAAATGAAATGGTTAGAAAGGGTATATAATTCGGTGGTTGAGGCACAAATGCTATATGGTATTGAGATATGGGGGCTGGAAAAGGGATGGGAAGTCTTAGATTATATACAAAGAGGGTTTTGTAAGGAAGTTCTAGGGCTGCCAATATCAACTGCAAATGAAGTAGCTCTAATTGAAATGGGGAAAGTTCCAAGGAAAGGGTTAGTTATAGAAAGGGCACTAAAATATTGGAATAGGGTATTGAATCTAGAGTAGGGGAATATACTGAAACAATGCTTGAAGTATCAAGAACTAAGTTTACCAAATAAAGGATGGGTAAGTTGGAAGATAATGGTATGGGTGATATTTGGAGAAAGAGGGAAACTAATTATAAAGGTTTTTGGAAAGGGGCTAGAATAAGATTTGAAGAGATTCAGAAACTGTTTAGTCAAATAGCAGAGAAGAGATCACTTGTTTTCTATATTCCATTGAAAAATAGCTGGGGGAAGGAGAGGTATATAGATAGCACTAACAGTGGAGAAAGAAAGGGGTTAGCATGGTTAAGAGCAGGGATATGGAGATTAAGAGGTCCGCAAGATGAGTGCCCACTGTGTGGGGACAAAGACGATATAGAACATATACTGTTTGATTGTAAGGAAACAGAGATGTGGAGGAAAGAATGTCAGATATCAAAAATGAATAGGAGAGTCAGCTTAATCAAGGTTTTAAGAAAAAATTATGAAAACATAGGACAGTTTTTAAGTAAGGTAAAAAAACAAGTGGATATGGACTGTAAAAAGAGAGAAGGAATAATAAGTGATTATTCTGTAATAACACATACCGTAACACATCTGTAAATATACTTAATGGACTCTCCTGTGTAGCAGTGGCCTGGGCCAAAACAGACGGCAGTCCAAAAAATTGTAAAAGCTTAGTACCTCAATAAATATTATGATGATGATGATGATGATGATGATGATGATGATGATGATGATGATGATGATGATGATGATTATTATTATTATACAACTTACTAATGAAACCAGAAAACCATGGTTTAAATCACGGTCATGGCATTGAATTTTTTCAGTTCGACTCTAACTATCCAAAGCCTTAGCCTATACATGGCTAGTGTGAAGGAACGATTAATTTCCATCAATTAACTTATATAAATACTGATGAAATTTTGCAGTCACTTGATACTAAATGTAACAGACTAAGTATATTCTGTGATCTGGCAGAAACAGTGATTGTGTAAGTCTAACATATTTTCATCATACATATCCTATTATATATTATTGTCACGGCAACAGGCATAAAAGTTTCGGCACAAATAAGAAAACAGTCGGCTGATAAAGTTTGATGGTAATAATGAGCCTTGCTAAGCAGTTAATGATAGCGCGGCTATTGTAAACAAGTGCCGGCAAGCAAGATAACTGAGGTAAAGACCTTGCCGGCATAGATTAAGTTACGCTTCTAGAATGTGATAGAATATTTGGATTACGTCATTAGATGCTTTGTTTTCCAGAAACATCTAGTGATTGACAGAACAGTCTGGTATTCATGAATGGGTGTATAAAAAGAAGCCATGACTAGTGATGAGTCAGTTGTGTAACAAGAGTTGTGTGTAAAACGAGAGCTGTGAAGTGTTGTAACGAAAGCTAATGTTTGTTATTGTCAATGACCTTGGTGCTGTAGATTGTGATATGTGATGCAAAGTGTTACATGAGAGTTGAACAGTGTATCTCTACGAAAATAAAGGAGATTTTTAATTTCTGCAACTCGGCCTTTTAATTCTATGAACCCACAAAGTCAAAACTGGTGTCAGGAGTGCGACGACACGGAGGCTGCATTGGAAAACATTCTGGAGAAGATGATGGAAATGAAGGCCGAACTCACCTCGGAAATAAAGACGGCGAATGACAACCTCGCTTCGAAAACAGAAGCGGCAAATAACAACCTGGCCGCAGAGCTGAAACAAATGAAGACGGCTAACGACATCACTGAGAAAATGCAAGAAATGAAGACGTCAAATGACACCCTCGCCGCGAAGACGGATACGGCAAACAACAACCTGGCCGCGACGATGGCTACAATGAAGACCGAATTAACCACAGAAATGAAAGCGGCGAACGAGGCCCTCGCCGCTAAATTTGAGGAACAGCTGGCCGGCGTGAAGGAGGACGTCACGGAGCTGAGCAAGCGGATGGGTCAAGTGGACGAGCGCGTCGAAGACCTGGGGAGCCGCGTACGACCTGGAGGGAAAGGCCGACAGCAACACAAAGTCCCTGAACGCCATGGTAGAGGACATCGTCGGCAGGAGGTTGAAGGACTGGAAGGCCGACGCGCCGGGACGCGACACAACACCGGCGCGCGTCAAACTTCCTAAATACGACGGCGCGACAACTTTCGAAGTATTCCGCCGCCAATTCGACGCATTGGCCAAGCACAACAAATGGTCACCAGAGGAAGAGGCCACACAGTTAATAGCCAGCCTCCAGGGACGAGTCGCGGAAGTCCTGAACGCGGTACAGACAACGGCGGCGCCCAAGGACATCTGGGAAGCCCTGGAGAATCGTTTTGGAAACCACCGCTTAGCCGCAGCGTACCGCAGCCAGCTAAAGGCAAGGTCACAGCGGCCAGGGGAGACGCTGCAGAAGTTCGCCCTGGCAGTTGAGCAACTGGCAAGCAAGGCCCTAGTCGACCTCCCACCACAGTTCGTATCCCGGGAAGCTGCCTACACATTCGTTGACGGGGTACGAGACACGGAGATTCGTCAGCGCTTAATGCTCGGCGATTATAAACACATCCACGAGGCGCTAACGGCAGCATTAAGGATGGAGGCGGCCAAGGTAACAGCTATCCCGACGTCGAGAATGAGGAGTGTCCGCTACACCGGAGACAGAAGACCAGCCGAGGGACGCCGGCGAAGACCTAGTGACCTGTGTTGGGAGTGTGGACAGCCCGGACACCTGGAGAGAGACTGCCCACAACAGGAAGAGCAGCCGGAAGAATGAATAAGGGCCGTCGTGGAGAGGGGCACGTCGAGGCCATCACCACCATCCCCTCGAGTGACAGTGCGCGCCGTCAGCTGGCGTATGGATGACAGCCTAATCGCGGACGGTTGGGTGAGAGGGAAGCCGTGCTGTGCTGGTAGACACTGGAGCGGCCGTCACCATCATCAGACCTGACGTGGCGAAGGGTTTGCCGACAAGGAAGCCGAGCCGACCATACCAGCTTGTCACGGCATCGGGCGACACCTTGCCTGTGGAGAAGGAGGCTTTATTGAAGTTGACCTTGGGACCGAGTGCCGTACGTCTGTGGGTGTTACGTCGCGAAGGTGGCTGAGGAGGTGATACTGGGATTGGATGCCCTCGGTAGCCACGAGGCGACGGCTGACGTCGGCAGGAAGGTCCTGCGTCTCAATGGAGAAGAGGTGATACTCCGGCAACTCGACGAGCGCCTTGGAATCTGCAGGGTCATCTTGAAGGAAGACTTGGTGGTCCCCGCGAGAAGCGAGGTGGTGGTGACGGTGCGACTGGAAGGTCAGCGGACGAAGAACATGATGCTGGACCAGATGACATCTGTGCACGGACTCTGTGTAGCCAGGACATTATTGCCGTGCCGAGAGGAGGTGCCAGTGAGGCTGCTCAATCTGGCAGACACCGATCACGACGCCCGGGCCGGAACGGAGCTGGGGTCGTGCGAGCCCGTGGTCAACGTGACAGCTATCGACAAGACAGGTGCCGGTGCCGACGAAACATCTGGGGCTCCGGCTGGAAGGCTTATTGGAGAGGGCGGCCGACCACCTGACCGCAGAACAGCTGGAGAAAATTCGACAACTACTGAGGCGATACCAGCACGTCTTCAGCCAAGGCGACAGTGACTACGGCCGCACGGATAAAGTGCTTCACCGCATCGACACCGGAGACGCCCGGCCTATTCGGCAATCACCTAGACGCGTTCCGTTGGCGAAACAAACAACGGTACGGGATATGGTAGAGGACATGAAATCCAGGGGAGTGATTGAAGAGTCTGACAGCCCTTGGTGTTCCTCTGTAGTTCTGGCGACGAAGAACAGCGAGCTACGCTTCTGCGTGGACTACAGGAAGCTGAACGCTGTCACCCGGAAGGACTGTTTCCCCTTCCCCTGGATTGACCGACACCCTGGACACGCTAGCTGGTGGACAATGGTTCTCTGGACCTGAAGGGTTACTGGCAGGTGGCTCTAGACCCGAGAGACAAGGAGAAGACTGCCTTCTCGAAAGTCCAAGGGCTTTGGCTGTTCATAGTTATGCCCTTTGGCCTCTGTAACGCGCCAGCTACGTTCCAACGCTTCATGGAGTCAGTAATGAGAGGACTGACATATGACGCATGCCTGCTATACTTGGACGACATCATCGTCGGCAAGATGTTCAAATACCATCTGGAGCTCCCCTTTTTGGACATCAAGATCAAAAAAATGAACAACAAACTCACTTTTGGTATCTACAGGAAACCGACACACACAAATAATTACATTAAGAACAACAGTTTCAACCCAAAACAATACCAACATGCCATTTTCAACAGTTTAATCTTTCGGATGATCAACTTTCCACTAAACAGAGAAGATTATCAAGAAGAATACCTACACATAAAAAAAGTAGCTATATCCAATGGTTTCAACCCAAATTTAGTAGACAAAACAGTTAACAGACTCAACAAAGCTAAGAAAATAAAAGAAACCACCACCCTAGAACCTACAGGAGAAAAAGAGAAAAAACTTTTTAAAAAATTCACCTTCCACCCATCAGCCTATAACAAATTCCAAAAAATCTTCTCAAAACACAACATAACTCTTGCACCTCAAAATAGGTTTAATATCAGAAATTTGTTAAAAGGCCCTCCCAAAAATTCAATCACTACCAAAGAAAAACCAGGAATCTATGAGATCAAATGTGAAACTTGCCCTAAAATTTATATAGGAAAAACAAAAAGAAATATTAACATCAGAACTAAAGAACATATAAGAAACATTAAAAATGGTGAAACAGAAAAATCAGCAGTGACTTTTCATTTTTTGAATACTAGACATGACATCAACTTGGAAACATCTCTAATAAAATATGTTAATCACCCCATAGACCTTTCCGTATGGGAAAAAATCTTCATTAACAAAAATCGTCATAGAGTCATGAATTTTGAAACTCCACCACCGGACATCTTTGACAAGTACATCACGCCATCTATTGACAATACGGAGAAAGAGGAAACCACTACAACTTACACTAATCGAGTATCAGCTGATGATAGGAGCAAGAGCTCTTGAAACATGTCCTGTGAATAAACAGTGTGAGTGAAGCAATGTGTCAATATCTTCTCGATTCACTTTTGTACTAATTTGTGCTTCACTGTCCCTACGCTTCTTTCAAGTTTATACTTTGAGGGATTACACATGAGACATGTTTGTGCGCGATGGGTTCCAAGACTGTTGATTCCTGAACAAAAGAACATTTGCATGCAGGTCTACATGCAGTTAAAGTTGATGTTAGAGGAAGATCCAGAGTTTCTTTCACACGTAATCACTGCTGTTGAAACTTAGCTACATCATTTTCATCCTGAGAACGAATAGCAATACTCAGTGTGGAAATGCCCTTCACCACCAACCCCCAAATAAAGCAAAAGTGGTTGCTTCTGCTGGGAAAGTTATGGTCATCTCATACTTTGATATTCATGGAATGGTTTATCAGCATGGTGTACCTGCACACACATCAGTAACTGGACAATACTACAGGGATGTCCTGAAAACATTGCAAGTCCATATCAGGTGCAAAAGACCACATTTCCATGAAGCAGGCTGGATGCTGCATCACGATAATGCATGGCCACATATTGCCAATGTTATTGCTGAATATCTTGCAAAAATCAACGTGAAGTGCAACCCTCACCCTGTCTATAGTCCGGATTTAGCCCCATGTGACTTTTTTCTATTTGCTAACTTGAAGAAATGCCTTCGTGGGAGGCATTATCCATCATCAGAAGCAGTGGTGAAGATTGCGGAGGTGATTTTGAAGGATCTCTCAAAAAATGGTTTCTTTGAAGACTGGCAGAAATGCTGGAACAAGTGCATCGCATTCAGAGGAGACTATTTTGAGGACCATCAAAATTATGAGGATGAGTAAAGGTACGTTGTCAAAAAAAATTGTGATCATTCTTTGTTGAACAGCCCTTGTATATGACAGCCGTATTTGCTGTAATTAATCGTACCTAATAGACTGGACATACATTCAAATATTTCCTTCGTTTCTACCGAATGTGCCACTGGTATTGATGGCTAGGAATTTCCATTGTGGGGCAACACTGCTTTGAGGTTTAGCTTAGAAGATACAATAAACAACCTCCATTCTTCAGGAATGTGTTGAAATCCTAGCTCATTCGTTAAACTATGTCTATGTACAAAGGGAATTTTTCATAGCATAGTAACTGGAAAACTGTTCAGGTCTCTTTCTGAAACAGTTGTTTTTGTTTAAACCCCAAATATAATTATTGTTTGTGTTTTGTTATTTTAAATTTGTGTTAAAAATTGTTATAAAGTGTTAACATATTTGTTGTGAATGAGCAGATCAGTAGGTAAAAGTATGATATGTTATAGTGACGGCTATGGATGTTTGAATATGTTTGAATATGTTATAAGACCATACAAATCAATAATCTCTCTCTCCTGTAAAAATTATGCCAACAGAACAAGATGTGCTATATGTATTAATGAAAGGATCAGAAAAGTCTTATTTAAATTGTGATCATATTGTTATGTTTAGTGTGGAAATATTAAATTTATGTGAATGTAGAATTAAATTAATGATTCTTTCTGAAATTTCTTCTCCAAATTCTGAGACCACAACTTCGACATAAAAGTTCTTATACGTAAACTGAAAGCTAGACAACACAAAAGAAATTTAGACACAAATTGAGTAATGCAGTCATATTATCAAGATGGATCAACGACCTGAGTAAGTGCCACAAAATTTGTGCCGATTGGTAATTGCAGCCAATTGTCTGACTTCCCTATAGGGGCGCTGGTAGTGGCTTATTGTGTTTTGTTGAGTGTTTGCCTGAGCTTCAGGAGGTCGAAGCTGGGTACCTTGCCTAGGGCTCGTCTCAGCAAGTGGTGTTGAATTGTAAAGAACATTTTTAAAACTGTTAATTGTTCATTGGCATGAAGTTGAAGAACATTCTAAAACTGTTCAGTCTAATTTTATATGAAAGCAAATGTTTTATTTTCACGAATGTTCAGTGTTCATTATCGTGAAATCATTGTATAGGTTGAAATGTATTTGTAAAGGAAAGAAGTTAATTAAAGTTCTGGTGCAAATTCATACAACAAAATTTAAAATTATTAAAAATATAAAATAATTTTTGACTCTGAAATGAAAATTTTTTGTCATGCATTTTGAGAATTTCACAAACATCAGCTTAAAGAGGAATTCCATCTGCAAAGGGCAGTTCATCATAAAACCCTTTTTATTTCTGGTATAGGGAGTCAGTAAATTCCACTCTTGCAGTCATGATCTCGGGACCTCAAGACTGCTGTTCTGTGAGATTCACACACCTCATTAAATCATTTAGTCAAGAATGATTGATCAGGAAGTGTGTATTTTCAGGTTCTGGACAGTATTCTGCATCGAAGGAAGTGGAAGGGATGTGTTCATCTGTTTGCTATGCTCTGAAGCAGTTTCTTCTAAATGTGAAGGTGGCCTGGGAGCTTAAATCCACGGCCAGGGAGGAATGGTGCCTCTGGGTATTTCCAGTAGGCCAACACTTGTCCTATGAGAAGATCCCCCCTATTACAGGGTGGAAGTGCATATGCCACTAATATGCATCAACCCATTTGCGAAAACTACCGAATAACCTTGGTGGGGCCACCGGTGATCTAATCTCTGTTTCATATAACCTTGTCCCGCTGACGTGTATCACTCCGCGTGCAACTACCTTCCCCCTCACCCTAATTGGCTAATGCTTTCGCACCATAGACCATAGGCGGTGTCTTCCCATCACATTTAAACCTGCAGTAAGCATAATAATAATTGCCAGGAAGATAGATAAAATCATACAAATAAGGATATGAAGGCATACAAAAGTACAAGTTTATACTGAAATTGAACTGAGCCTTTGGCGTTTTCCACTGGGATTCTTTAAACCAGCACACTTACCTTGCAAAACTGCTTGTCTTTCTGTCTTAAAAGTCGTGTCACGCCGTACTTTACTTGTCGTGTGTCCTTCATTCACCCAAGTCTCGTCAAGGTAGTATATTTTGCGATTTGCATCCCGGTACAGTCTGATTGTCCTTACCTAATGTCTCGCCACACAGCAATGTTGCCTCTGTCTCTTAGCACATTTTTCTTGCCCCTTTTTTCATTCACAAACCCCAGTTGTATAAGCAATCTATACAGACTAGATCTGCTGAAATTTGGTAAATCTGCATCCTCATTTACAGCGGACAAAATTTTATTTATGTTAGGGAGTTCGTTTCTAAAGAAAAAACTATGCATATGACGATGCACAGCACTTTTCATGAACTCATCGCATTCTCCGAGCATGCACTTTTGTTTATTCCTGCTTTTGCCTGGAGTGGTAAGTTTTCCTGTTGTCTCAATTTCACGTCATGACGTTGTGATGTTCCTACGAATCTAACACTCACACCTGTAAGTTAAGAGCACAGCTGTTTCACTTCTCTCACTGACAAAAACGGATTCTTCTCTGTGAGTGCATTAAACACATGCACCACAATTCTTTTTTTGCCACTTTGTAAAGGTTTATCCTTGCAATACTTCAGCGAAAATGTGGCAGTAGACTCTGCCACTATACATATAATAAGTACACGATCAATAAAATAATTTAGCTGTTGCACTCGAAACAGTGCACCTTCAAATGGCAATATATGACTAATCCAGTTCAAAACAATGTCAGAGATAAAAGTCATATAAACAAATATGTCACCACTACCGCTAAAGCACGTGCTATCGTATCATCTGAAACACTCAAAACAGCACATCTTCGAATGGCAATATATGACAAATCCAATTCAAAACAAGGTCAGTGATAAAAGTCATATAAACAAATGTCACCACTACCGCTAAAGTACGTGCTATCGTATCATCTGAAAGGTGGGCTTGAAAGCAATGGAACCTCCTCTTTACTTCGTTTAAGAATTAATATGCTTTTCAGATAAATTAACTCTGTTGCATAATATATTTAATTCAAACAGTTACAAAAATATAAATATGACAATTCTCTTCCAACATATAGTTATTTAGTTTGTTAAATAACAAACTAATTTTTACCGCACAACAGTCTATACTACAATAGCAGCCAACGAGAGGTGATTTACATCACATGACCGTTAAGAGTTACAGGGGACAAGCTTATGTGAAAGGATTAGCACACCATGCTCTGCAAGTTAGTACCCGGGACTTTTTAGGCAACCCTCTGCCCTGTCTGAGCAGCCTAGGCCTGGCTAGAATTACCCGTGGGTGGTGGGAACCACTGGCCCCTACAGTCCAACCCAATCTGAACAACTCCTTTTTGGGAGCAGCTCGAATACTCAGCCCAGCATACATCTGGTAATGTCAGAAGTACCAGGAGTGCTAGGGGTTCTAGCTCTTGCACCACAGTTGCTCAAGGAACCCACCCCCCCCCTCTTTCAACGTGGGAACTGGGAGTTCAGGTCCATGTGGAACAGGTCTTATGAAACTAGAAGGGGTTTGCTGTAGAAACTATGGGATAAACGAAGGAGGTAGTCAGTGATTTTTGAGAACGAAAGGTCAGAATGGATATTATCATTTGGGATGTACCAATCGGCAGCAGTTGCTATCCGAAGGTAGCAGTTCTGTAGGACTTGAAGTTTGTGAAGATGGGATTTTTCTGCAGCTCCCTAAACTGTGCAAGAATATGTTAGAGCAGCATGGAGAATTTGTTTTAAAATAAGTAATTTGTTGTAGAGGCTCACTGGTGATTTTCTGTTGTACAGAGGGTACAGCACAGCCATCCTTCTGGACACTCTGTCACTATGCTGTTGTGGGGTTTCCAGGTTAGATGCCAGTCCAGTGTTACTCTGAGATATGTAGCCTCTGTGGATCATTGTACTTCTGTTCCAGCAGGCAGAAATTGGGTAGGTTTTGCAGGGTACGGCAGGTGAATGTGACAAACTGAGATTTGGGCAGATCATCGGCAAATAAGTATGAGTTACAGACTATTAGGGTAGGGAGGGTGTTAATATAGGTGAGGAAGAGTAGCAGATCAAGGGGTTAACACCTTGGGTTAACCCGGTGTGAATACCATAGGGCTGGGAGAGGGTGCTGTCCCTGGTAATGACGAAGGAACTGTTTTTGAGGTAGGTGTTGGTGAGGTGTATTACGTACACTGGGATGTTGTAGTGGATGAGGCCTGGAGGAGGCCATTATGTCACACAGAGTCGAATGCACAAGATATGTCAAGGAAGAGGGCTGTAACGTACTGATAGTTATTGAACCCACATATCACATCGTCCGCGAGATAGAGGAGCTGATGAGAGGTTGAAACCCAAACTGTTCTGGTCTTAGCACATTGTGTTGATCCAGCAGATGCTGAAGACGGGACTGCAGCACCTTTTTGAAAATTTTGCTAATGACCGGAAGCAGACTGATAGGTCGGTTGCTATTAATATGTTTGGAATCCTTTCCTGGCTTTGGAAGGGTGATGATCTAGCATGTTTCCATGCAGCCGGAAAATGAGACAGAAGAAGTAGGCTGTTTTAAAGGTGCACCAATAGTGTGATCCATGCTACCAGAAGTGCTTTGAAGGCAGCATATGGCAAGCTGTCATGCTCAGCTGCTTTGTATGGGCATACTTTGGCCACAGTGCTCCTGACTTCTGCTACTGTCGTCAAGTGCACTTCATCCACATTGAATGGTGTGGAGAGAGAAGTTTGAAGCAGCGACACTATTTCTTCAGTGAGCTCTTCAACTTATGAGTCAGCTGGATGAAAAGTGGAGGCTAAAAGCACTGCAAAAGGCATAGTGCAAGTTTTGTCACCATTGATCCACTTAATAAGATTGGAATAACACGTTATGCAGCACACATGATGTCTCCAAAATGACAGCCGAAGTAACTTGTTTCTGCCAAAGATCAATGCTGAAGTTTTATAGTAAACTGCCCCTACACATAATAGAAATTATTTGATGAATAAATGCAAGCATGGCAAGATTTCTTCATTGAACAGAAAATGAAATTCAGATGAAAAGACTATTCATGACAGATGATAAAAGTCACTTAAAACAAGCAAGGCAAACTTTGAACTGAAACTATTACTTTGGATAAAGTCAGATTGAAAAATTCAACGCCATGGCCAGGAATTGAACCACAGATCTCCTGGTCTCCATCCCATTGCTCTTAACCAATGAGCTACTGTGGCCAATGTGCCAGCATGACATTAAATTCCCCAACTGACTCATATTTTCCCGGTAAACCACTAGGAGCTCTCACATGCTATGAGATATGTACTGTTTGTGGTACTTAAAAATTCTCTACAGCTGCTGCATAATTTTTTAGAAAATCAGTGCTTCTAGCCCTAGTCCAAGAGGGCAGTTCCTCCTCCCAGGAGAGTCATACAGGCTGGCGTCCCACAAAGCGCTATCATGTCCCCACTCTTGTATATATTGTTCACAAATGACTTTCCCATGGATAGCAGAAGCAAAGTTGTCATGTTTGCTGATGACAATGCAATATAGGTATGAATCCACTATCACAAAAATCCTCCTTACGGCCTCGCAAAAATGCAGCAATATATTGACCGCTTCTGGCAAGGTTTCAAGACTGGAAAATCAAAATTAATGCAAATAAATGCCAGCTTGATAGAGTCAATATGAAAAATTCAATGCCATGGCCGGGATTTGAACTACAGATCTACTGATTTCCGTTCAGTTGCTCTTACCCATTGAGTTATCATGGCCAACATGCTGCCATGACATTAAATTCTCCAACTGACTCATATATTTCCCCGGTAAATCACTAGGGGCTCTCGCATCCAAGATACACCGTTTCTGGCCTCTTACTATTGTAAGTACTTGAGTATCAGGCTTCATCATTTAATTCTTATTATTTAAGTTAATTTATGGAAATTATTCATGTCTTCACACTAGCTGTATACAGGCTAAGGTACTGGATTGATAGTCGACATGAAAAATTCAATGCCAGGGCCGGGATTTGAACCACGGATCTACTGGTTTCCATCTAGGTGCTCTTACCCATTGAGCTACCATGACCAATTTGCCGTCATGACATTTAATTCTCCATTTGACTTGTATATTCCCCCCTGTAAATCACTAGGGGTTCTCGCATTCGAGATACACTATGTGGCAACTTACTATTGTAAGTACTCGAGTCTCAGGATAAGGGAAAAAAAAACGAAAAAATCTTATCCAGGTAACTCACCCTGAGGCAGACACACTACAATCTACGCTACCAAGGTGTGTGTGCGTGCGAACATGTGTGGGTGAGAGAGCGGATCCCGTAATAAGAGCAGTGTAAATGTATAGATAGCGGACAATTAACACAGTAAAACTGTTAAGATACTTTATTTACCTTTTGATTTATATATAAATCATGGCTTCATCAGTAATACTACATAATTAATATAACATAATACTATACACAACAGTATGTACAATATGAAGTAGTTTGTACAAGAAGTAACATTTACAAAGTTATTACAAATTTATGTCTTTAATTTCCTGGATGCTAAAAGGTACATGTTTTAAGAGTGCTTTTATTAATGCACATTTAAATTTGCTATAGACCTGATCTTTGAAATGTCCAGGTGATGTATTGTATAGGCTAGTCCTATGGTGATTAATGCTACTGTAACTCTTATTGGTGCGACAGAATGTGGTATGTGTGTGATTTAATGATCTGGTGTTGTGAGTGTGATACATGTCATTTGTTTTGAAGAGATTTCTATTTTTATGGATGAAGCATAATGTTTCCAGAATATATATGAAAGGGAGAGGCAAGATTTTTAATTCCTTTAAACTATCCTACTAGGTGTTCTTATAGGTACTTGCTTAATTATTTTTAGTATTTTCTTTTGTAATTTAGAGATGACATAAAGATTTGTGGACATGCCCCATACTGGAATGCTGTAAGTTAGAATTGAGTGAACATATCCAAAGTACATAGCTTTTAGCACGCTTGTGGTACACACTTTACTTGCTACTCTGAATGCATAACAGATTTTGGACAGTTTATTGGATAGATAATCATGATGTGTATTCCATTTTAGTTCCGAATCAATCCACACTCTTAAGAATTTGGTTTCTTTAGCTTCCTTTATAGAGTAAGTATTAATGCATATCTGCAGTTCATTAGATACTTTACCAGGACTGAAGTTAATAACAGTTGTCTTATCTATATTTAAATGGAGCTTATTTCGTACCAGCCATTCATGTAAAATTATTTTTTTTTATTTATGTCAATTTCTAGGATATGTATTATATTAGTATCATCTGCAAACAGAGTTACTTGTGTTTCTTTGAGATTTGATGGCAGGTCATTTACATATATTAGGAACAGAATGGGCCCCAGAACTGACCCTTGTGGAACTCCATCTTTTAGAAGTGCTGAAGTAGAATGCTTATCATTTACTTCGACATACTGCTTCCTTTGACTGAGATATGACTCAAACCAAGCATTGGCTATACCTCTAATGCCAACTTTATCTAATTTGTCCAGTAATATCTTATGGTTAACTGTATCAGATGCCTTTGACAGGTCTAGAAAGATACCAATAGCTCGCTGATTGTGATTGGTTGCTTCAAGGACATCATTTACAAACGAGTGTAATGCATTCATAGTGGACTTACCCTTTCGGAAACCAAACTGAGGAGGGTGAATATTTAATATTTTTCAAGAAAAGATATCATTCTATTGTACATTATTCGTTCGAGTATCTTTGAGAATACAGACAAGAGTGAGATAGGTCTATAATTTTCAAGATTATTTTTGCCTCCATTTTTAAAGATGGGAATTTCTTTAGCACTTTTGAATATCCAGGGAAAAATTCCAGAGCTTAATGAAGTATTACATACATTACGCGCAAAATAAGTTGAGCGCTGGATTTATGGTATGGTGCAGACAGAGGGGAAGAAGTGAGAGCTAATGCTCTTTCGTTTCTGCAGTGTGGTCAACCTTGAAAAACACAGTTCATCAAAATAGTGAGTAAGATAAGCAAAGATATCACAAGTAACGTTGCATCCTCTGAAAACATTCCTTAGTTTTGCCACGCCAGCTCAATTGCATTCAGATCACAGTTATATGGAGGTAGACGAATAATAATGTGTCCCCTTTCAAGAGCCATAACATCCACAAATGTTCATACAAATATAAATCATTTTCAAGTAAATGTTGATGTACATTACCACCACACGTAACAAGTATAAACTGGCAGTTCGAGCACACCAAACAAGCCTTTATGAAGGAAGCTTTAACTACAAAGGGATAATGTTACATATTAAACTTCCAAATTCATTTAAACAAGCTGCATCATAAAAACACTTTAAGAATAAGGTTAAGAAATTTTTGCGTACACACTGTTTTTATATGGTTAGTGAATTTTTAGAACTAGAACCATGTAAATGAGCACTGGGAGCATAGTACATTCACAAACCTGTAATATTTATATTATGACATTTCTTGTAGTAAACGAGTCTATGCAAATACATAAAACCATAGAAAAGCTGCTTACTGTGTATATTGTATGTAATCAATTTGACTTTATGTATATACTGTATTTATACATTTTAACATGTCTCTTAACATGTATATGTTGCCAAGGATGAACTTAAATCCTAATTCTAATTGTAACATATGATTGTTGTAAACTGGTTAGCTAATTAACCTCGAAATTGATCAAAACGAAATATGGCTGACATGATAAAGCTTAGTGTATTAGCTACTAGATGTCAGTGTATAGCACATTTCAAAGTTGTCATCTATGTTTACGGAGTTAAACGAAACTTACTGAATGAGGACTTGGAACCCGATCGCTCTTCTTATCGCGCACATATAGTATATCTGCTAAAGACTCAGCAATGTATTCTACACAAGCTTTAATTACCGAATCTGGAATACAATCTGAGCCACATGAATGTTATTTTTTAGATTTTCCACAACATCAGTAATTTCATTTTCCGTTACCAGGCTCAGATAAATTGAGTGTATATTTTCCTTACCTACAAATGAAGGTTGTTTATGTGAGGGTTATGAGGAATTTAAATTTCCAACCATGTTTGAAAAATGGCTCATAAAAGCATTGGCGACATCGGTTGGTTTCTGGACACCAATGAGCATGATTCTCTCACTATTTGATTTAGTTGTTCCTGTTTCTTTTTTTACTATTTGCCACAGGGCTTTACTTTTATTAGGTGCATTTAAAATAAATCTACTATTATGCTGCTTTTTGGCTCCATTAATTACTCTCCTAAGTGTTGATATATAAATTTTGTAGTATTGTTTAAAATTCTCATTAGTTGAGGTTTTTTTGTTTATTTGACTAAGCAGTCTTTTTTTTCTACAGGATGTTAGGATCCCTTTTGTGAGCCAACCAGATATTTTAGTTTTGCACTTTTTCGCCCTTTTCATTGGAAAGGCAACGTTGAAGCAATGTTTAAATGTTGTTAGGAAAAGATCACATTTTCTATCAACACAACTTGAACGTAGTATGTTATCCCAGTTTTCTTTAGCTAGCAGGAAATTTAAATAGTTTAGATTTTCTTTACTATATGATATTGGTTCTGATGACTTAGTGCATGTGCAATAGCACCGCATTAATGTCTGAAATGCCGGTGTCAATATTCTCGCATTTGTAATTGGTCAGATTTTTTAAAATTATAATTTGATCAGGACATGTCTTAGAGGTAGCTGTTATGTGAGTAGGACTTAATTATCCTTTTCAAATTATGTGTCTGAATAATGGATAAAATTTCTGCCATATACTTGTCTTTTGATAGAAAATTTAAGTTGAATTCCCCACATACTATTAATCTATTTGACTTATTTTTCAGAGTAGCAAGGAGTGTCTCATATTTTCCTAGAAATGTTTTTATGCAACCATCTGGAGCTCTGTATATGCAGGCAAGTGTTACTTTACTTTTCTTACCATTTGTTTCGATGACAGCGTGTTCAAAACATCTTTCCTTATTAAGGTAATCAGTTTTGTTTATTGTTTTAAATGATATGCCATCTTTGACTAGTATGGCAGCTCCCCCATTTTTAAATACCTTCCTACAATATACATTTTTAATTCCAAAACCTCTTAACTTTGCACAATGAAACTTCGTGTTCATGCATCCAGTGCTCAGTTAGGCATAAAAAGTGAACTTGATTGAACTGTGAGGCCAGTAATACATCTAATTCATCTATTTTATTTTTAATACATTGCATGTTTAAGTGTAGGAGGATTAATTTTTGCTGCATACTATGTACCATACCTGAAGTTGCAGTAGCACCACTCACCTTAGCTGGAGGACATTCTTGTAACTTGAAATCAAGCTTCAGTTCACCATCCAGACACACTGATCGTTTCCCTGTTTCTTGCATATTTGGATTACTTTACTAATGATTTTCCCTAGGTAATATGACCCTTTACGGTTTAAATGGAGTCCATCCTTTCCTAGACACGATACATCTAAGAACTTGATAACATCACAAAATATGGCTCCTAGAGCATTACACGTCCATTGAATATTTGAGTTTATATCTTGTATAAGCACAGGACAATTATCTCTTCTTTTTGTTATACTGTTCACCACTACACTGCTCCAGGGAACTTCTTCTTTGCTGCTCTCAGTGTCGTATACTTCTCCCATTACTTCTTCTGCAGAATTATTCCTCCAGATGTCATTAGTACCAACATGAAGTACCACAGTGCTCAGTTTGTGGACCTCTGCTGTACTGAGTTGATCAATTTTATTCTTAAGCTGTGAGGAATTGTTGCCCTGTACACTTCCACTACCACATGTTTTAATATTGAGTCACCCATCACAAGTACATCATTTTCTGCCTTATAATCATTCACCACTGGGTAGCCAATTTATTCCCTTTTTTCTTCTCTGAGATCACGATTATTGCCTTCTTGTAGGCAGTTAGTTATTTGTTGCAGACTTGTCCGGAACAATGTTCTTTGACCATTTATATCTGGTGTATTGCAGATGCCCAAGTCTTCTAACAGAGGCACTAGACAAATGAGTGTAATTGCCACCATTGGATTCATCTAGTATTTCTTATTTGTTGGGCGTTGCTACTTGCGAGAGCGTTGAGGTTCTTTGCTTTGATTTTACACATTTTTGCCAAGGAGTCACCGCAAAGAATTGAGTTTCCTTCAGGCTGCAAAGTTCCTTTTCAAGGCATTCATTAGCTGCTTCTAGTTTCATATTTGCTTCCGTCAATCGTTCTATATCGTTATGTAGAAGCGAAATCATTTTGTCTTTGGTACTTAGGTCATTTCTGTATCTCTCATCACTTAGTTCCCTATACCGGTATTCATACTGCTTAGACGTTCTGAAAGAAATTAATTGTTCTTTCACACTGGCCGTGTGTAAGCTAAATTGTGGAAATGTAGTCAGACTGAAAAATTCAATGCCATAGCCGGGATTTGAACCACGGATCTTCTGGTCTCCGTCCAGCTGCTCTAACCATTGAGCTACTATGGCCAACTAAAGCCCGGGCCTTAAAGTACTTACATGTTGTAAGTCGCCATTAAGGTAGTTGTCTCATGTGGTTATGAGAACAGGTAAGCGGTTTACTGGGAAAAATACGAGTATTTTGGAGAATTTAATGTCATATTGGCACGTTGGCCAATGGTTAGAGCGGCTGGATGGAGATCAGAAGATCCGTGGTTCAAATCCTGGCTATGGCATTGAATTTTTCAGTCTGACTCTACGTTACCACGATCTGAAAGAAGTTTATTTTCCTCAGCTATTTTTTCAGCTAGCTTCTGAACGTTCCTCATGTCGTTTTGGAGTAGTTGCATCACAGTCTGAAGCGACACCACGCATTCCCTCCATTTATTACAGCACGCGGAAGCCATTGTTTCTGCAATGTTTATATAATCACCCTTTGCGGCTATTTCTGAGTGATTTTCCTTTCACCTTTATTTACACTACTATATCTCGGCTTGATACACTGTATTTTGCTTGTTTTCGCACTAGGTTGCAAATATTACTTTAATAAAGCACAGAAAACAGATGTGGCAAACACCCTATTTTTCACTTGTTGATCGAAGACTGGTCACCAAGTGATTTTATAGTAACCAAAAGGATAAAATAAAAACCCAAAATTGTATATTCAGTGTAAATGCTAGCCTGTAAATTGGGTCATATGTACCGGCATCAGGACATCTTATGAATAATAAAAACCTCTAAACTAAGGAGTCAGTCATGACTGGATCTCTGCCAAGAAAATTCAGAACATATCACTGTTGGTGTTCACTGCAGATGTGAATAAAACGTCCAGACTTTAAAATGCCTACAGACCATGGCCATCAGCCCAGAAGAATTAATCATTAAGTTCAGTATCTTCCAAGGATGTAACAGAGATTTTCAAGAAAATCTTTCCAGCCCTAACGAGCCTTTATATGAACACTTTTAAAATGTTTTCTTATTTTCTGATGAACAGCTTTAAAATGTTTAAAATATCATATGTTTAAGATATTTTCATGATAAATAATGCATATTTTGAATTCTCTGTGTATAGCCTATGAAGTCCTCTTTATTCTATATGCATCTAACTTAACTGATAAATCAAAAGCAATACACAAAATCTTACTGTGACTTTCTGGGTTCGTAGAATTAAAAGTCCAAGTTGCAGAAATTCAAAATGTTATTTGATTAATTAGAGCCAACTGAAAAATTCAATGCCATGGCCGGGATTTGAACCACAGATCTACAGTAGATCCGTGGTTCAAATCCCGGCCATGGCATTGAATTTTTCAGTTGGCTCTAATTAATCAAAAATCACCCATATACCAGAGTAATGTATTTAAAAGGATTAATTCTTTAAGGATTAATTCCTCAATATAGATTTACATTCAAAATGTTCTTTATTTCTGTAGAAGTACACTTACAGTAGCAGAATTATGTCACACACACAATTACAAGTACACTTACAGTAGCAGAATTATGTCACATACACAATTACAATCTTCCAAGGTCGCCGTCCACAAACAAAAGCGTTCACACAGTTCAGTTCTGATTACACTCTGTTTACAAACCTCATTATGACTGTTTATGACTGCTCGCTGGCGTGTTGCGATCTCATATATACCTGCATTGATAATTCTAGACTGTTCTAAAACAAACAAGAAACCAATTATTAATTTTTAGATGAGTCGTATTTATTACACATCTGCTTCACTTTCGTGAATTGTTCTCTATAAATCAAGATGTCACTAGAATGTTCCATTTATCTGTTTTGGCATGCCTGTTATCTCTGCGCTATCTTTATCTGCTTAGGCAAGCTCTTTATCTCCACTCAGCACTATCTGTCCCTTATCTCTCTGCGCCGTACCTTTTGTGTGCATCGCCACAGTCGCGACAATACAAAAAATGCAGAACTCATTAAAAGACATGTTTTATCTGTAATACATATATTTTTTATGTGAAGTTGACTATTTCTAAGATATTTGTTGTTATTTATTTCCATTTTAAAATGCTTCCAGTTTGTCAAATGGTAAGTAGTTATTAATTTTATTATTCTTAACTATGGAAAGAGAAAGGAATCTCAGGATCATCACATAGAAGGCAGCTGTTAAAAGATTTGACTATTGCTTAAGCCTAATGTATTCCCTTTTCCCATTCACCTAGCAGGATATATGAATAAAATAATTTCTACAAAGGTTCATCTTGTTAGGTGAAGTCAATAAAAGAATAAGCATTTATAAGAATATTTTGTCCAAGAGTGAAATACACTAGTAGTTTAACAGAATGTGTATGACTTATTTTGCACATTTATAATTAACTATCGCTTAATCCTTTCTGAATGCCTTCCCTCATTTGTCGTGCTCTTGCCTGCAAAGACCTTTCTATATATCCTTCTATAAAGAAACTAAACTCATATGATGTTACATCACAGATTAATGGGTTAAACACAACTTCAAACCCTCCATTGAGTACAGCCATTATGTTGATAAATTTCAGATGGTATTACTCAACAGAGTGTTGAGGCATATTGACCTTCAGGTGACCAGTGCTGCAATTGCTCCTTATCAGATCTTATCTGGTCGATTAAAAGAGTGAAATATTAGTAATGCCCTCTTAGTAATATTAATTAGTAATATTTTAATGCCCTCTTCTTTCTCCTTGTTATAATATTCAATCACGTTATATATGATTTCTTGCGCATTCCGATGTATGACATGTTCATTCATTCATTTATTATCTGCTTAAAGGAATACAAAACATATTCAAAACATTGTTAAGTTAAATATGTACAACAAAACAGTCACACAGTTTAATATATACATAAAAAGTTCTTAAATAACTTATTTACAATAATAAATCACAAATTATACACTAATTACACTTATACACATACTATTTATTTAGTCAATATTATCTGATACATTCGTCAGTTGAATAATAGCAACCTTCTATACAAAATTTCTTTAATTTTTTCTTGAATATTTTAAGGTAATGAACATTTTTCAGATGGGTAGGAAGTTTATTATACAGTTCATGAGCTGCAGCAATAGGTCTGCTTTTATAAATTTCTAATGTGTCTGTATATGAAAATTTGTATTTCCTCTGGTGTAGTGCTCATGTATTTGTTTATTTGTTTTACCTTTATCTTGCCTGTTAAATAATTCTACTATTACTTCATATATGTAAAGTAAATATATAGTTAAAATGTTTAGGTCTTTGAAGGTTTGCCTACAAGAGTCTGTTTGTTTCATTCCCATAATTAGTCTTATTGCTCTTCTTTGGAGAAGGAATACTCGGTTAGTGTGTTTTTAGCACAACGTCCCCACACTGTTAACCCATATGATATATGCGGGTATATCAATCCATAATATAATATTGTGTATGAGTTTGAAACAATGTAATTTGTCTTATTTAAGCTTATGTGTAAGTTATTGGACCTACAGTACTGTATAACTCGTGTTGTATTATTTACTGTTGTATTTCCCAAAGCTTGCGAACTTATACCTGTATTTACTATTGATGTGTCATCAGCATCAGCATATTTGGAAGGTCACTGACATATATTATAAAAAGTAGGGGGCCAAGAATGGAACCTTGAGGCACTCCTTATGCCACCAGTTTAGTATTCCGTGTTATAATACAAAAGTGAATCGAGAAGATATTGACACCTTGCTTCACTCACACTGTTTATTCACAGGACATGTTTCAAGAGCTCTTTGGCTCAGATATGGTCTAATTAAATTGTTCGGAACTCCACATATTTCATAATGATTCAGTTTATCTAGTAGGAGTTCATGTTCGACACAATCAAACGCTTTTGAGAGATCCAGAAATGTACAGCTATTGTTTTCATTGTTATCTAGCTTATCTATTATATGATCAATTATTTCTGATATGGCATTTTTTGTCGATTTACATTTTCTGAAACCGTATTGAAAATTTATCAGAATTTCATATTTGTCTAGAAATGATATGCTTTGGTTGGCTATTATTCCTTCCACTAACTTGGAAAGGGACGACATAAGCGTTACTGGCCAATAGTTACTTATTTCTCCCTTGTCTCCTTTTTTATGAATGCTGTCCAGAAGACATAATTATATCTGAACAGAATATACATACACAGGACTCGCTGTATATGTGCAATAGGCTCAGGTAAACATCTCTGTGTTGCGAATTTTTTCCGATATGCCTTTTCACTTTGCCATGTAGTACACCTACGACTTGGGCCCTCTGTACCCAATGCTCCTGATGTCATTTCATGTTGCTCTGTTGAGTGAATCTGAAACAGGCAACAATATTGATTTTTATACCAAATTATTTATGATACAAGCATTAAAAGTAGGATTTTATTTTGTGATTCTTTAAAAGTTGCTTTAATATACAGTGATTCCCATAAATAATTGAACAGACTGTGCTTTTCACTATGAAGCGTTATAGAAAGCAGAATATATTAATATAGTCCATCTCAGGATACTGTTATCTGTTAAGCAAAGCTCATTTGCCATGAATGTGTATTCTATTAGTCCAAAATTTGGCTAAACTAAGAGCTTCCCTATTAAACTTAACTTACATCATTATTTTACCACAAAAGAATAATCGGACAAAACAAATTACGGGGGCACAACCGAGTGTGTGGAACAGTCAGTAGAGAAAACAGCATCCTAGAAAATCTCTGTGTTACATCCTTGGAAGATACTGAACTTGTGAACGCATATGGGGCCTATGGGTAAGCATAGTACCTTCGAATAGCTAGTACTTTTTCATTATGAAAAGCGTAAAACATACCGGGAAATAGCACAGTTTATTAATCTTAGCAAAAGTATAGTTTGTGACATAATTCACCCGTACAAATATGAAAACAGAATTGAATCTCGAGCTAAGCCAGGGTGACAAAAAATTCTCTTGGATAGAGAGAAGACTTATATAATGCGGAAGGTAAAATGGAATCCCCATTTAAGTGCCCCTGTGATTTGTGCCGAGATTCAGAAACAACTGAGACTGACAGTCCTGAAACAATAAAAAGAGTAATGAGAACACAAGAGTTTAATGATGGCGTAGCCAGAGAAAAGACATATCTCTATAAAAAATAAAAGGAAGAGATTGCAATTCACAAAGCAGTTTATTACCAAGAATGCCAATTAAACATATGGAGCATTTCTAATTAAATTAATTAAATTTACAAGAAAGGCATTAATATCTCTGAAAAATACAGATATTTGATTGAAATGTTGTATATGATTATTATTTGGCAGTGTTACTGATGTTAATAATTACAGACTATTTTCACCAGATACAATCCAAACAAGGACAGGTTCAATTAATTGTCTCCTACATTGTCTCCTCGCTCAGGAAACTTCATCATATTGCCTTTACACTCAACCCTTTCCAGTGAGGAGCAGACTGCTGTATTTAGGAAACCAAAACCAGGGGTGAGAAAAATTGTGCTATCAACCAATATTGCAGAAACTTCTGTCACAATAGATGATTGTGTATACGTAATAGACTGTGGGAAAATGAAGGAAAAACAGTTACAGCAAACTGACATGTAAGAATCTGTATCTGATGAACAAAGAGAAGATTAACTTTGACTTAGCTGAAGCTGTCCTTGTTTGGATTGTATCTGGTGAACATAGTTTTCCTCAGCAAGGCTCCATTCTTGTGTTTCTACCTGGAATGCAAGACATAGCTACACTAAATGATCAGTTGATGGATCATCCTACATTGTCTCCTCGCTCAGGAAACTTCATCATATTGCCTTTACACTCAACCCTTTCCAGTGAGGAGCAGACTGCTGTATTTAGGAAAACAGACTATTTTCTTTAGTATCGCTACTAAGCAAAGTTTTTGACAAGGGTTTTGAAAGTAGATTATTACATTTTCTTGAAAAACACAATGTACTGAATACTGAGCAACATGGCTTTATAAAAGGAAGATCAACTGAAACTGCCCTTGTAGAATTAATACACAAGAATCTTGAAGCTTTAGATAATAAGGAATTTGTAATTAATATATTTGTGGATATGAGTGAAGCTTTTGACTGTTAATTTAGATAGTTTGATTGACAAATTAGGTAACTATGACATAAGAGGAATTGCCTTGGAATGGATATGGTCTTAAAGGAAATGGCCACTGTACCTTTAATGACACAGTTCATAATCATAATACTAGACAGAGAATGGACATTCATGTGAATAGAAGAAACACAAGAGTTCATCAAAACAGTGTAATAAACCTAGGAATCACTTTTTTTAATAAACTGCCTATAGCCAATAAAACCACTTGCAATTTTTCAGCATTTAAAAAGTCAGTTTTGGCATACTTGCTAGACCACTGTTTTTATTCTGTTAGTAATGGAAAGTTTATAATAATGTTACATTTCTGAATTAATTGTGTATATTATAAAATTCTTGAGATATCTTTATAGAACATTATTTTGTACAACCACTGACTTGTCCTTATTGGATGTGACTTGTTAATTTACAAGTATAGTTAATTGCACTGTAAATTCACAATTTGACGTGTCTTATATCATAGTACTCATGTACAATGTATGATTTACAAGATGAATAATCTGTCCATCCGTCCGTCCGTCCGTCCCTCCGTCCGTCCCTCCGTCCGTCCGTCCGTCCGTCCGTCCGTCCGTCCGTCCGTCCGTCCGTCCGTCCGTCCCTCCGTCCATCCATCCATCCATCCATCCATCCATCCATCCATCCATATATATAAAATAGAAAACAATATGTTGAGATAAAAGGAAGGGAAGGGAATTATAAATCAAATTTAACCACAGTAAAATATGGTGTACCACAGGGCTCTGAACTGGGACCTTTGTTATTTAAAATATATATTAATGATATAATTAGTTAATGTAAGACATTAAAGAATAATGGGTTAGTATTATATGCAGAAGATACAGCAATATGCTGCGCACGTAAGTGTTTATATAATTTAGAAATGAATGCTAACATTATAATAAACCTTCTTACTCAGGTCTTAAGTGAAAACAATTTAAATATTAATATAAATAGAACTAAGTATATGTTTATATCAAACAGAGAAGCTGATTTTAAACTCAATGTAAATATTGATGGAAAAAGTATAGAGGAAATTGAAACCATTAAACATCTGGGAATAATATTTGACAATGACCTTAATTGGCATGCTCATATTGATGAGTGTTGTAATAAATTAAATAAGGTTCCAATGTGTAAGGACTATGATAAAATAAAGCACAAAATTATATTAAATAAGGTTATTTATTTGTTAAGATATACAGCAGTTTTTTGTAGCATGGAAATACTGTTGAATATTTATCATGGTCTTTTTATGAGTTATCTAAATTACTGTATAACAATGTGGGGAGCTGCTTCAATGGAAAACATAGTGTTTATTCTTCAAAAGAAAGCAATTTGCACTATGTAGAGGTTAAATATAAGAGAGAGTATAAAGCCTAAGTTTATAAAAATGAAATTGGTTACCATTCCCAGTTTATTTATTTATTTAATTTATTTATTTTCAGTTCAGTATAGTGTTAAATACACAAAAGAACCACGTCATATGAATTTATACAGTTTAAGAACAGAGCTATACAGGTTGTGTGATATAAATAGAATACTAACTTGCTTTAATAAATCCATACACACTAATAATAATAATAATAATAATAATAATAATAATAATAATAATAATAATAATGATAATGATAATGATAATGATAATAATGATAATAATGATAATAATGATAATAATGATAATAATGATAATAATGATAATAATGATAATAATGATAATAATGATAATAATGATAATAATGATAATAATGATAATAATGATAATAATGATAATAATGATAATAATGATAATAATGATAATAATGATAATAATGATAATAATGATAATAATGATAATAATGATAATAATGATAATAATGATAATAATGATAATAATGATAATAATGATAATAATGATAATAATGATAATAATGATAATAATGATAATAATGATAATAATGATAATAATGATAATAATGATAATAATGATAATAATAATAATAATAATAATAATAATAATAATAATAATAATAATAATAATAATAATAATAATAATAATAATAATAATAATAATAATAATAATAATAATTATTATTATTATGATAATAGTAATAATAACAATAAACTTTATAAAAATAAAGTTCTAACTAGTATTAATAAACTCATCCATACTATAATAGGCTTTGTCAATTAGGAAACATTTCAGCATTAATTTAAAATTATTATCTTTACAATTCTTGATAGTGACTGGTAGTATGTTATAAAATTTTATGCCCATAAAACTAGGTGTTTTCTCATAAAAGTGCAGTCTATGGGTAGGAATCGCTAAGTCGTCTTTATGTCTAGTGTTGTGATTGTGTCTATCAGAGTTGGTTTCAAGGTGTAGGTTAATTTTCCGAAGGTGCATTATTGTGTGGTATATGTATAAGCTAGGAAGGTTTAGTAATACTCAGAACAGTACTACACATAAAAACAAATTGCTACAAAATAAAACTCAGAAAATCATGACCGTAACACTAGAAACAGGAATTACTACAGTTTAGTACAACATAGGTTGGCAATGTTTGAAGAAAGTCCAAAATATAAAGGCATTATATTGTATAATAAACTTCCTATGGAACTGAAGTCAGTAACCAATGTAAATACATTTAAAAAGGAACTGTGTAAATATTTAATAAATAAGGCATTCTATTCTAATAATGAATTTATCAACAATGGATGATTATTTTAAATGTATATATTTCTTTCTAATGCATATAATGTATTGACAGTGTCTAATGGATTTTTGTAATCTCTATGGACAATAAATTTGAATTATATGTATTGCATTAATTAAATTACTCCATATTTATCAATTCCTTTTTTGCAGCACATTTTACTATTGATCACAGTTGACAGCATATGAGCTTGAAATTTTCAGGAGAGCTTCGCTAATTAAGAATTCCAAAATTCTGTGCACTGGTTACAAGTTAAATAGTTCAGCTGAAATTGATTATTTTTCATAACTCAGACCAAAAGGTTTAATAGCTGAGTAACATGTTTTTAACAACGAATGTTTTTTTTCTTTTAAGCTGATTGGTATTATGAATCACCTGTATAATAATTTTTTTGTGTATTGTTCAAATTCAAAATTTGGAAGCAATATGATAAATAGTAGGGTCCAAGGACCATTTTAGTTAATTGATGGAAAAAAATCATTTCTTCACATTAGCTGTATAAGGTTTTTGATAGAGTCAACATGAAAAACTCAATGCCATGGTCAGGATTTGAACCACGGAGCTCCTGGTTTCCGTGCAGTCGCTCTAACCCATTGAGCTACCATGGCCAACTTGTCAAGAAATTAAATTCTACATTTGACTTGTACATTTCCCCGGTAAACCACTAGGGGCTCTCGCATCCGAGATACACCGTTTGTGGCGACTTACTATTGTAAGTACTTGAGTCCCAGGCTTCATCGTTTAACTCTGCTATCTTTCAAAAACCTTACCCTATATACGGATAATGTGAAGAAATGATTAATTTCCATAAATTAACTAAAATAATAAGAGTTAAATGATGAAGCCTGGGACTCAAGTACTCATGATAGTAAGTCGCCACAAACAGTGTATCTCGAATGCGAGAGCCCCTAGTGGTTTACTGGGGAAATATACGAGTCAAATGTAGAATTTAATGTCATGACGGCAAGTTGGCCATGGTAGCTCAATGGGTTTGAGCGACTGGACGGAAACCAGGAGATCCATGGTTCAAATCCCGGCCATGGCATTGAGTTTTTCATGTTGACTCTACCTATCCAAGGACCATTTTTACCAAAAAGTGACTAATTATAAATTAATTAATTAATATACTGAGAATGGATTGACATGCTCATTAAACATTTGTAAACACCATGTTTTATATATTAAATTATAGATGAGTCGTATTTATTACACATTAGCTTCACTTACACACCTATATTGAGGACATGTTTTGCAAACTATTGTTTGCATCATCAGCTCTACTGATGATAGGTATATAAGTGAAGCTGACGTGTAAAAAATACTATAATTTAATATAATCAATATAATTTAATACTATCTATAATTTAATATATGTTTCACTTCACTGTGGTGTTCCAATACAGTAAAATTTCAATACTCTGTTTTATGTTCTGAGTATATGCTACAAAAAGAAAAGAAAATGATCAGCAGAAAGCTGTGGAATATATTGCCAAATGTGTTTTCTGCTGTTATTTACCTGGTTTCTCCTTGACATGGGTAGCTTCATGTTTCTTCAGGTTGCCCAATTGATGGAACTTGTGCCCACACAATTGACAGATGTGCGGCTTCTCCTTTCCTGAGTGCACTGTCTCAATATGTTTTATGAGGTTTCCTTTTTGACTGAACCTTCGGCCACAGAGTTGACATGCATGTGGTCTTACCTTGATAAATGAACATAAATTAATAAGAGAGAACAATAAATAAACAAACTGTGATAGACATTTTTTTCTGTTAACACAAATGAGAGGATGTTGTTTTCAGGGGACAAGACTTAGAAGCTCTGAAGATGCCCGACAGACTTACAGGCGAAACGTCACATATGTTTTCATCGACTAGATCACGGCCTTCAACCCTGGAAACAACATTCTATTGGAGTGAAAGCCTAAACATGTACAAATGAGGGGAATTCAAAGACTTTTTACTTTCTGTATTGAGTACAGAGTTGTTACTTTCAAATCTCCCACATTTTAGTTAATGTGGCTAAAAATGATGTGAATCTATGACATGATGCTAGTACTACATGAAAGAGAAAGTCAACAAAATTTTGTTTCAAGGTTAGAAATTGACTATTCTGTGACTACATTGCACAACAATGTAGTAGTAGTAGTAGTAGTAGTTTTATTAATCCGTTAAGTCAATACAATGACATTGGATACGTCAATACAAATATTTAGAACAATACAAATAATATAAGTATAAAAATAAAAAAAAAATAAGTTGCATCAAGTGTAATTAATAAGATCTAAGCATGAACTCATAAATATATATAGTTGCATGGCTCTACAACTACACAGCATTTAAAATGCATCACAAATATATACAATTATATGGCCAGCTACAGTGTATCTAGAAATTCACCTATATCATAATATGAATCACTTAATAAAGTTTCTTTCAACGATAGTTTGAAACACCTCATGGATTTTATGTTTTTCAGATTGGCCGGTAGTTTATTATACAGAGTGACTGCTGAATATCTAACTCCTTTGGAATAAAGTGTAGTTCTATGTGTTATTGTTCTTAAGTCTGTTTTACCTCTGGTGTTATGATGATGTATTTGATTATTTGTGGTGAAATTTTCAAGGTTTTGTTTTGTATAACATAGCAAACAGTATATATACAGACTGGGCAGAGTCAAGATTTTCAACTCCTTAAAGAAGTTCCTGCAGGAGTCATATTTTTTTCCTGACATTAGGCATCTAACAATCCTTTTTTGTACTTTAAAAACCAAGTGACTGTCTTTACTATCCCCCCAAAACATAATGCCATACCTCATTAGACTTTCTGCATATGCAAAATATAAGGTTCTCATGTCACTTGCATACAACTCATTTTTTATTACTCTTAATGAGAAGTAGAATTTATTTAACTTTATTACTAGATATTTTATGTGTGCTTCCCAGTCTAAATGCTGATCTATCCATACTCCCAGAAAATTTGCTTCTGTCTTATAAGAAACACATGCACCATACAACTTGATGTCAGGTTTGTCAACATTTTTATTTTGTTTGTGACGAAATGATATTGCTGAAGATTTGTTTGTATTAATAATCAATTTGTTTTCAGCAAACCAAGTTTCAATTTTACTGGTTATGTGTTTTGCATTTTCATTTCCCTTTATTATAACATTTGTGTCGTCAGCAAACATAGTTACTCGAGTTGGATTTAAATAATTTGGGAAGTCGTTTATGAATATTAAAAAGAGGACGGGTCCTCGTATGGATCCCTGGGGAACTCCATATTTAATTTTTTCCATTTTTGAATAGTGATTACGTACGACATTCCGCTCATCGACATTTGTGATTTCCACCATTTGTTTCCGATTTTTTAAATATGATTGGAACCAATCCCATACTATTCCCCTAATCCCATAATAGTACAGCTTTTGTAACAGAATTTCATGATGAATCATGTCAAATGCCTTGGTTAGATCTATTAGTAAGCCTGTACAGTTATTATCATTGTCAATAGCCTCCAATGACAAAGCAAAATGGCAACCCCACAGCAATGCACACAAATTGTTCTCTGGTACATTGAGACAAAACCAATATTTGCATGCAAAGAAAATACTGGAAAGAATGTAGAGGAAATGCACAACTGATGCATATAGCTGCACAGCTATAGCTAAGAAGTCATATCTTGCAACTCACACGTTAATATATTTATTATACTATATTATTCCTTATTCACTTATGTATACATTACCTAACATCTATTGTTGTAATAAGATTCATGAAAATAATATCGTTAGTTAAACATTGGTTGACGAAAAGAGACATCCACATCAGGTAGCTCCGGTATTGGTTTTAGGAACTTGAACTTTGAAATATCATTTGGCTTGTCAAAATTCATGAGCTGCTTCTCACTGTTAGTTTTCTTACACATATTCAACTCATTCACATTGTTATTTCTTTTGGCAAAAGATTGCCCTTCTATTTCATGTTACTCTCCTCAGTATACTCATTGTTTGATGTTAAAATAGAAAACTTTTTACAGAGTTTGCTCCCATCTTCAGCTATCCTGATGAATAAATGTCACCCTTTTGTTTATATTTTGTATAAGGACAAAAGGAAATAAATTTAAGATGAAGCGGACACCAAAGAAACACACAGTTTAACCTATTTAACACAAAATCTAGAGAATACTGAGGCACTTCATTTCTCAGTGGAATATTCAATTTTAAAGGTCTCACATCTCTTCTATTTTGTTATGTAGCTTTAAGATAATTAACATCTTACTGTGATCTCACTCTTTGATATGTACATTTCTACTGGCAGAGTCAGTGAAGCAGTGAGTTCATCAAATTTTCTTTCTGCATGTTCTCTTGATGTGAAAGGTCTCATTGTCAACTAAATTTCACAATTTGATATATATAAGATGAACAGTTTGTAATGAATTTAGTATTCAGTATTGTGAGACTTCAGGCATTCAACTACTTGGTGCCTTGTGTATTTTGTGTTAAAGTTCATTTGTTTATGCTTAAATCCCCAGAATCACTTTTTATATGTTAAGTTCCGGAGAAAAAAAAAGTTTACTACAAGCATATTTGGAATATTAATCAAGGAAATATTCAGAGATCAGAATGTCTATTGTTAAGTTCATAAAAATGGGTTTTACTCTATAATGATTGGAAGTTTCAGAACATAATATTACCAATTTAATTTAATTCAATTTATTTTGTCCTTTCAATCATGCACTGATATCAGACACGTCAAGTTACATTAACAGCTATTTGCATTATTTACAATCACTTAAACACTAATAAAATTTAACATCTAATTTGCAGAATAAAATGACTGTTGCAGTAAAAAGAGTTTTATTCCCTTTTTAAAATGTTTAAGGCTCTTTGTTTGTTTAATATTTTCTGGTAGTCTGCTGTATAATCTTATACCTTTATTGATATCACTAGAGCTGAAGATTTCCGTTCTACAACTTTGAATGTGAAAGTGATCTTTCTGACGTGTATTGTATTTGTGAATATCGGCATTTTTATAATTTTGTATTTGTTGTTTATTTTGTTTTACACGGATCACTAATTCTAAAATATACATACATGCTAGAGGTAATATTTGATGTTTTTTTAATAATGGCCTGCAAGATGTTCTGTTATCCACCCCACTTAGTATCCTTATCACTATTTTTTGAAGTTTAAAGACTATCTGCCTTTTCCCCCCAGAACACTATCCCATATTGTAACTGACTGTGAAAGTAACCATAATATATATTTCTCAATGCTGCTAAATTTATTAAGCTTTTTAAATGTTTAAGCAAATTACAAATGGAACTCGGTTTATTTATTAAATATTGAATATGTGTGGTCCATTTCATCTTCCCATTTATATTGTCAACTGAACGTCGGAACTCCTGATAGAACCGGCCAGCAGTAGGGCCAGACGGGAAGCATTCGGCCATGCCTACCCCTTTATCTTGTAACAGTAACGAGGGGTGGCTGGAAAAACATCACTGTGCCGTCTCTTTCCCCTCCTCCTGCCGTCTAGAACCTTCGGGGTGATTCACTGAAACGCGAGACTTCCAGAAACAGCGATATTCCTATAAAAAGGGGCTGCAGTTGGCGAGTCAGTTCAGTTCTTGGCGAGCAGCGTGAGGAGCGCCGAGTGAGCAAACGGACTGGAAGACGGTGTACGTGCATCAGAGGAGTTGTACGTAATTGTCAGTGTGCAGTGGACCTGTGACACACGAACTGACGAATTGTAATTGTGCGCATTACGTAATTCTGTGTAATCGGCAAGTGTTCCAACTGTAATTCGGTGAAAATAAAGAACATTTTGAGTTTGTGCAATTGGACTTTTAATTTCACGAACCCACAAAGTTACAACTGGTGTCAGGAGTGGGAGAACAACATCACCTAGCATTACAGCCATGGACGCGGCATTGGAAAAGATTTTGGAGATGTTGGAAATGAAGGCCGAACTGACCTCGGAAATGAAAGCAGCGAACGAGGCTCTCACCGCCAAATTTGGCCGGCGTGAGGAATGACGTGACGGAGCTGGGCAAGCGGACGAGCGCGTCGAGGACCTGGCGAGCCGCGTTAACGACCTGGAAGAAAAGGCCGACAGCAGCGTCAAGTCCCTGAACGCCATCATGGAGGACGTCGTCACCAGGAGGTTGAAGGATATGAAGGCAGACGCATCGGGATGCGACACAACTTCGGCGCGCGTCAAACCTCCGAAATATGACGGCGCGTCAACCTTTGAGCTCTTCCGCCGCCAGTTCGACACGGTGGCCAGGCATAATAAGTGGTCACCTGAGGAAGAGGCCACGCAGCTAATAGCCAGCCTCCAGGGACGGACCGCAGAAGTCCTAAACGCGGTCCAGACAGCGGCGGCTCCCAAGGTATCTGGGAAGCCCTGGAGAACCGTTTTGGAAACCACCGCTTAGCCGCAAAGTACCGCAGCCAGCTAAATGCAAGGTCACAGCAGCCAGGGGAGACGCTACAGGACTTCGCACTGGCAGTTGAACAACTGGCTAGCAAGGCCCTAGTCGACCTCCCAACAGAGTTCGTATCCCGGGAAGCTGCCTACACATTCCTTGATGGAGTACGACACACGGAGATTCGTCAGCGCCTAATGCTCGGCGATTATAAAACCATTCACGAGGCGCTAACGGCAGCATTAAGGATGGAGGCGGCCAAGGTAACAGCTGTCCCGACGTCGAGAACGAGGATGGTTCGCTACACCGGAGACAGCAGACCAGCCGAGGGACGCCGGCGAAGATCTAGTGGTCTGTGTTGGGGGTGTGGACAGCCTGGACACCTGGATAGAGACTGCCCAAAGAGGAAGAGCAGTCAGAAAACGAGTAAGGGCCATCGTGGAGAGGGGCACGTCGGCGCCATCACCACCATCCCCTCGAGTGACACTGCGCGCCGTCAGCCGGCGTATGGATGACAGCCTCATCGCGGACGGTTGGGTGAGAGGGAAGCCGTGCCGCGAGCTGGTGGACACCGGTGCAGCCGTGACCATCATCAGACCTGACAAGGCGAAGGGTTTGCCGACAAGGAAGCCGAGCCGATCATACCAGCTGGTCACGGCATCGGGTGACACCTTGCCTGTGGAGAAGGAGGCGCTGCTTAAGTTGACCTTGGTAAGGAGTACCGTACGTCTGTGGGTGTTCGTCGCGAAGGTGGCTGAGGAGGTGATACTGGGATTGGATGCCCTCAGGAGCCACGAGGCGACGGTCGACGTCGGCAGGAAGGTCCTGCGGCTCAACGGGGAAGAGGTTATTCTCCGTCAACCAGAAGAGTGCCTTGGAATTTGCAGGGTCGTGTTTAGCGAAGACGTGGTTGTCCCCGCGAGGAGCGAGGTGGTGGTAACGGCGCGACTGGAAGGCCAGAGAACCAGGAATATGATGCTGGACAAGAAGACGCCTGTACACGGACTATGTGTAGCCAGGGCATTGCTGCCGTGCCGAGAGGAGGTGCCAGTGAGACTGCTAAATCCAACGGAAACCGACCTCGACGTCCAGGCCGGGACGAATTTTGGAACATGCGAGCCCGTGGTGAGCGTACCAGCAATCGACAAGACAGGAGCCGGTGCCGACGCAAAACCTGGGGCCCCGGCTAGAAGGCTTACAAGAGAGGGCGGCCGACCACCTGACCGCAGAACTGGAGAAAGTTCGACAACTGCTGAGACGATACCAGCGCGTCTTCAGCCAAGGCGACAGTGATTACGGCCGCACGGTCAAAGTACTTCACCGCATCGACACCGCGGACGCCCGGCCTATTCGGCAACCACCTAGAGGTGTTCCGCTGGCGAAGCAAGGGGCGGTACGAGAGATGCTGGAGGACATGAGATCCAGGGGAGTGATTGAAAAGTCGGACAGCCCTTGGTGTTCTCCTGTAGTCTTGGTGACGCAGAACGGCAAACTAAGCTACTGCATGGACTACAGAAAGCTGTTTCGCCTTACCCCGGATTGACGACACCCTGGACACGCTAGCTGGTGCACAGTGGTTCTCGACTCTGGACATGAAGTCGGGCTACTGGCAGGTAGCTCTAGACCCGAGAGACAAGGAGAAGACCGCATTCTCGACAGGCCAGGGGCTCTGGCAATTCACAGTTATGCCCTTTGGCCTCTGCTACCTCAGCTTTGGCCTCAGCTACCTTCCCACGCCTCATGGAGTCGGTGATGAGAGGACTGACTTAAGACGCCTGCCTGCTATACCTGGACGACATCATAATCGTCGGTAAGACTTTTGAAGACCACCTCGAGAATCTGAGTAAGGTGCTACAGAGACTGCAGGCGACCAACTTGAAGCTGAACGGGAAGAGGTCTTAGCTCTTCCGCAAGGAGGTTAACTACTTGGGCCACATAGTCTCAGCAACCGGAGTGGCCATAGACCCGGAGAAGACACAGACTGGGAGAGATTGGCCTCGCCCAAAGGATAAGAAAGGGTTGCGCAGTTTCCTGGGACTGTGCAGTTATTACCACCGCTTCATAAAGCGCTTCTCCAACATCGCCAAACCCCTCACCCGCCTGACAGAGGAACACCGGCCTTATGTGTGGACGGAGGACGCCGAAGACGCTTTCCAGCACCTGAAGAAGACCCTGTGCCGTGCCCCAATTTTGGGATTTCCACAACCAGGTGGCGCCTTCATTGTGGACACCGACGCCAGCGACCATTGCATTGGAGGCGTCCTATCGCAGATCCAGGACGGCCATGAGCGTGTAGTGTTTAACGCCCGCTTTTACTACATACGGCACCGCAGGCGGTGACACTGATGATACATGAGATGAAGATGGAGCACCGGTGGAATGAGATGGCGGGGGAAACCGGAGGTCCCGGAGAAAACCCGCCCCAACGCCGTGTTGTCCACCACAAATCTCACTTTGCGGTCGCCTGGGATCGAACCCGGGCCGCCTTGGTGAGAGACAAGCAGTCTAACCACTGAGCCACGGCGTGGCCTGGCCATGACCAAGTGATAGCCTACTACAGCAAGACGCTATCCAAGGCAGAGAGGAACTACTGCGTCACCTGGCGAGAATTATTGGTGGTAGTATAGACCTTGGAGCACTTCCACAAGTACCTGTACGGTCAGCCATTCCACATGAAGACTGACCATTCCGCCCTAACATGGCTATTGAGCTTTAAGAACCTGGAAGGCCAGACAGCACGTTGGGTCCAGAGGCTGCAGGAGTACGACTTCACCTCGGAACATCGCAGAGGGAAGAGCCACGGTAATGCAGATACTATATCCCGAAAATGTCCATAAGAGTGCGGCCAGTGCACAAGAGCGGAAGAGAAGGAGCGCGCCGCAGCAGTTCGAGTAGTCACGGCAGTGCCTGCTGATGGCTGGGATAGCTCACGCCTGAGGAGGGAGCAGCTGGCGGACGCAGACTTGGGGCCACTTTTGAGGGAAGTGGAGGCAGGGACAAGACCAACCTGGGAGGACATCGCACCGAGGAGCGCCACTTACAAGTCGTACTGGGCCCAATGGGACTCGAAGACCAGAGAGGGCGTGCTGTTCCGGGTATGGGAATCGCCCGATGGGAAGACGCAGAGCGAACAGTTGGTACTTCCCCGGAGTAAAGCTCCGGAAGTCTTGGAGGAAGTGCACGCCGATACTCCAGGACACCTGGGAGCGAACCGGACGATTGACAAACTACGACAGCGCTACTACTGGCTGAGGCTCCGAGCAGACGCTGAGAGATGGTGCCGTCAATGTCACGTGTGCGCAGCGAGTCGCGGGCCCCAGACTAGGAGCCGGGGTTGCATGCAGCAGTATAACGTCGGAGCGGCATTCGAACGGATCGCCGTCGATATAGCTGAACCATTTCCGATGTCCAAACGAGGCAACAAGTACCTGATGGTGGTCATGGACTACTTCACCATGTGGCCGGAGGTGTATGCCATTCCGAACCAAGAGGCAAAGACAATCACAAACTGCCTCGTGGAGCAAGTGTTCTGCCGATTTGGGGTGCCGTTGGAGCTCCACAGCGACCACGGCACCAATTTTGAATCGAACCTGATGAAGGAGGCACTAGAAAGACTTGGGATTAACGACCCGCACAACACCTCTACATACCCAGTCAGATGGCATGGTCGAAAGGTACATCAAGATCTTAGAGGAACACCTGAGGAAGGTCGTGGCCGGCCATAAGCGAGACTGGGACGTCAAGGGGCCACTGTTTTTGCTCGCCTACCGTTCGTGAACACACGACACAACTGGGATGACGCCAGCCAGCCTAATGTTCAGCCGAGAGTTATGCCTCGCTTGTGACCTGGCTTTTGGAAGCCCTCCGGAGGCGAAACAGCCAGCGACCGAGTATGTGGAGAACCTGGTGGACCACCTCCACGACATGCACGAGATGGCTCGCCAGAACATCCAGAAGGCGAGCGACCGTATGAAGACCCGCTACGACAGGCAAGCCAACAGCCAAGGGTTCCAGCAAGGTGACCTGGTCTGGTTGTACCGTCCTACTCGGACCAAGGGACGCTACCCGAAGCTCAAGCAGCCATGGCAAGGACCGTACCGGATGGTGAAGAGGATTAACGACGTGGTCTACCGCATCCAGTTGGTTCCCCAAGGGAAGATGGTGGTACACCTGGATCGCCTGGCACGCTACGATGGTGCTGTTCGGGACGACCAGCTTTGAGGAGGGAGCAGTGTCACCCAAACGTCGGAACTCCCGATAGAACCGGCCAGCAGTAGGGCATGACGGGAAGCATCCGGCCACGCCTACCCATTTATCTTGTAGCAGTAACGAGAGGTGGCTGGAAAAACATCACTCTACTGTCTCTTTCCCCTCCTCCTGCCGTCTAGAACCTTCGGGGTGATTCACTGAAACGCGAGGCTTCCAGAAACAGCGATATTCCTAAAAATGGGCTGCAGTTGGCGAGTCAGTTCAGTTCTTGGCGAGCAGCTGTGAGGAGCGCCGCGTGAGCAAACGGACTGGAAGACGGTGTACGTGTATCAGAGGCGTTGTACGTGATTGTCAGCGTGCAGTGGACCTGTGACACACGAACTGACGAATTGTAATTGTGCGCATTACGTAATTCTGTGTAATCGGCAAGTGTTCCAATTCTAATTCGGTGAAAATAAAGAACATTTTGAGTTTGTGCAATTGGACTTTTAATTTAAGTTATTCTGACTTTGTGGGTTCGTAGAATTAAAAGTTGGAGTTGCAGAAATTCAAATTTGTTCTTTATTTGCGTAGAAATACACTTTGTACACCTGCGGAATTACACAACACACAATTACAATCTTCCAAGGTTGTTGACCACAACAAAGAGTTCACTTTCCAAACACACCAGTTTCAACTACAACTCTCGTTTACCACTGACTTTTGGCGAGTCGTCGCTTCCTTAAATACCTCATTGATAATTTGAGACTGTTCTGTAACAATCAATATATCGACTGTTCTGTCACCAGACGAAACACGAACGTTCTAGACTACAGGTGTACCATCTTCCGTCGGGTTACCTTCTGGATGCGGCACACCACGTCGCTAATCCTCATCACCACCCGGTACGGGCCTGCCATGGTTGCTGAAGTTTGGGGTAGCGCCCTTAGTCCGCGTAGGGTGGTACAACAAGACTAGGTCACCTTGCTGGAACTCTTGGCTGTTGGCTTCCCTGTCGTATCGGGTCTTCATGCGGTCGCTCGTCTTCTGCATGTTCTGACGAGCCATCTCATGTATGTCGTGGAGATGGTCCACCAGGTTCTCCACATACTCGGTTTCTGGCTGTTTTGCGTCCGGTGGGCTCCCAAAAGCCAGATCACAAGGGAGGCGTAACTCTCGGCTGAACATTAAGCTGGCTGGCGTCATCCCAGTGGTGTCGTGCGTTGACGAGCGGTAGGCCAGCAAGAATAGTGGCACCTTTATGTACCAGTCTCGCTGATGGCTGGCCACGACCTTCCTCAGGTGTTCTGCTAAGGTCTTGTACCTTTCGACCATGCCATCCGACTGGGGATTGTAGAGGTGTTGTGCGGGTCTTGTTAACCCCAAGTCTTTCTAGTGCCTCCCTCATCAGGTTGGACTCAAAATTGGTACCCTGGTCGCTGTGGAGCTCTAAAGGCACCATAAATCGGAAAAACTCTTGCTCCACGAAGCAGTCTGTGATTGTCTTTGCCTCCTGTTTCGGGATGGCACACACCTCCGGCCACTTAGTGAAGTAGTCCACGACCACCATCAGGTATTTGTTGCCTCGGTTGGACACTGGGAATGGTTCAGCTATGTCGAAAGCGATCCGTTCGAATGGCGCTCCGAGGTTGAACTGCTGCATGCGACCTCGGCTCCTAGTCTGGGGGCCGCGACTCACCGCGCACACGTGACATTGACGGCACCATCTCTCAGCGTCTTCTCGGAGTCTCAGCCAGTAATAGCGCTGTCGAAGTTTGTAGATCGTCCGGTTTGCTCCCAGCTGTCCTCCGAAAGTACTGGCGTGCGCTTACTCTAAGACCTGCGGGACCTTACTCCGGCGAAGTACCAACTGTTCTCTCTGCGTCTTCCCATCAGGTGATTCCCATACCCAAAAGAGCACGCCCTTTCTAATCTTCAATGAGTCCCACTGGGCCCAGTACGACTTGTAGGTGGCGCTCCTTGGTGCGATGTCCTCCCAGGTTGGTCTTGTCCCTGCCTCCACTTCTGTCAAGAGTGGCCCAAAGTCGGCGTCCGCCAGCTGCTCCCTCTCAGGCCTGCACTATCCCAACCATCCGCAGGCACTGCCGCGACCACTGACAGCTGCGGCATGCTCCTTCTCTTCCGCTCTTGTGCACTGGCCGCACTCTTCTGGGAAGGGTCTTTGGGACATGGTTTGCGTTACCGTGGCTCTTACCTCTACATTGTTCAGAGGTGAAGTCGTACTCCTGCAGGCTTTGGACCCAACGGGCTGTCTGGCCTTCCAGGTTCCTAAAGTTCAATAGCCAGGTGAGGGCGGAGTGGTCAGTCTTCAGGCAGAATGGCTGACCGTACAGGTACTTGTGGAAGTGTTCCAAGGTCTTTACCACCGCCATTAACTCTCGTCGGGTGACGCAGTAGTTTTTCTCTGCCTTGGACAGGGTCTTGCTGTAGTAGGCTATCACCCGCTCGTGGCCGTCCTGGTCTTGCGATAGGACGCCTCCAATACAGTGGTCGCTGGCGTCGGTGTCCACAATGATGACGCCGCCTGGTTATGGACATCCCAGAATAGGAGCACTACACAGTGTCTTCTTCAGCTGCTGGAAGGCGTCTTCGGCGTCCTCCGTCCACACATAGGTCCGGTGTTCCTCTGTCAGGCGGGTGAGTGGTTTGGCGATGTTGGAGAGCCTCTTTATGAAACAGCGGTAATAACTGAACAGCCCCAGAAACTGCGCAATTCTCTCTTATCCTTTGGCCGAGGCCAATCTCTCACGGCCTGTGTCTTCTCCGGGTCTATGTGGCCACTCCGGTTGGTGAGACTATGTGGCCCAAGTAGTTGACTTCCTTGTGGAATAGCTGGCACTTCTTTGAATTTAGCTTCAGGTTAGTCGCTTGCATTCTCTGTAGCACCTTGCTCCGATTTTCCAGATGGTCCTCGAATATCTTGCCGACGATGATGATGTCGTCCAGGTATAGCAAATAGGCGTCATAGGTCAACCTTCTCATCACCGATTCCATGAGGCGTTGGAAGGTAGCTGTTGCGTTGCAGGGGCCAAACTGTGAACTACGAAAGCCCTTGGCCTGTCCAAAAATGCGGTCTTCTCCTTGTCTCTTGGGTCCAGAGCTACCTGCCAGTAACTCGACTTCAGGTTCAGGGTAGAGAACCACTGGGTACCAGCATGTGTGTCCAGCGTGTCGTCAATCCGGGGTAAGGGGAAGCAATCTTTCCTGGTGACAAGCGTTCAGCTTCCTGTAATCCACGCAGAAGCGTAGCTCGCCGTTCTTCTTCGGCACCAGAACTACAGCGGAACTCCAAGGGCTGTCAGAATCTTCAATCACTCCCCTTGATTTCATGTTCTCTAACACATCCCATACCGCCGCTTGTTTCCCCAGCGAAACGCGTCTAGGTGGTTATCGAATAGACCGGGCGTCTCCGGTGTCAGTGCAGTGGAGCACTCCTTCCGTACGGCCGTAGTAGCTGTCGCCTTGGCTGAAGACACGTGGGTACCGTCTCAGCTGTTGTCGAACCTCCTCCAGCTGATCCGCGGTCAGGTGGTCAGCCGCCCTCTCCAGTAAGCCTTCCAGCCGGGGTCCCAGTGTTGCGTTGGCAGCGGATCCTGTGTCTTAACGATTGCTGTCACGCTGACCACGGGCACGCACGTCCCCAACTGTCCCGCCTGGACGTCGTGATCGGTGTCCGTTGGGTTTAGCAGTCTCACTGGCACCTCCTCTCGGCACGACAACAATGTCCTGGCTACACATAGTCCGTGCATAGGCGTCTTCTGGTCCAGCATCAGGTTCTTCGTTCGCTGTCCTTCCAGTCGCGCCGTCGCCACCACCTCCTTTCTCACGGGGACAACCACGTCTTCCTTCAAGATGACCCTGCAGTTTCCAAGGCGCTCTTCGGGTTGCCGGAGTGTGACCTCTTCTCCGTTAAGCCGCAGGTCCTTCCTGCCGACGTCGACCGTCGCCTCGTGGCTCCTGAGGGCATCCAGTCCCAGTATCACCTCCTCAGCCACCTTCGAGACGAACACCCACAGACACACGGCACTCCGTCCCAAGGTAAACTTCAGTAGGGCCCTCTTCTCCACAGACAAGCTGTCGCCCGATGCCATCACAAGCTGGTATGGTCGGCTCGGTTTCCTCGTCGACAAACCCTTGGCCACGTCAGGTCTGATGTTGATCACGACTGCCCCGGTGTCTACCAGCACGCGACACGGCTTCCCTCTCACCCAACCGTCCGCAATGAGACTGTCATCCATACGCCGGCTGACTGCGCGCAGTGTCACTCGAGGGAATGGTGGTAATAACGCCGACGTGCCCCTCGCCACGACGGTCTTTACTGGTTTTTCGGCTGATCTCCGTGGTGTGGGCAATCTCTATCCACAAGCCGCTAGGTCTTCGCCGTCGTCCCTCAAATGGTCTTCGGTCTCCGGTGTAGCGGATACTCCTGCTTCGCGACGTCGGGGTAGCCGTCACCTTGGCCGCCTCCATCCTTAATGCCGCCGAGCTTTAGGCGCTGACGAATCTCCGTGTCTCATACCCTGTCGACAAAGGTGTAGGCGGCTTCCCGGGATACGAACCCTGGTGGGAGATCGACTAAGGCTTTGCTAGCCAGATGCTCGATTGCCAGGGCGAACTCCTGCAGCGTCTCCCCTGGCTGCTCCGACCTTGACTTCAGCTGGCTGCGGTACGCTGCGGCTAAGCGGTGGTTTCCAAAGCGGTTCTCCAGACCCTCCCAGATGTCCTTGGGCGCCGCCGCTGTCTGTACCGCGTTTAGGACTTCTGCGGCCCGTCCCTGAGGCTGGCTATTAGCTGTGCGGCTTCTTCCTCCTGTGACCACTTGTGTTTGGCCACTGTGTCGAACTGGCGGCGGAAGACTTCGAAAGTTGTCGCACCGTCGTATTTAGGAGGTTTGACGCGCGCAGATGTTGTCGCGTCCCGGTGCGTCGGCCTGCAAGTCCTTCAACCTCCTGCCAACGATGTCCTCTACCATGGCGTTCAGGGACTTAGTGTTGGTACCGGCCTTTCCTTCTACGTTGTTAACGCGGCTCACCAGGTCTTCGAGGGATTTGGTGTTATTGTCGGCATTTCCATCTAGGTCGTTAATGCGCTCGTCCACTTGACCCATTCACTTGCCCAGTTCCACGACGTCATCCCTCACGCCGGTGAACTGCTCTTCAAATTTTTCGACGAGGGTCTCGTTTGCAGCCTTCTTTCCGTGGTCAGTTCGGCCATCTTCGCGGTCAGATTGTGATTTGACGTCTCCAACTTTGCGGCCAAGTTGTTGTTTGCAGCTTCCGTCTTCGTAGCGAGGGTGTTATTTGCTGTCTTCATTTCTTCCGTTTTCTGTAAAATCTTTTCCAATGCAGCCTCCATCGTGTTATGTCGCAATCCTGACACCAATTCTCACTTTGTGGGTTCATAGAATTAAAAGTCCGAGTTGCAGAAATTCAAAATTGTTCTTTATTTGCGTAGAAATGCACTTTGTACACCAGCGGAATTGCATAACACACAGTTACAATCTTCCAAGGTTGTTGACCACAACAAAGATTTCACTTTCCAAACACAGCAGTTTCAACTACAACTCTCGTTTACCACTGACTTTTGGCGAGTCGTCGCTTTCTTAAATACCTCATTGATAATTCGAGATGTTCTGTAACAATCAATAAATCGAATGTTCTGACACCAGACGAAACTCGAACGTTCTAGACGTGAAACTTTATCTGTGCCGGAAAGTCTTTTTATCTCCGCGCTGTATTTATCTGCTTATCTCCGTGATACACTACCCATCTGGATTCGTGACAATATGTAATCCCACAAATTTTGTTTCATTATTGTAGCTAATGGTTGCTTTATCAAATACTATTGGAGGCTTAAATGATGAAGCCTGGGACTTAAGTACTTACAACAGTAAGTCGCCACAAACGGTGTATCTCGGATGCGAGAGCCCCTAGTGGTCTACCGGGGCAATATACGAGTCAACTGGAGAATTTAATGTCAGGAAGGCACGTTGGCCATGGTAGCTCAAAGGTTAAGAGCGACTGGACGAAAACCAGGAGATCCGTGGTTCAAATCCCGGCCATGGCATTGAATTTTTCATGTTGACTCTATCCATTTAACCCAATTATTCATACTACCCCTAAAACCATATTTATTTAATTTCCTGAATAGTATTTCATTATCTAAAACATCATATGCTTTCGTTAAGTTTAAAAATAAAACCACAAGTGCTAATTTTTTATCAATAGCTTCTTGAATTTTATTTATTAAACTGCCCATGGCTGTTATGGTAGACTGTTTTTTCTAAATATGTTTTGGGCTTCTCAAAGAATACTGTATATTGAGATTTTAAATATTTTAGAAAATAATGATACAATTGATATTGGTCTGTAATTTTCTCTTTTCTACCTCACTTATTTTGTAAAATCAGAACATTAAAAATTTGAGATTTGTAAAATCAGTTCTGATTTTACAAAAGTAAGTAAGTTAATATAAACATAATGTTCAATTAATATGAGTTTCATTGTTACCATCATTATACCTAACTGAACATGTCATTTAGACAGTAAACAAGAAGCTGAAAACAGAAACACCTATTTGTAAACAATATGCATGTTAAAGAAACAGTTAAGTTGGCCATAGTGAACTTTTTTGGATACAAAATACATGGCACAAAAGATGAAAACATTAAAACCTATCTCTTCTACACTTGAACTGTCAGCAATGAAAAGATACTTTTTAAAAGTTTTAGAAGAAGTTTCTTAATTTTGAGATCCTGTCAGTCAACAAAAGTATACAACATTACAAGTCTACCACCAGATGTTAGTATGGCTGCTCTTAACTGATGGAACAACACACACGAGAGAACCAGCTTCAATCACCATGATAGCTGAGGATAGAGGTAAAATTCCCCCAAAATATCTTCAATACATAATAAAAAATGTACTTGGCTCTACCACTAAAATAACATCCCTGTAAATAGAAAATCCAGAATCTGTCAAAGAGAATAACTGCAACCAAACTTATACATAAAGGGAAAAGTAAGAGTTATAAACAAGAGTCAAAAATCATTTCAGATGTATAAAACATAAACACCTAAAATATCTGCAGCTGCCACACAGTTTTGGAAAGAAAATCACACTATTATTCCAAAACCAAACTATTAAAAGACATAACAGAAAATCAAGTATTGTCAATATGGGAGCAAGAAAGAACAAGGACACCTATATATTGTTTCATTTTTGATATTCAACAAAGCAACAAATTGTGCAAGTTCTTACAAGCAACATTAGAAGGAAGCTTTCACCTATGGAAGGATCAGCTTAACTAACCAAGATCAATTGATGTCCAGTTGAGAATCGAGAACTCCAGCCTTTTAAGCATATTTTGGTACGTAGAAAATGAAGCTAGCTACAGTGAAGCAATGAATATTATACAAATATAACTATTTGTAACAAAAACTTCACTTAACTTAAGAAAATGATGTTAATTCTTTTTTCTAATTAAATCAATTTCACAAACTCTTACTTACTAAAGCAGATAAGGGTAATAGGATTGTAATTTTAGATAAAACTGATTACAAAAATAGAGTAGAACTTCTACTTCAAGGCGAAGGTTTCATAAAAGTTAATAAAGATCCGTTACAATCTTGTATTGCAAATTTTAATTAAATACTTAATGTGAAAGATATATCAAATAAAGAAAAACTTTTTGTAAAAGTTAGTAATCCTGTTTTAACTAGAATGTATGCCCTTCTTAAAATTCACAAACCTGGAAATAAAATGAGACTTATTGTTAATTGTATAAATTCACCAACTTACAATTTAGCTAAATGGTTACATAATAAATTTAGTAATTTTGATAAATTTGAGAGTTTAAGTATTACAAATTCTTTTGAACTAGTTAAAGCGATTGACAGTGTTGTATTATCTAAGACTGACAAACTTGTTTCTTTTGATACAACTGCCTTATTTCCTAGTATTCCTAGAGAAAAACTTTTGATTTATTTAAACAAGTGGTTAAATTCAATAGATTTGCTTGAGGACTTAATAGTTTATTTTGTTATACTACTTTTTGTTTGGATCAACATTTTTTCACTTTTAATGGTGAATTTTTTCAACAAACTTCTGGCTTAGCAATGGGTAATCCTCTTTCAATTTTTCTTGCTGATCTTTTTATGAGTTTTTTTCTTTTTTCGAAATGCAAGTCACCAAAGCAATCCCTTTGATTTTTAAAGCCTGGTATAGATATGTTGATGATACTTTTGCTATTGTTCCTGAAAAGCAAACAAATTATGCTTTAAAATTACTACATTTACAAGATAAAGCTATAAAATTCACATTAGAAACTGAAATTGATGGATTTCTTCCTTTTTTGGATTTGAAGATAATAAGAAATAATAATAAATTGGATTTTGGTATTTATCGGAAATCTACTCATATTGGTAATTACATAAAAAATAAAAGTTTTAACCCTTTTCCACATAAATTTGCTGTTTTTAATAGTTTGATTTATAGATGAATAAATATACTCCTGAATAAAGAAGAATTTAATAAAGAATATAAACATATTATTAATACTGCTTTAATTAATGGTTTTACTAAAGATTTTATACAAATGAAGATTGAAAAATTTAAATATCAAAAAACTGTTAATGATTTTTCTACCCTTAAAAAAATAAGACGATTATAATTTTAAAAAATTTACTTACCATCCTTGGGTTAATGAACATTTTCAAAAAGTTTTTAAAGAATTTGGTATAACTTGGTTCATCAAAACAAATATAGTATTAAAATAGAGTCAACATGAAAAATTCAATGCCATGGTTGGGATTTGAACCACGGATCTCCTGGTTTCTGTCCAGTTGCTCTTAACCTTTGAGCTACCATGGCCAACGTGCCGTCCTGACATTAAATTCTCCAGGTGACACATATATTTTCCCGGTAGACCACTAGGAGCTCTCGCATCCGAGATACACCGTTTGTGGCGACCTACTATCGTAAGTACTTAAATCCCAGGCTTCATCATTTAACTCTTATTATTTTAGTTAATTGATGGAAATTAATCATTTCACCACGCTAGCCGTATAGTGGTCTACCGGGAAAATATATGAGTCAACTGGAGAATTTAATGTCAGCACGGCACGTTGGCCATGGTAGCTCAAAAGTTAAGAGCGACTGGACGGAAACCAGGAGATCCGTGGTTCAAATCCCAACCATGGCATTGAATTTTTCATGTTGACTCTATCTATCAAAAATCTTAGCCTATATAAAGCTAGTGTGGAGAAATGATTTATTTCCATCAATTAACTAAAATAGTTAACTTTAAAGAGAGTCGATTAAAGACACTAGACAACACTTACTTTTAAATTTTTCCGGAACATGTTTAAAAAAAAATAAAATTTAAAAGTAAGTGTTGTCTAGTGTCTTTAATCGACTCTCTTTAAAGTTAATTTATCATAACAACACTGTTTTCAACACTTCCAAGAAAGGAACTAAAATAGTATTAAAAATTTACTACATTTTTCTAAAATAGATGAAATTCCTAATAATAATATTTAATAGTAATTTAATAATTTAGTAATTTAATAATATTTAATAGTATTTATCAATTTGAGTGTTTAGATTGTGATTAGGTTTACATTGGTAGGACAAAACGTAATTTGGAAACCAGAACAAAAGAACATTTTTGTAACATTAAGTATAAACAAACTGATAAATCAGCTGTAGCAGATCATTATTGGTCATTTAACCATGAAATAAATCCTGAAGTTATATTTTTAAAACAATTAAATGACCTGATAGATTTAATGGTTTGGGAAAATATATTTATTTTAAAAAATAAACATCAGTTTGTTTTGTTTTCAGATTTTGGTAATACTGAAAAAACATAACAACATAGTAACTTCCTTAATGACAAATTTGTTTTCTCCTGTGTTTTTCTTTGACTGAAGATGCGGACAAGAATTCGTGAAATTGATTTCAATTAGAAAAAAGAATTAACATCATTTTCTTAAGTTAGTGAAGTTTTTGTTATCAATATATTTGTATAATATTTTGGTACATTTACAAAATAGTATAATTTTGAGTTACAAATAGACTCATAATCTATTTTTAATAGCCCAAAATATTCCTATTTTAACACTGAATAACGACTAAAGTAATTTTTTATGCTCTACTTCAGATAAGAACAATTCTCAAGATTTAACTGTATTGGAACACCACAGTGAAGCGAAAAATTATTAAATTTTAGATGAGTCGTATTTTTTACACATCTGCTTCGCATAAGAGCCGTAGATGCAAACGATGATTTGCGAAACATGTCCTCAAAATAGGTACCAAAGTGAAGCAGATGTGTAAAAAATACGACTCATCTAAAATTTAATAAGAACAATTCTGTTGTACTAGGTATAGCTGACTCAACCTATCATGTGCAGCAATATTTGTAGCAGAGGTAACTTCTTGATAATAATAATATGAGTTCATGTGATAGTAATAGTAGTTTATTTACTGCCCATAGACTAATACAAGTATCGAGCATTGTCAATATACATTAAAATACATTTACACAATTATATAGCTTAAAGAAGATTAATTTAAAAATTCATTTATATTATATACAGAGTTATTCAAAAGGTATTTTTAATACATTGCTTAAATTTAACAGCATTGTTTTCTCTTTTAACTTAGGCTGGAAGTCTATTGTACATTTGTAATTCTATTATACATTGATTTTACATTATAACTAGTATAGTACAAGTAAGATCTACATCTAGTATCATGATTGTATACTTCACTATTTAATTTAGTTTTTTTCCGGTTTATTAAATTAATAACTTTATATATGTATAAAGACACAACAGTAAACATCTTTTCTTTTCTAAAAATTTCTCTAATACATTTCTTTTGTAATACTAGAACCCTCTGAATATGAAAATAATTACCACCATCCATAACTCAATACCGTATTGGATATGTGAATAAATTAATTCATAATATAGCATTTTTAGTACAACATTTACAAGTTTTTGCAAACTCCCTCATTAAATACAAACCCTTACTTATTTTTTTACTGAGGTTATCAATATGATTATTCCAGAATATGTATTTATCAAGTTGCATTCCTAAAAATCTGCGTGAGTCGAGATTCCTGTTACCAAATTTAATATGAAATGCCCAAAAATATGAAACAATGTACCTTTTTTCTTATTATTTAGCTCAAATTTAATTAAATTTGTCTTGCCAGGATTATTATTGAGATTTAAAGATTTAAAAAATGTATTTATTCTTATTGGTTCCTTAGTAGCTAATAATTGCAGGTCATGATCATTGTTTGCTTTACATATAATAGTACTGTCATCGGCATAGCTTAAAGTTTTACAGTCAGGTGTAGAATACATAACATTTAAATATAATATAAAGAATAGTGGTCCAAGCACAGAGCCTTGGGGTACTCCATATTGTCACCCTGGCGGTAGAATCGCGAAGCCGATGAAAAATGATGGCCGTTGGAGATTCGGAAAACTTCGGAACCAATCGTTACCAGTAGCGAGAGACAGTTGAATGTAGAGTAGAGAAAATAAACAGTTTAAGGTTAGCCAGCAAACTGTAATGGTGAACAGTGTATTTCGAGGAGAATAAAGTGTAGTTTTTGTGTTTTGGAACCTCGTTTTTTTATTTCACGAACCCACAAACCCACAACTGGTGTCAGGAAGCGGGATAACTACATCACCGAACATTGTGGCCATGGAATCAGCATTGGAAATGCTTTTGCAGAAGATGAACGAATTAACAGCGAAGTCGGAAGCGGCAAATAACAACTTGGCCTCGAAGATGAACGAGTTAACAACAAAAACAGAAGCGGCAAATAACAACCTGGCCGCAGAGTTGAAAGAAATAAAGACCGAATTGACCACAGAAATGAAGGCAGCGAACGACAGTCTGGCCACGGAAATGAAGGAGGCGAACGAGGTCCTCGCCGCCAAATTTGAGGAACAGTTGGCCGGCGTGAGGGATGACGTGACGGAGCTGGGCAAGCGGATGGGCCAAGTGGACGAGCGCGTCGAGGACCTGGCGAACCGCTTCAATGACCTAGAGGAAAATGCCGACAATAACGCCAAGTCCCTGAACGCCATGGTTGAAGACGTCGAAGACAGCGCGAACCGCGTAAACAACCTGGAGGGAAAGGCCGACAGCAGCGTCAAGTCCCTGAACGCCATGGTGGAGGACGTCGTCGGCAGGAGACTGAAGGATTTGAAGGCTGACGCACCGGGACGCGACACAACATCGGCGCGCGTCAAACCTCCGAAATATGACGGCGCGTCAACATTCGAGGTCTTCCGCCGCCAGTTCGACACAGTGGCCAAGCACAACAGATGGTCATCGGAGGAGGCCACACAGTTAATAGCCAGCCTCCAGGGACGGGCCGCGGAAATCCTAAACGCGGTGCAGACGACGGCGGCGCCCAAGGACATCTGGGAGGCCCTGGAGAATCACTTCGGGAACCACCGCTTAGCCGCAGCATACCGCAGCCAGCTAAAGGCAAGGTCACAGCAGCCAGGGGAGACGCTGCAGGAGTTCGCCATAGCGATCGAGCAGCTGGCTAGCAAGGCCTTGGTTGACCTGCCACTGGAGTTAGTATCCCGGGAAGCCGCCTACAACTTTGTCGACGGGGTACGGGACACGGAGATTCGTCAGCGCCTAATGCTCGGCGATTATAAAACCATCCACGAGGCGCTGACAGCGGCATTAAGAATGGAGGCGGCCTAGGTAGCATCTATCCCGACGTCGAGAACGAGGAGTGTCCGCTACGCCGGAGACAGAAGACCAGCTGTGGGACGCCGGCGAACACCTAGTGGCCTGTGTTGGGGGTGTGGACAGCCCGGACACCTGCGGAGAGACTGCCCACACCAGGAAGAGCAGCCGGAAAACGAGTAAGGCCCGGCGTGGAGAGGAGCACGTCCGTGCCATTACCACCATCCCCTCGAGTGACAATCCGCGCCGTCAGCCGGCGGATGGATGACAACCTCATCGCGGACGGTTGGGTAAGAGGAAAGCCGTGCCGCGTGCTGGTGGACACCGGGGCGGCCGTGACCATCATCAGACCTGACGTGGCGAAGGGTTTGCCGACGAGGAAACCGAGCCGACCATACCAGCTTGTGACGGCATCGGGGGACACCATGCCTGTGCAGAAGGAGGCCCTGCTGGAGCTGAACTTGGGACGGAGTGCCGTGCGTCTGTGGGTGTTCGTCGCGAAGGTGGCTGAGGAGGTGATTCTGGGACTGGATGCCCTCAGGAGCCACGAGGCGACGGTCGACGTCGGCAGGAAGGTCCTGAGGCTCAACGGAGAAGAGGTTATACTCCGTCAACCAGAAGAGCGCCTTGGAATTTGCAGGGTCATCTTGAACGAAGACGTGGTTGTCCCCGCGAGGAGCGAGGTGATGGTGACGGCGCGACCGGAAAGCCAGACAGCACGTTGGGTCCAGAGGCAGCAGGAGTACGACTTCGCCTCGGAACATCGCAGAGGGAAGAGTCACGGTAACGCGGACACTATGTCCCGAAGACCCTGTCCAGAAGATTGCGGCCAATGCACAAGAGTGGAGGGGAAGGAGCGTGCCGCAGCAGTTCGAGTAGTCACGGCAGTGCCGGCGGATGGCTGGGATAGCGCAGGCCTGAGGAGGGAGCAGCTGGCAGAGGCAGACTTGGTTCCACTCTTGAGGGAAGTGAAACAGCCAGCGACCGAGTATGTGGAGAACTTGGTGGACCACCTCCACGACATGCACGAGATAGCTCGCCAGAACATCCAGAAGGCGAGCGACCGCATGAAAACTCGAGACGACAGGCAAGCCAACAGCCAAGGGTTCCAGCAAGGTGACCTGGTCTGGTTGTACCGCCCGACCCGGACCAAGGGACGCTGCCCGAAGCTTCAGCAGTCATGGCAAGGACCTTACCGTGTGATGAAGAGGATTAACGACGTGGTCTACCGCATCCAGAAGGTGCCCCGAGGAAAGATGTTGGTGGTACACCTGGATTGCCTGGCCTGCTACGAAGGCGCTGTTCGGGACGACCAGCCTTGAGGAGGGAGCAGTGTCACCCTGGCGGTAGAATCGCGAAGCCGATGAAAAATGATGGCCGGTGGAGATTCGGAAAACTTCGGAACCAATCGTTACCGGTAGCGAGAGACAGTTGAATGTAGAGTAGAGAAAATAAACAGTTTAAGGTTAGCCAGCAAACTGTAATGGTGAACAGTGTATTTCGAGGAGAATAAAGTGTAGTTTTTGTGTTTTGGAACCTCGTTTTATTATTTCACGAACCCCACAAAGTTACAACATGTAACTATTCCGGCACTAGATTTAATTTTTCTTACTTGAATTCCTTTTTTAAAATTTACTTGTGTGTGTTGTACATGCCTTTTTAAATATGATGAAATTATTAATTTATAGATGAGTCGTATTTGTATCACATCGGCTTCACTTACTACCTATTTTGAGGACATGTTTCGCAAACCGTCGTTTGCATCTTCGGCTCTTATGCGACATGCGACAGCCGAAGATGCATACGATGGTTTGCAAAACATGTCCTCAGAAGAGGTACGTAAATGAAGCCGATGTGTAATAAATACGACTCATCTATAAATTAATAATTATTTCGCTTCACTGTGGTTTTCCAATACAGTTAAATCTCGATATGGTGAAATTAGTCTATTGGCAACTCCCCTTATATCATACTTTTCTAGAATTAGTAGTAATGTGTCATGTTGGACACAGCCAAATGCCTTAGATAGTACAAAGAATAAGCTTACAGTTTTCTTTTTCTCATTTAAATTACTTAACACATTGTGAACAAAGTCAATAAGCGCTGTAGTGGTTGATCTTTTTGCCCAAAAGCCATGTTGAAAGTCATTTAATACACAATATTGATCTAGTCAAGTAACAATTCTTTTCAGTATTATACAAATAAAAATATTTGCAAATTAACTTCCACTTATCTTAAGAAGTTGATGTTAATACTTCTATCTTTTTTATACAAAATCGATTTCATGAACATTTGCCCACATCTTCAGTCAACACACTTTGTTGTCAAGGATACCATGTATTTACGTATTACCAACATCTGAACACGAAACAAACCCAAAAACAGAATCAATTGCCAGTATGTCAAAATTCATTACACGATTTTTATTTTTTAAAATACATATTTTTTCTCACACTATTAAATCTATGGGAACATTTAATTGTTTCAATAATTTAACTTTGGGATTTATTTCATGGTTAAATGACCAAAAATGATCTGCTACGGCCAATTTATCAGTTTGTTTACATTTAATGTTATGAAAATGTTCTTTCTTTCTGGTTTCCAAACTACGTTTTGTCTTTCCAATATAAACCTGATCACAATCTAAACAATTAAATTGATAAATACCAGATTTTTTATTATTAGGAATTTTATCTTTTTTAGAAAATTGTAATAAATTGTTAATACCATATTTATTAAGAGGAACTAAAGTTAGGGACCCCTAGTTAGAAACAGGTTCTCCAAGGAGCATGCCTTATTATTTGGGGCAATGCTCACCCAAAGCCAAGGGTTGCATAGCATAATGGTGATAAATTATGCTGTAACAGACAATCTCTTCAGTGAACCAGGAGAGGCCCTATAGTAAGTAGACTTAAGGAAAAACTCTAGTTTTGTCTGCTGGCAAAAATTCTCTAAAGGTTTAAACCAAGTAGGGCTAAAATTCTGTCTTGATTTTAGTCAAATAACCTTTAGAATATTGGGGCAAAAGGAGAAATTTGCTGTAAATGAGGTTGATAAAGATAAACCTTCAGCAGAGGAGAAATGCCTCAGCCTCACTTCAAAATCTCCTAGCAACTAGGAACATTGATATAACCTTGATACAGGAGCCCTGGCTTGTAAAGGGAAGAGGATCAGGACTAACCTCAGGTAAGTTATTTACGATATTCTAGAAATGCAAAACTTGTATACGAGGTGCATTCAAGTTATAACATCTCGTATTTATTTTTCTTACAAAGTAATCACAAGAAAAATGTGAAACTAGTGTCACTTCTCAACGTAACCTCCCTCTAGCCGTCCGTACACATTTTTCACAACATTGACGTCATGATACCATGGCTGCTGCAAACGCTTCTTTAGGAATGTGTTTTGACCACTGGAAAATTGCTGAGACAACAGCGGTACGACTAGTGAATCTGCGACCACGGAGTGTGTCTTTCATCGTGGGAAACAGCCAAAAGTCGCTAGGACCCAGGTCAGGTGAATAGGGAGCATGAGCAATCACTTCAAAGTTGTTGTCACGAAGAAACTCCTGCGTCGCACTCACCCGATGGGCTAGTGCATTATCTTAATGAAAGAGTACACGTCCAACCTTTTCCTCCTGTTTTTCTTGCAATGCTGGAAGGAGTTTATTCTTCAAAACATTTGGTAGGATGTAGCTGTCACCATAGTGTCCCTTTGAATGCAATGAGTAAGGATTATACCACTGCTGTCTCAGAAGATGGCTTCCATCATTTTGTCAGCACTGGCGCTCACCCAACATTTTTTTGGTGTCAGCGAGTCTGTGCTTCCATTGGGCTGACTGGTTCTTCGTTTCAGGGTTTAAAAAGGGCATCCACGTCTCATCCATTGTCACAATCGATTGAATGAAAGTTCCATTCATGCCGTCATCACGCGTCAACATCGCCACACAATTTGCCACGTATGCAGCCTTGTGATCATCCGTCAGCATTCGTGGCACCCAACTGGAAGATACTTTTAGCATTTTCAGATCTTCATGCAGGATTATGTGCACAGATCCCAAGGAAATGCCAAGTTTGGAGGCAATATCTGCAACGCTCAATCGGCGATTCTCCAAAACAATGTTCTGCACTCTGGATCATGTCATCAGACCGGCCTGTGCAAGGCCGTGACTGTCTTGGTTTGTTGTCACATGATGTTCTGCCTTCATTGAACTATCGCACCCAGGAACGCACATTAAACACATCCATGGTACCATCACCACATGCCTCACTCAACTGGCAATAAATTTTAATAATTTCACACGACAAAAATGGAGAAAACGAATGATTACACACTGTTCTCCCTAACTCTCGTCACTGCCACTAGAGTTTTATGCACTGTACAGTACTGCCATCTCTGTCATGCATTCACAAGGAGTCCATGTGTATTAAAATAAAATAAAGGTTTCTTTCAGGTCCCAGTCCTGAAAAAAATAGGTGTTATAACTAGAACGCACCTCGTATTTGTCAAACTTGATCTGAAAGTTCTTACCATGAATGAATTTGATTGTAGAAATCTGACAACGGTAAGAGTAGTATATCATATGACAGGAGCAAATATGGAGGTTTACCTCGGTTTACCTACTATATGACTCTAATCATCCAATGCCCTCCAAAGAACCTGAAGATGTGGTGGAGTACTGTAGGCAATCTAACCTACAGGTAATTATTGGTACAAAAGCCCATCACAATTTATCGGGGAGCACCAATATTAATCAAAGAGGTGAGTCATTATTAAATTTCATAATTTTATGTAATCTAGTGATGCATGCCCTCTATAAAATGGTTCAACAGCTCTGCTGGCAGCAGTTCCCATTCCTAATGAAGAGCATCCCAGGCATGATCTAAAGGGATCTATCTGGGGAGATTGCTTCTAGTCCATGTGCTGGATATCTTCCCTCTCAGTCACTCCTTCCACCAGGTGGGCTCTAAGCAAACATGTGGTGCCAGTACCTTGTTCTCTGTACCTCTGGGCACTCCCAGTACCACTAACGAAGATGTGCAGATCTGTATGTCCATAGAACATTATGACTGCCCGCCACCGCCACCACCACCAAATGGGCATGTTTCCACTATGTTTGTGGGATGAAATCAGGTTCCATGTTCTCTCCAAATTATTGTGCGACGAGAATCATGTTCAAACTGAATCTGGACTCATCTGTAAACAGCACGTTCCTCCACTCATTCATGGTCCATTGATGACGTTGCCAAGTCCTCTGTAAATGAGACTGTATGATATTCAAAATTTTTAGGAAAAGCTCAATTTTTTCCAAATTTTTACCAAAAGCTCACGCTTTGGTCAGGTGATTGAAAAATATTTTATAGAAGATTGCTTAGTTTTCTTGAGCAAAACTGCATATTATCCGGCACACAACATGTTTTTAGGAAAAACAAGTCCACAGAAACAGCTCCTTTTACTTTCATAGTGTGTTAAAGAACTTAGATAAAATAAAAATACATATGCGGAGTATTTTTTGACCTTTCTAAGGCTTTTGATGTTTTAAATCAACACATTGTTCAGTAAACTTGAGAAAATGGGTATCAGGGGGCATGCACTTAAATGGGTTCAGTCATACCTGAAGGATAGGAAGCAGTCAGTGGAAATTTTAAATGAAAATGAAAGTTATATACACCAGTATTACTCAAATGAGCAATTTATAAAGAGTGGAGTACCACAGGGATCTATGCTAGGACCAATTTTATTCTTACTTTCTGTTAATGATTTGAAACTAAAGGAACCATCGGGTAGTATTACTGAGTATACTGATGATACAAATATATTATTGGTAAGTAATTATTTAATTTGAAAATGGTAGTAGAACATAAATTCAGAATATTTCCAACTGGTTTGAGAACAATAGCCTCATAGTTAATGCAGAAAAAACTGTAGCAATGCTTTTTTGTCTACACTCCTGGAAAATATCTAGTACCCATAACAACATAATATTTTGTGGTGAAACTCTTCAAAATGAAAGTGTAACAAAGTTTTCAGGTATTTGGTTACAAAACAATTTTAAATGGGACAAGCATGTTAAAATGTTAATAGCAAAATTGTGTTCACTTTGTTACAGTTTTAGGCACCTAGAACAATTAGTGTCAATTGAATCTTTGAGGAGCATATACTTTACATGTGTACATTCAATTTACGGTATGGAATTTTAATTTGGGGAAACTCACCACCTTGTAAAAAACTATTTAAAGTGAATAGAACTGAACTGAACTCAATGTGTCAGTGAACAGATAATTCAAAACCAAAAAGTTGGTTAAGCACCAAATTTGGTATCTTAGTTCAGAGAATTCAAAGAGGAGACGCAAACATTTTCAATAAGACTGTCCCACCCCAGACTACCCTTTACATGAAACACTATCTGAAAATGTTTATTTTCTCAAATATAGCTACAGTGATTTTGATTAAAATATATGTTTAAAATATTTTCATAACAAATGAAATGTATTTCTCGTATTATCTGGGAATGTCTTCATAAGTCCTCTTATTCTCAATGACTTGCATAAACCATAAGAGATTTTACTAATATATAGCTCTGAATGAAATAAAACAATTTATTGAAATACTTTTTTTATTTTTTTTATTTTTTTATTTATTTATTATTATTATTATTTTTTTTTTTTTTTAGAGAAAACCATTTTTGAAATATTCCTTGTTATTTGTTTCAATTTTCCAACTCTTATAGTTTTCTAAAATAGAATTTGTCTTGTAAGGAGAATGAAATTTTATAGTCATAACTAGGGGGCAGATTTTGCCCCATTTGCCTATTTTATTCCTTCGTTCAGAAACGTAGGCTTTTAAGTTATAAGCATGTTTCCTACAATTATTAGCCTAATTTCTTAGTTTTATAGTGCCTATAAATGCCTATTTCATATGTTTTTGCCTATTCTGCTTATTAGTGCCCAAAACTGCTTTTTAGCCAATTTCTTCTGCTTGAAATCTGTGACAACAGGTTTGGCATTTGTTGGTTTCAACATGAAGTTTTCAGGGAAGAGAAATTTCTTAAAGCTGCACTTTCAATATACAAGAAGGAGTTTAGCTAGGTAGGTATCTGCCTTACAGATATGTCACAATGCGCTAATGATGTCATAGAAAAATTTTAGAATTCGTTCCAAGGATGAGTAGCAAAGAGCAGCTAAATGATATTTCAATGGGTTGACAAATGACCACTATTTATTTGGGGAATGGAAACCCCATTCTGTAAGCAGTGTTTCATGTGCACACATAGATCAGTTTCCAATGCAAATATGCCAAAAGAAAGAAGCAACAGAACTGTACTTCTTAAACAGTGGATAAATGATGATTCATCGTTCAGCACAAATGGGAAAGTAATTTTTGGTCAGCCTTGTGTGAAACAGGTGCATTTAATCATTCATACTTTTTTTAAACTCATTTATTGATCGATCAGCGCATCTGCACTCTACAGATCATTGATCATAGACATTATTTACATACATTATACAATAAATAACAATGAAATGAGGAAAGCCCAACTGGGCCCCCCATAAGTAGGTACATTATTGTTTTAAGTATTACATAAGATCTTGTTGTGAGAGCTGATCCAGTGGTAGACAACTCCGGATGCGGGTTGGAAAGCTGGATTTTCTGCCAAGGGAATAGTGAATGGCTCCTGAGACGTGATCTAGGTTGCTGTAGAACTGTTCAGCTTGTGAAGAAATTGAATGTTGAATGGTGCTGATTCCAGTTTCTCTATGCAGTTAACTATTTCTGACAAACTATGGTGCATTTGTTGAGATTCGTAACCATACATATTTGTATTAATACTTTATTATCCTAGGTTCAAAAACATTGTAAAACTCAGCCCCTGTAGCAATATTATGCCAAACACAAATTAGTATGTTGAGGAGAGCCGAAAGAAGAGAAACTGAATGTTTTCAGTTTTCCAAAGTAAAGCATAAATTTGCCTAATGTGAAAATTTTCATTATACGATACGACTTTACATTGAGATTTAGCTAAAAATATGTTGAAATCGTTAAAAAAGCCCATCTAATGCATTTCATGTTGATTAGAATATTATTTATTTGAAACTTATAGGTATAGCTTTGCACACTCAGTGTACTGGATTTCACAATTTTTTTATGAGTATTATCTTTTGGAAGTTTCAATGCAGTAGCATGATATTTTTGTGCTGGTGTAAAGGCTTAATTCTTGAGCTAATAGTAATACTTGGGGGAGGGATTATTAATTAAATTATTGATGGTGTCAATTTTAATAATCAGATCAGATCACAATCAGCACCACTGGTAAGCAGGAATTTACTCCTGTAAGATTTCCTTTACATGTAAATCTACTGACACGAAGCTGTAGTTTTACCCAATCTTAAAATCACCACTCTGGGACTCTGTTCAGGTTATGACTTAAACTTGTAAGGCCAGCGCTTAATTAGCTAGGCTACACAGACTAAGATTATATATATATATATATGAAAAAATTGTGATTTTCTCATGCTTAAGTTTTTCTACATATATCTCAAGGAATCATGAAATCGATTACTTGGAGACTTCCGGTGTTGTTTCCAACATTGAAAATGAAACTGCAGACTAATAAATCTTAAAAGTTTGTGTAAAATGCCTTTATAAAAGTAGGTACGAGAATACTTTTCAGGATGCCGTAACTGCTGTAATTCTGTTTGAACGAACGGGAAACGCTTACTACTAAAAGCTATGCTTTATTATTTGTTCCTAGTCGACAATGGGGCATTTAGGGTTTTTATTACAAAAACTAGGATTCTGTAGCTTTAACTTTTAATTAATTTTTGTTCTGCGCTTTGTATCTCTCTGACCTATCGTGACATCATTTTAAGTGATATTAAGATTGCTATACTATTTGGTACTATTTTTTTGGTACTATGTTAAAACTCTGGCAACGATATGTAGATGACACTTTGCAATAGTACCAAAAAAACACATCAGTGATGCACTAAAACTTTTAAATATCCAAGAAAAAAGCATCAAGTTCACTGTAGAAATAGAAAAAGACGAGTATTTACCATTTTTGGATCTAAAAATAATGAGAAATAAAAACAGACTAAACTTTGGCATTTACAGAAAATCAACACAGACAGACAACTACATAAAAGCTAATGGCTACAACCCAAGATCCCACAAACAGGCAATCTTTAATAGTTTAGCACACAGACTGGTAAACATCCCTCTCACAGCAGAAGAATACAAAACAGAATACAACAAAATAATTGAAATAGCACAAAAAAATAACTTTCCCAAATCATTAGTAAGCAAAAAAGTGAACTTAGCAAAAAAGAAGAAGCTAATAAAGGAAACCACAACCCTCTCAGCTACAGAAACTAATATGATTTTCAAACAATTCACTTACCATCCATGGGCCTATGATAAATTCAAAAAAGTCTTCAAAAAACAAAACATTCAACTAGCTCCAGTGAACCATTACTCCTTAAAAAACCTAATTTGCTCAAATATCAAAGATGCCATTCCATTTAACAAGAAATCTGGTATGTATCAAATTGAATGCAGTGACTGTAGTCAAATCTATATTGGAAAAACCAAAAGAAATTTAGAAACAAGAGCAAAAGAACACTTTAGAAACATAAAATATAAACAATTAGAAAAATCAGCAGTTGCCACACATTTTTGGGAAAAAAACCACAACATAAATCCAGAACCAAACTACTAAAACATACATCAGGAAATCAAAAACTATCCACATAGGAACAAATCTTCATTTCAAAAAATAGGAACAAAGTATTCAATTTCGACATCCCTCAGAAAGATTTGTTCAACAAGTTCCTTGAAGCGCCACCAGAGGAGATCTATGACAAAATATCATCAACTACACCAATGAGAACCAGTCGATGGTCAGGTGAGGATAGAGGCAAAGTCTCTGAAACATGTTCCGGAAAAATTTAAAAGTAAGTGTTGTTTAGTGTCATTAATCGACTACCTTTAAATTTATCATAACAACACTGTTTTCAACACTTCCAAGAAAGGAATTGAATTTCCAACAATAGTTTCTATTAAGGAAACACATCTGTGCACATTGGCCCAAAACTTACGATCCCAAATTTAGTGCTCTTTGTCTTAAAATTAATAAAGACATACTTCAGCAATATAAAGTTTCTTCTAGCACCACTACAGAAAACGTCACATGACTATTTAAATAACCCTACACCTTTATCGTAACTGTTATTACGTAATTTTAACCTCAGATTACTCAGATTCCATGTTTTCTACATTTTCCTAACTTCAAAATGTTCTACAGGGTGCAGTTTTCTATTAATCTGTATGAAATTCTAAACATGCCTGTAAGGGCAACTGCATATTAAGTGTACCCATTTACATTTGATGTATTTTTGTTATTTGTACTGAAAAGGATTAATGCTTACGCTTACTGAAAATGCTTAGGAAACAAAATTGTTAAATTGGTATGATTATTTTTTTCCTTTCCTTGATATGACGAAGACAAATATTTCACATAGGTACAGGTCATTAATAGGTTAAAATGGGTGCAGAAACTTATATTTAAAGCTATAATTTTTAAAATTACAATATAAGGGACATTTTGAATATCACCTGCAATTTAGACATAAACTGTTAATTCCTTAGAAACTATTGTAACTAGAAAGCTGAAACTTGGTATTATTCCATTCTTGATCGACCAAAAAAATAAATGGCATAAATTTGAAACAAATCTAACAAACGCTTCAGATATTTCAATTTTCATCCTTAGGCCCCCCCCCCAAAAAAAAACTTGTGTGTTTGTTTTTTGACATAGTTAATTACTTGACACCTTTCTGCACATTATGGTTCTTACTTAGTGAAGTAGATTTATATGTATTTTAATTATACGACAATAACTGTTATTTTAATTTGCTGTGGAGCCATTTGTGAAATTTGGAATGTAGAACTATTTCGCCTAGGGAACCAAAAATAGTATGTGTTTAGCGAATTTGTTGCAGCATATGTTGCGATGATTGTCACTTTGTCATAGGCATTTTAATAGCCATTTTACTAAAATTGTGTATTTTTAAGTGTTTACTTAGCAAATTTTTAGTGCCTATATAAGTGCCTGTTTTGCCCATTGTTAGTACCTTTTTGCCTGCCTATTTAACATATTTTAGTGCCTATAAATCTGCCCCCTAGTCGTAACATAGCAACCAACTCCAAAAGAATTTGACTATTGCCTAAAAGCAACTATATTCCCAGTTTTTCTAGTGATAAGATAATGTTTATCTCAATTAATGTAAAATAGAGGAATAAGCATTTACAAGAATAGTTTGTACGGGAATAGAAAAAGTCATTTAAGTGTGCACATCAAATTTTTTATGTATAGCACTTTCACTCTTTACATTTTGCAGTGAAATGCATATTTTGTACTATTTAATGCCCATCACAGGTGGTGAGTATTGTTGACACATGAAATGAAATTATATGTTGGAAAAGAAATTTTGGAAGGAAGTATTCTAGGCTGTAGTTCAGGATACCTCCCTTGTTTGCCAGCTAGGAGGTCTGAGGAAAACTGGAGAAAAAAAATCATTTAAGGATAATAGTCTAGTAGGATTTAAACTGTAGACATTCCAAACATAAATCTCATGTGTTATTACAGAGCCCTTTTGCTCAATCTGTGATAAGCAGCCAGATGATTCCTATGCCATACTATTGGCAGGTATCCTGGGATTGAAGCAGATTATATTGTGACTTTGTGGGTTCGTAGAATTAAAAGCCTTCTTTGTAGAAATTTAAAGTGCTCTTTATTTCAGTAGAAAGATGCCTTCTCCACTCCATACAGGCTCTAAAAATGATGCATCATACATACACGCAATCTCCAAGTCTCTCGTTGCTTCACCACACATAAACAAAAGAATTCACTTGTGGTACATTTCACAAATGTCCACACAGCTGCACTCTCAATGAACTGCGGTACAGTTCAAATGTCCACACAACTGACACACTGCACAACTGCAACTGTACTGCTTTGACAGCCGCGGTGCTTTTATACCTCCAGTCACTGTTTCTAGAAATCAGTGAATTGCTCGAAAACAATCACTATGCAGTGGGAAATTCCAGACTATCTCTCTCTTTCTCTCCTGGCAAGAGTTCAGTGCTGGTGCCCCTCACTATCTGTCTCTTTCTTTTCTGCCCACGCGTAGCTGTCTCTTTTGCACGCACCGGACCCTGGCTTGTTGCAGCAATTAACAATGCCTCGGCAGTAATATATTGAACAGCAAAAAGAATCTATGTTACTTGATATGCAGTCCCTACAGAACTTCTCTCTACAAGAAAGGTTTTTTAAAAACTAATTTCAATTAATATTGAAATGTATTTCAACAGAAAAAGGTATTCATATTTTTAAATTATGCTGTAATAAACAATTACTATAGAGCTTAGGCATTTTTAGTTCATGTAGGACATTATCCAAGGTAATGATGGTCCCAGTTAGCTTGGATAATCACAAATCTTTTATGTTAAACTGTAACAGTTGAATCATGTGATGGTGTACTCACTCCAGCATGGCATGCCAGCTGATGTTTACGAAGATTTCCTTGTTGTGTGAATCGCTTGTTACATACTCTACACTGATGGGGTTTGCTTCCAGTGTGGATCACAGCATGCTTCAGCATATTGCCCAGTTGAGAGAACATACGTCCACATACTCTGCAAGAATAGGGCTTTGCACCTGCAAACACCAACGTACAGGGGTTAAAATCAGACAAAATAACTTAACTAATTAACTGGTGTCCCCTTTTAAAGATTGCAATATCTGCTGGACCCTTACTTATTACGTTGTTAAAATTGTGAAGGTTAGTTCCCTCTAGGCTAACAAACAGAGTGGTCATTATTTAGCCTGCCATAATCACATACAGAGGCCTACATAAGTATTCGAATGTAAACATATTTGTTACTTATATTATTTTAAAGCTACGCAGAGTAAGCATACGTAAATGCAACTGGTACAAAATAAACTTGTGTCTTCCATTAGACATATAAACTCATAAATAGCAACTGAAACTAATTTGCACTACAAGGAGAAATAAAATGGTTACTTTACATCTGCACATAAGTATTCAAACAGAGAATAGCTAGTATTTAGTTATCATTCCCTTTCTTTGAATTACTGCTGATGATCATTTGGACATTTGAAATTAATTGTTCTTTCACACTGGCCGTGTGTAGGCTAAAGCACGGAAAGATAGAGATAGACTGAAAAATTCAATGCCATAGCCGGGATTTGAGCCACGGATCCTCTGGTTGCCGTCCAGCCGCTCTAACCCTAGAGCTACTATGGCCAACGTGCCGATATGACATTAAATTCTCCAACTGACTCGTGTTTTTCCCGGTAAACCACTTAGAAGTTCTCATAAACACATGAGACAACTACGTTAATGGCATCTTACTACTTGTCCTAGTACTTGTGCATCGTTCCCAAAACGTCGATGGCTTTACATCATTATACCTGGCTCGAAGCCCAAGAATGTCTAGAACAAACCTAGTGGTTTACCGGGAAACATATGAGTCAGTTGGAGAATTTAATGTCATGTCAGCATGTTGGCCATAGTAGCTCAGTTGGTTAGAGCAACTGCATGGAGAGCAGGAGAAACGTAGTTCAAATCCCAGCTATGGCATTGAACTTTTCAGTTTGGCTCTACTCATCCAAAACCTTATAATGTTTTGCACATTATGTGATCCTCTTTTAACACGTCCAAGTACTATCGCTGCTGCCTTCTACATCACATATTATATGTACTAAAGTAAGTATTGTTTAGTGTCATTAATTGGTATAAATCATATAGAACTTGAAAAAATAATAATTCTATAATATTTAAATAAATTAAAATAATAATAAGACTCCCTTTAAATTTAATCACATATTATGTTTGCACAATTAGAACAAAGTCTTGCATTATTTGCAATTCCTTCTTTTGCAAAATGTGGAAATGCTGTGTAACGAGATGTTTCGGGTACTCTGTGTGATTTACTTTAATAATCATATGTGGTAATGTGGTTTCAAAATGTAAATTAGGAACTCCGTGTAATGTTACTTATGAACATGGGTCACGTCATGAAAGATATGGTTGTCTCAATAATTTCCTCAGGACTGTACAGAAAAAGCAATGGTTTTACTGTCGTAAGTTCGGGCACGTTAAAAAATACTGTTTTTGCAAGCCTAAGCAATACAACTGAGTGTTCACGTGTTCGTCTTCTTGACAACTAAAGCAAACCCAGTATAATCCTCTATATTCTATTAAGGGATTTCATAACTTCAAGCCGACATGTGCTGCACTGGAAATTAATTACTATTCACCTATTGTTTTACTCGAATAGAGTAGTGTGATTTCTTCAGTTCTTGCTAATTACGTCAGATATGAACCTCCTAGTGTTGTTCCGGAATTGTGGCTTTTGTTGTGACTCATAACCATCTGCTACTAATTTTGGGCTTGTCAATAATTCTCTTCCTACCTCGACACTATTTGCCATGGATCTTGTCACTAACGCGAATGGTCTTTGACTTCCCTGTTTATTTATGCAGCATAACTTTGCGTTCATTCAATGTCCAGTTTCCCATTTGTTCGCGGACAAGCTTACAACCGCGAAATTTGACAAAATTAATTTCACCTTCCTTAACTACCGATATTCTAAATTTGCTAAAGCATAGGACCAGCAGCAACAATTTCGGTTCTTCAATAGGAATTTCCTGACATGTCAACCGATAAACTGGAATGTACTAATCTGATACAATATGAGGACAATCGTGCTGTGCATCTACCTCCATCCCGTTTACTACTACACAGCTTAAATTGTTAGGCCAGAAGGTACAGGGCATACTTGATGGAGTCCTATTTTGGCATCTCAATCAGATTATTCAAGCCCAGCTTTGTTGGTAAATGAAATGAAATGCGTAGTGTTTAACGCCTGCTTTTACTACATACGGCACCGCAGGCGGTGCCTAAACTGAATGGTGATATTCGCTTGATAGCTGATTATTAAATTAACGTGTACGAATAGATTCTAGGTATATCGAGATTTAACTGTATTGGAACACCACAGTGAAGCGAAAAATTATTAAATTTTAGATGAGTCGTATTTTTTACACATCTGCTTCACTTTCGTACCTATTTTGAGGACTTGTTTCGCAAATCTTCGTTTGCATCTACGGCTCTTGTGCGACTGAAGCTAGATCCAGCGGTGTGGGTATCTGGATCTAGCTTCAGTCGCACAAGAGCCGTAGATGCAAACGAAGATTTGCGAAACATGTCCTCAAAATAGGTACGAAAGTGAAGCAGATGTGTAAAAAATACGACTCATCTAAAATTTAATAGATTCTAGGTACTTTATCTCCTCTCCACGATTCTTTTCACTGGTTTCTGAGAACAAAGCACTTTACCACGTTTGACTAGAACAATTCAAATTCTATTGCATTCAAATTCTAAGTGTTATACCATCTTCATTACAGATTATAATTTGACTTCAATTCCTTAGCTTTGGGCTTAGAGTAGGTGTTAACATTCTTACTAGATGAGACCTTTGGTGACATAAAATTTGGGTATTTGTATCACCATCTTGATGATTTGTGAATTTATTCTAGATAATAGTTGTCATGTACGCAGGCGTTTTACATCTTCTTGAGATCTGTCTTAAGGCAATTTTTAATAAAGTACATTTTGCTATATCGGGGTTAAAATTTTAGGAGACTTCTTTCACAGAAGGGGTAAACTTTGACGCTGACCGCACGGTTTGTATTCGAAAGTTTCTCCAACATTCAGCATAAGTTTTAGAAAACACAAATATGTCCAACTTTGTTCCAAATTCCTCTGAAACAGAATATTTGATTAAACTGTGTGGAAATTACATTAAATTTGCGTTCAGAACAAGAGAGAGAGAGAGCATTTAAACAATTGAAGAAATACCTATTATGTGTTTCAAATGCGAAAGTTCAAATAGGAATCCAGGTAATCAAATGCGTTAGAACACTCAGCGTTGCCAGCTTGTTACCCCCACTCTTTTATATATCTTTTCTCTCTCGCACACCCATACAATGTGCAGGTCTGCTTGGTGCTAGAGTAAGGGTAACCAAATTAAATTTTCCAAACTTTTATAATGATGCAGTTGCCAAAATCAAATTGGAAAAAAGCTTTTTTGCAAATTATGTATATTTTTTATAAGTATAGTTTATGAATTACTTGTTTTTCTAATCCAATGGAACTGCCATTGGCTCATCCATATCGCTACGAAGGTCACTTACATCAACGGACAATTCGTCATTGTCACTGTCTTCATCGTCTCAGTCTTGCCAATGTACGATTATCGGTTCCAAAATCTCGTCACGTGCTATTTCTTTCTTGAAATCATCTTCTTGTAGGATTTCAACATCTCTCTCGCAGTAAGAGTGCAAGTTATTGTCTGTGTAGTTGAAAATTCACCTTGTGTCATAAAACTCAAAACACAGTTATATGTACAACGTTCTTGTCAAAGTCACTTAAATTTGTAATCCTCTTCGGAGGACCAACATGTTTTCTGGGCAACATAAACATTTGGACACCACTGGATAAGATTTTCTTGCTCCTCCAAATATGTGGGGACACACTTGTTTTACCTACACCACACGCTTCAGCAGTAAGCTATTGAGCATTTTTGACATCGAGATGATTTCTATATTCCTCATTGCCCAATTTTTTAAAGAACGCGTAGACTAAAAATGATACTTCGAGCCTGGCTTTGCAATATCTGCCTCTTTGACTCGCCATTAAATTCACTGCCAGAAGCCACTCATTATTTAACTCTTACTCTACTGTTGTCTAAAGAATAATATTGAAATAATATAATAGAACTGTATAATATTGATTTGAACTCTCCAGATAAATAAACAATGCTTATCCAGCATTCATTCATAAATACAACATTCTGCAGGCTAACAGGATATGAAGTGTTTGCTATTTCTCGAATTTAACATCTTTACTTATTCTAAGTAATTCTTTCATCACGTCATCTCAATAGTATAAATTTCAGTTCTGAGTAATTATAAGTATATGTACATACATACAAACCAATAATGACAGTGCATTACCTCACGATGCGTTGGCAAATACATTGATATTTATATAGAATAAAAAAGAAGTATTTCAGAAGTGGAGTGCCACTGTTACTAAAATTAGGCAAGTGAGTCAACCTTGTATATACTTTTCTCCACTTACAAGTTTTTTCATGAAGACTAGTTTCTGCGAACTTTTTCCCTATCGTCAGTTCTTGTGGTTGACTGATGATGCATCCGGTGTCTGCTTCTGGCTTGGTGTCGTGCTGCCATCTAATGTCCTGGTAAGTTTGATGACGTCATCTACCGCGGGAATTTCAAAATTCATCAAGAGGTCCTGTTTCTTCGTAATAAATATGTTTTCCCAAATCTGTAGTTCCAAAGGTTTCTTTGCCTGTTTGATCAGTTCTATTCTTGTTTTATGTTGACCAAAAGAATCTACGAATCTAGGAACAAGAATGAAAGAACACTTCAGAATATTAACTCAAACAAATGGACAGACACTGTTGTACAGCCCTGAGCAGCAGAATGACGTAACATACACCAACAGTCTCTCGTGGCTTCACCACACATAAACAAGCAAAAGAATTTACTTTCAAATCACTACCCGTGCACGATTATCAGTTTTCGACTCAGCAACTTGGTACAGTTTAAAAATTTCCACACACACAATAAACAGCTCACTAGCCACTCTATTCAACTCCTAGCAGCTCCCTGCCGACTGATTGACGACAACCAACTGCTGCAGCTGCATTTATACACGAGCCACTGTTTCTCGAAAGTTCCCGAAGCCACACGATCTTTTGTGATGTAGCGAGAACACCATGGAACTCTCTCTTTCTCTCTGCAAGTGCCAAGTGCTCACGACTTTGTGGGCGTGGCTTGGGCACTGTCTCTTTCACTCCCCGCCTCTCTCTCTCTCTCTCTCTCTCTCTCTCTCTCTCTCTCTCTCTCTCTCTCTCTCTCTCTCTCTCTCTCTCTCTCTCTCTCTCTCTCTCTCGGCAGCAGCCAAACAGTGCCTCGCAACACCAGCAATGTTGGAATAATGCAGTATTGAACAATATATTAGTTTATATCGAGATTTAACTGTATTATAACACCACAGTGAAGCGAAAAATTATTAATTTTTAGATGAGTTGTATTTACTACACATCTGCTTCACTTTCGTACCTATTTTGAGGACATGTTTCGCAAATCATCGTTTGCATCTATGCATAAGAGCCGTAGATGCAAACGATGATTTGCGAAACATGTACTCAAAATAGGTATGAAAGTGAAGCAGATGTGTAATAAATACGACTCAGCTAAAAATTAATAATATATTAGTTATTATTAAATTTTAGATGAGTCGTATTTTTTACACAAATGCTTCACTTTCATACCTTTTTTGAGGACATGTTTCGCAAATCATCGTTTGCATCTACGGCTCTTATGCGACTGAAGCTAGATCCAGCGGTGTGGGTAATTCTGGGGTTGTTGCTGCCATATGTTGATTTAGTGATGAACTTAAATGTGGGATTCTCTTCTAGCGGGATTTCAAAGTTCATTAGTTGGTTTTTATGTTTTTCTATGTATATCCTCTCCCATATGACGAGTTCACTATGTTTTTGTACGTATTTTAGTAACTCTGTGCTATCTTCAATTTCATGATTTTCAGACCAGAAATGAGCTGCTATTGCAGACTTATCAATATTTTTGTATCTTAAGTGCCTGAAGTGTTCTTTCTTTCTAGTGCCTATGTTTCTTTTTGTCCTCCCTATGTAAATTTTTTCACAGTCTTTACACTTAATCTTGTAAATGCCTGACTTTTCCTCTGGTTTTTTCTTATCAGTATTATTACTGTGAAGTAGGTTTTTAATGTTGTAATTGTTTTTTGGTGCCAATGTTATATTGTATTTCTTGAATATTTTTTGGAACTTTTTTGTGGCCCAGGGGTGGTAAGTAAATTTAGCAAATCTAATTTCTTGTTTTATTGGTGTGAGAGCTGTGATCTGTTTTAATCTCTTTTGAAGTTTGAATAATTTTAGTTTTTTATCTACAAGGTTTTTTCCATATCCATTTTTAATTGCAGTTTTTAAGATTTGATGGTATTCGTTTTGATATTCTTGCTGGCTGAGAGGTAGATTTACTAATCTGTGTGTGAGACTGTTGATGGTTGCATGTTTGTGTGGAATTGGGTTGAAACTATTTGCTTTGATGTAATTATCTGTGTGTGTTGCTTTTCTATGGATGCCAAATTCTAGTTTATCATTGCTTTTTTTGATTTTAAGGTCTAAAAAAGGTAGAGTACAGTCCTCTTCAGTTTCCACTGTGAATTGTATGCTGGGTTCTTGCAGGTTGAGTAGTTTCAAAGCATCATCTATTAGTTTGTAGGGCACTATTGCAAAGATGTCGTATACGTATCTGTACCATGTTTTAAACATATGAGGGAAGGCTTTAGTTATATGTGTTTCGAAAAAGCTCATGTATAGATTGGCCAAAAATGGTGATAGCGGGCTTCCCATAGCTAGTCCTGAAATTTGTTTATAATATTTTCCATCGAAGACAAAATAATTTTGATGTATACATAATTCAGTCATTGCCAAATATTCTTCTATTGCATTGGCATCCAGGTTCACTGTGGTGTTCCAATACAGTTAAATCTCAATATATTAGTTGTTTTTTTTAAGTAATGAGTCGGTAATTCAAAAACAAACATCACTTAAATTATCCTGATGTTTGTTTTTGAATTACCGACTCACTACTTTCAAATGTTAAATACATCACTGTTTCTAACGTTTTGCTTCAAATAATATATTAGTTCACATTCCAATGTGTTTCTTTTGTTTGTTTTTTTTTCTGCCCTAAAGGGAATGAACACTTTGTTTGTTGTGTTTTATAGCAATTTAAATGCTGTATTCTGCAGGATTCTGTGACATTACTCGACCTTCTTTGGCAGCATATTATTTTCGTGATGTCAGATTCTTTACTCTTCAGGCTTATTGGCATTTACATAACATTTATCACACGTCTCAGTATATCTCTTTACGGCATTAACTCATGTACTCTATCAGTGTTCAAGCTCCACCTCGATAATTAGACCCAGAATTTTATTTACTAAAAGACTTCACATCACTGTTTTATGTGTGAATAATTCTAAAAAAGTATCAAAACTGATAAATTAAAAAAAAATTAGAACAAATTACAACAGAATATCTAGCTAATGGAGCAATGAGTATTGGAACTACTAATCTGTAGCTAAACAAATATAAACATCTCATTGGAGTTGCTGTACACAACGAAGTTAATCTTCCAGACTGCACATCACATAGCCTTGCCTATTACCTTTCAGTAATGCCTTTTATTGGAAAAGAGCGTTCTACACTACACAGTGTCAACTTTGCACATCTGAAGATGTGAATATCACTAACAGACAACTTTGAAGTTCACTTATGTGTTCACCTTCCAAAATTTGATCCACATGCATGTAATGATTGCCCAGGAAAAGAAAGCAAGCTAGAGGAATGTGCTACGTAATCACTTTTGCTGTCTCTTCGGGGTGTATGCTCGCCTTCCAAGTATGACAAGGATGGAAGGCTCGTTTAAAATACAAAAGTATTGACACATACATAATACCTATTGCTGCAACAAACATTAGATCTGGCAGCATGGGTGACTCATATGCACTCTCATACAGTCATTTCCTAGTAAACAGATCCGCTACCAGAGCAGATAAACAGTTCGAACTCCTCTGTCCTTCATATCCCTCTAGCCTTCTTGTCGTGGGCACACAATACATTTTCAAGTGTTGGGCTGAGGTGCTAAAGAAATAATTTCCTTCTCCTTCTGCTGCTGCGTGTAGGGAGGGATTGTACCAGTTTGCATACCTCCTCCGGTGAAGCTCAGGGACGTCGGCGATCCCCTGGAAACATGTTAGGAAAACGAGTAAGGTTTGGTGTAGCGTACAACATTGTGTAGTATGTTTAAATACTGATCAGCATTATAAATTAAAATTAATATTTCCAAGGGATAAATATCAATATTTTAACACAGGAGCCATACAGAGCCATAGCCTTGAGTGATGCTATATGCTTTGGACAGGAGACTGAAGGACAGCATCATCGTGGACAGAAGGATACATGAAAAGCAATACCAGATGACAGACCTGGATGCAACAGTGACCGTGATCGGACATAATGTGGTAAGAAGATTGCCATCAAGGAAACCGGTTTGGCCTTACCAAACAGTGACGGCAACAGGTGACACAAGCCTGTGGAAACGGTGGTCTGGCTGGAATTTGACTTTGGGGCTGAGTGTGGCAAGTCCGTGGGGTTTGTCGCGAAAATGGCTGGGGATATGACATCTGTGGTAATTCCTCGAGAGCCACGAGGTGACAATCGACAACGGTAAGATGACGAGATGCGGTAAGGCTCCAAAGTCCCAATGTATGTCCTGTCACAACCTACGGCTGGGCTCGTCAAGAATGAGAAGGATGAGGAGCTGCAACAAGAGGGCCAGTGTTCACGGAACTTTGTAGAACCTCATCAGACAACGAGCAATCGGTAAAAAAGCCGACACTGCCAACAAGCCTACAATGGCAGTTTCAGCAGGAAAGGCATGCAGGCATCACCCTACCCGGACCAAAGGGTGGTTCCCCAGACTCCAACCAGCAAAGCAAGGCCTGCACTACATGTAGTGGCGGATCAAAGGGAAAGACTGCTACATCCAGACCCAAGCAAAGATGCAGACAGTACAAGGCTCGTCGGGACGACCAGCTCTGAGGGAGCAGTGTCACATTGGAATCACGAAGCTTACTGTGAACAGGAGTCGAGTCAGGCAATAGATCCTCTATTGGTGTTGTCAGTGGAAAGAGCCGAAGAGACACGGCCATCCATGGGAACAGCCACCAACTGACCGCACAAAGCCAGAATAAAGTTGTATTGTTACTGCACGGATATTTGTTTTCTAGAATGTAATTTGAGAACATTCAACTACTGGAACTCCCAGCTCGGCAAGACTATACATAAGCTGATAAGAAGCCTGGGGAGTAGTGTTTAATTTTAGAGTTCTTTGTGTGTTTCAAGCTTCGAGTGACAATCGATGAGTGCGGCTCCGTGATGCGGAATTGGTGTCTGTGGAGCAGTTCACGAGCCAGTTTATCAGTTGGGTTGTGTGAATGGACAGAACAGTGTAGAAAAGTGTAGTATGTTCCAGGCACCATGGTGAGGAGTCGGCAGATCATGGAATGGTGCAGTGGAACTGGAGTGAAGTAGTTTATGAGCGAACATCGGAACTGTGTTCAGACTTGGTGTGCAGCTACGTGCAAGAGGTAAACCGTTGTGTAAGTCAGAGAAATTATTTGCAGCACAAATAGGTGCATGCTAAAGAGACATAAAGAAACAATGAAGAGACACATTGAAGAGAATATTTGTGTAAAACAGAAAGTGACTGTACATAAGAATTGGGCTAATGATTTTGGTAACAAACGAGTTTGAAGCAAAATTGTCATCGTTTTCAAAATTCCTTCTTTTTGGATAGTATGGAGGAACAATTAATTTCCATCAACTACCCTCGTTTTTATCTATTAAGAAAACTTTTTGAAATGTCTGAGATAGTTTGTTGAAGATACTATAATCACATTGTAAAAGGGGGTGTTTGGTCTAAAATGTGCTTTGCATCTCTGGTAACCTGCACATTTCCCGGATTCAAATATTATCACTTGGAAATATTAATTTTAATGCACAATGCTGATCAATATTTGAACATACTACACAGTCATTACCTTTAATTTTGGCAGTAACATTCTTTGTTGTTTTTATTGAAAGAACTCTTAGTGATTTATTCTGAGATGAATGTGTGTTACTTTTCTTATGATAAGAGTAATTTTAATTTTATAAAAAGAAAGATTATTCTAGACAATGTAATGCGTACATCATCATGTAAGAACCACTGAATTTCAAAGCCATCAGCTAGTGATAGCCTTTTAAAAATATCACTTCATCTCTCATATGCTTTCTATATGGCATTTTTCAATTTGAAAATTATGATTGAAAGAAATATGAAGAATAAGCAGTTTTAGGAATAGTGAATAGAAAAAGTCACACATAAAATGTTGGTTACTAGTGAACGCATGCAGCAAAAAATAAGACTTAGTTTATAGAGGTCACATGACAGTCAACCTAGGAAAATTTAAACAACAAAGAACATAGAGTCAGCATGAAAAATTCAATGCCGTGGCCGGGATTTGAACCATGGATCTCCTGGTTTCTGTCCAGTCACTCTTAACCTTTGAGCTACCATGGCCAACGTGCTGTCCTGACATTAAATTCTCCATTTGACTCATATATTTCCCCGGTAGACCACTAGGGGCTCATGCATCCGAGATACACCATTTGTGGCGATTTACTATCGTAAGTACTTAAGTCCCAGGCTTCATCATTTATCTCTTATTATTTTAGTTAATTGATGGAATTTAATCAATTCTCCACACTAGCCGTATATAGGCTAAGGTTTCTGATAGATAGTCAACATGAAAAATTCAATGCCATGACTGGGATTTGAACCACATATCTCCTGGTTTCCATCCAGTCGCTCTTAACCTTTGAGCTACCATGGCCAACGTGCCGTCCTGACATTAAATTCTCCTTTTGACTCATATATTTCCCCACATTGGCCCACATTCCCACATTCAAAAAACTAGGTGCTAAAAGCAGCAAGGTGAATTGTTTAAGGGAGTCCAAGGTAGGGAATGATGAAATAGAAATTTTAGAACTGGAAACTGATAGGTTACCTGCAGTACAGAATGAAAATAACAGCAACTTAATTATATTTCATCAAAATGTGCAATACTTATCCAATAAAACTGAGCAATTCAGCATACTGCTAAATAATTTAGGCCCTCACTTTGTAATCATTACGGAACATGGTTCAAAAGCACAACAAATTCAACTCTATAAATTAGATAATTTTGTATTACAAAGTAGTTTCTGTAGAACCGAATTTAAGGGAGGTGGCGTAGCAATATATGCGCATGAAAAATATAATGAAAGTGTACAAATTATCAATTTGAACAAACATTGCATAGAAAAGGATTTTGAAATTACTGGGGTTAGAATTAATACTGATGGGGATAATATATTACTCTTTGGAATTTATAGATCACCAAGTGGACAAATTTCAAATTTTTTCGATGGTTTAGAGGCTGTGTTGTCGAAATATTCAGTATATCCTAACAAAATTGTGATGATAGGGGATATTAACATTAACTCAAACACGGAAAACATTACATATACAAAACTTACAGAAGTGCTAAATATGTTTGGTATTAAGATGTATATTACTGTCCCAACTCGAGTAACACTGACATCCGCTACCTCTATTGACCAGGTTGCCACTAATATTGATTGTAGAAGTATACAAGTAAGAGTTTTCGATAGCTATGTATCAGATCATCAAGGTCAGGTCGTGAAAACTATGAATTGCAATATTAAAAAAGATGGTATAGTAAAGACAAGGGCAAGAAAAATAAATTCTTATAGTATAAATGCTTTCAAAAGATTGCTTCAGCAGGAATCATGGGATAAGATATATAGTACAGATTGTGTGAATGATAAATGGGAATTTTTTTATAGTATATTAAATAAACATTTTGATACTGCATGTCCGAAACGGGTAATGAATAAGCACAAAACAAATTGTAATAAACTAACCCTTCCAATCAGTGTAATTAAATTAAGGGAATCGATGAAGGATATGTACATCTTTTATAGGCAATATGGTAACAGATTATATTATGATAGATATAAAGAGTACAAGAAAGAGTATGAAGCAGCTCTTAAACTTTTGGGATCAGAAAGCATTAAGTATAAAGTAGCAAGTGCAAAAAATACAAGTAAAGCTTTATGGGATGTTGTAAATGCTAGAAAAGAAAAATGTAAAAAAAACAGAAAATATTGTACTTAAACATGATAACAAAAATGTTGCTAATCCAGTTAGCATTAGTAACATATTTAATGAATATTTTCTAAATGTAGCTGTACCAAAGGGTAACAATACAGTTAATATGGACACATCCAGTGGAATAAAATGTATCAGTAGCACAATATTTTTAAAACCTGTTACAAAGTTGGAACTGATTAACATTATTACACAGTTAAAACCTAAAAACTCTAGTGGGTGGGATGAAGTTTCATCTAAAACTTTGAAACAATGCAAGGATGAATTGGCCGATGTCCTACTGCATTTGATAAATGCCTGTTTATCTGTAGGTGTTTTTCCCGAATGTCTAAAAAAGGTTGTTATTAACCCATTACATAAAAAGGGTGATGTTACCAATGTGAGCAATTATAGGCCAATCACGCTGACTTCAACTTTCGCTAAACTCATTGAAAAAATTATATTAAAAAGAATCATGAGCTTCTTGGACAAACATAATATACTATCTAAATCTCAGCATGGTTTTCGAAAGGGCTTCTCTACAGTTACAGCTGCCGTAGAATTTATAGACGAACTAGTTACTAAAATGGAAAATGACAATCAGGTTATGGGGATTTTTTTGGATTTATCTAAGGCCTTTGATAGCGTTGATCATCAATTGTTAATTAAAAAATTGGACAGATATGGTATAAGGGGGGCGGCAGGCCAGTTAATTAAGGCATATTTAGAAGGACGGGTACAAAGTACAGAAATAACATGTAAATTGAATCAAACAGAAACAAAATATGAATCCACCTTAGCAACTGTAAAATGTGGTGTCCCACAAGGGTCGGTGCTTGGACCACTATTATTCACCTTGTATACAAATGACTTACCTGCTCCTAATAATGTTAAAGCTGTGTCATATGCTGATGACAAATCAATTATTTGCTGGGGTAAAACAGAAGATAACTTAATTACTAATATACATTCAGGCACAGATAAAATATTCAAATTTCTGGTTAGCAACAACCTGGTTAATAATCTAGATAAGACAACCATAATATATTTTAAAATCAGTAAACTCCTGTCTAGTAATATAAGAATTAAAATTGAAAATGAAGAAATAGAAACATCAATCACTTATTCCTTGGACTACATATGGACAAAAATTTATCTTGGACAAATCATGTAAACTCTGTATGTAATAAAATTAGTAAGGGTATTTATTTGTTAAATTATATGGCACATTACCTGGATAAAACTCATTTAAAATGGATTTATTTTGGAATTATACACTCTCATTTAAATTATGGTATTGAATTATGGGGTAAAACGTATAAAGATAATTTAAAGCGGCTACTTGTATTACAGAAAAGATGTGTAAGAACCATATGCTCACTAAATTCCAGGGACTCCTGTAAGGAAGTTTTTAAAAATGAAAGAATATTAACTGTGGTGTCATTATACATTTATAGGGTTATTCTTTTAGTCAGACAAAAATCATATATAAAGATTAATAGCAATGTACACACATACGATACTAGAACCAAAAGCAATATGTATAGGGAAGGGAAAGGAAAGAACTTTTTTGACAAGAATCCCTTTGTGATTGGAAAAGTATTATACAATAAATTACCATTCAATATTAAACAAACATCAGGTCCAGAGTTTACTAAACATTAAAAAAATTATTTAATCGACAGTGCTTTCTATGATATAGATGAATATTTGTATATATGCTAAATAAAAAACCTGTAATGTATATGTGACATAGGCTATATGACATAACACTAATCCGAATTTGTAAATTGCTTGTTACATACGTTTGAGACTACATGCCGAAACAACAAGGAAGATGATGTGCACGCCTGGACCTGCCTCACCCTGTGGATTTTAAGACTTAAGATGATGTGTATTAGCTTTCAAACCTTTATTAATATCACACTAATTGTTAAAAGGACTAATGTTTATAGAATTATCATGTATCCTGTGTAGTTAAATATTTTTACAACTGTATATATTTAAATTATTTATATTATTTTGACGAAGCCCAAAATTCTGTAAGAATCTCCTGGTGAATAAATATGAATATGAATAATATGAATATTGAATTTTTCATGTTGACTCCATCTATCAAAAACCTTAGCCTATATACGGCTAGTGTGGAGAAATGATTAAATTCCATCAATTAACTAAAACAAAGAACATTTTGAGAACTGCTAATGGTACAAAAATGTTATGTCAATCAGCTCTATATTTTTGTGCTACAAAGTTTTGTTTCTCTCTCTCTCTCTCTCTCTCTCTCTCTCTCTCTCTCTCTCTCTCTCTCTCTCTCTCTCTCTCTCTCTCTCTCTCTCTCGTTTTTCTTTCACATTTTATTAGTCTTGCATAGTTATTGTAGTCAAAATCATTAGGGCCTCTTTTGAGAAAATGTAAAATACCTTGAGTAGTTTTGGATATTGCAATTACTTGAAGTATTTTGGTTTGCGACCTTAAAACATTCGAGATCCTAAAGTTTGATATTTATCCAACTTAATATCTTTGCCAGACATTTTTCTAAAAATGTTTAAGTATTTTTGGGTGGAACATGATACTTCCTCTACTTACTACACAGCCGCCATTAATGGCCCAGATCATGTACCATACTCTGTTTACTAAATAAGGAGTTTTTTTCTCCCTTTTACAATTCCTGTGTTACATACTCATGTACTATAACCTTGTTATTAGTGATGTTCCACTACACTGAGACATTTCGACATTCCTTCTCAACATTTTAATTAATTAACAATAAGCACTCTGTAAGGTTTCAATTTTAAAAGTTTAGCAGCTGTCAACATTTCTTGTTCATCTTTTGGATTCATTTAGCAACTCCATTGTCCTATAATATTAACCAGTCATCTGACAATAACTTTATTTGGAACTGGAATATCAGGAAATGTGTCCTGAAACTGTCTACATGATTCAGTTTTACATATGTGTCATACATTAAAATTCTCTGTTCAAGTATGAATTTTTTGGCAGACACTTCAGTATAATGGGTTCGATGATGATGATGATGATGATGATGATGATGATGATGATGATGATGATGATGATGATGATGATGATATGCTAAGTAATTCACATACAACACAGATGTTTGAATTAGCTTTCATATTTGAGATGCACATGAACAAACTTCAGTCTTTACAACAAGAACTGACAACTGACATTCACAGAAAGCTTAGTCTTGCGTGAGACATTCACCAGCAGTTAGCTTGTGGAACATATCGAAACTACTGAGTGCAAATTGATCTTACATTGTGTGATTATGGTGGATACAAAAGATTAGTTTGTATATATATGTGATAGTTAAAGTGAAGTTAACTTTCTCTTTATAACATGTTCAATAAGTTCAGGTAAAAAGGAAAGAGCATCTTCTTGGTTTCAAAAACATAAAGCTAGTAAATAAATAAATATATAAATGCAATGTGTACAACACAAAATATAATTATTTTCAACAAAACTTTAACAAATTTGATAAGTGAAGTTTTGTTAAAAATAATTATATTTTGCGCAGTATTTCTTGCTTCACTGTTGCTAGCTTCTATTTTTATGTATGCAATGTGTTTGTTTCTATACATTTATATAAAAGTTTTTAACAGCTTTTATATATGACAATAAACAAATTTATATAATTTGCATCACTAACACATTAAAAGTTGGTAAACTTTGGTGTTTGGAAACCATCCAGTGATCTAGACACCCACTATTCGGACACAGTATTGCTTCAGAACAGTGTCTATCTGTAAGTTGTTTCTACTATGAAATGGTAATAAAACTTCTTCACACCATTTTCTGTCTGAGAGGAATGCAACATATTACTGGCAGTATCAAGTGGACTTCTTGTTGCAGTGAAATGTAACATAACTACGATGAAATACTCAGCCTGAGAAAGAAACCACAACATTTAATCCAACATTGTCTCTTATTTTCCCTAGAATTTGCTAATATTAAGGAGAAAATATTGTAAATACATAAAATATGAAGTTATTAACAGTGAAGCAAACAAATATGTACAAATATAATAATTTGTAACTTAAAACTTAACTTATAAGAAATGATGATAATCGAGTCAACATGAAAAATTCAATGCCATGGTTGGGATTTGAACCACGGATCTCCTGGCTTCCGTCCAGTCACTCTTACCCTTTGAGCTACATGGCCAACATGCCGTACTGACATTCAATTCTCCATTTGACTTGTATACTTAGCTGGTAGACCACAAAGGGCTCTCGCATCCGAGATACACCGTTTGTGGCGACTTACTATCGTAAGTACTTGAGTCCCAGGCTTCATCATTTAACTCTTATTATTTTATTTAATTGATGGAAATTAAATATTTCTCCACACTAGCCATATATAGGCTAAGGTTTTTGATAGTCAACATGAAATATATGAAGGGTCTACCCCTAAAAAAATAAAAGACGATTATAATTTAAAAAAATTTACTTACCATCCTTGGGTTAATAAACATTTTCAAATTTTTTTTAAAGAGTTTGGTATAACTTTAGTTCCTCAAAACAAATATAGTATTAAAAACTTATTGCATTTTTTTATAAAAGATAAAATTCTTAATAAGAAAAGGTCTGGTATTTATCAGCTTAATTGTCTCGATTGTGATACAGTTTATATTGGAAAGAAAACAATTTAGAAACCAGAATGAAAGAACATTTTCGTAACATTAAGTATAAACAAACTGATAAATCGGCCGTAGCAGATCATTTTGGTCATTTAACCATGAAATAAATCCAGAAGTTAAATTATTAAAACAATTAAATGGTACGGTAGATTTGATGGTTTGGGAAAAGATATTTATTTTAAAAAATAAACATCACATAATGAATTTTGAAATACTAGCAGTCAATTCTGTTTTTAAATTTGTTTCATTTTCAGATTTTGGTAGTACTGGCGAAAACATGGTAATCTTTGGTGAATGTGACCTTAACATGCTTGTTAGCTGATGTGAGATTTTTTCATTAAATCGTGATCCTAATAAATTAAAAAGAAAACTTTCATCATTTCTTATAAGATAAGTGAAGTTTTATGTTACAAATTAATATATTTGTAAATATAAGAGGTGTTTAGAATATCTTGACCAAACCCATTGCGAACTTTTTGTCAGAGGAGCAAATACAACCCTTAGAAAAATCCTTCTAAATTAAACATAAGGAAGTTAAGACAAGTTGTTAGTTTCCTTACTGGACATGGACAATTCATGAAACAACTACAGAGAACAGGACTCTTTCTTGGGGAACCTATCTGCAAATTTTGTGCGCAAGAATATGAAATTGTGAAACACCTACTGCTACACTGTGATGCTCTGGAGAGAAGGAGGTTCCAACTCTTAGAGAGGTTGCCACTAGAGTAGCTACAAAACAAGAATAAACATGGGATTAGCAATTACAGTGATGGTCCTGTCTTGGCATTGCCAGTTCTGCAACGTGTGGACAACACAGATGTAAGATGTATCTGTCTTTGCCTCACTGAATCCACCTAGTTGGCAAATGAGCTTGTTATCACTCCAATGTGTTGCAGTTATAATACAAACATATCCTTAAATTCTATATAAAGAACAGCACAAAAGCCAAATTTGGGATCATCACTCTTCCTCCTATATTTGAATCCAAGGGATTTCAAAATGTTATATATAGAAAACACAGAACCCATATATTTTATTTTCTTCCTCGTTAAATTGGTCAGTCTTTTGGCAGTTGGGTATTCACAGCTGTCATATAAATCATAAATTGTTGTATGTAAAATACATTTTTTAAAATTGTCTTAAGTTGGTAGCATACTTTCTTTACTGCTCAATGTTTTTCAAAAGACTTAAATATGGGAACTTCTCTAATTTGGTGAATTGCTTGCCTTCTTAACAATGTTTGTTACAGAATGAGTACTCACTATGACAAGCTTGTGCCATTAATTCTGGACTTTGATCAAAATTGTACCTTCATAAACTTCTTTAATTGATAACTGTTGAAAAAGGAATACACATGAAAAATAATATTCTGTAGCCTGCTATTATACAATCTTACAAGTTGCCTCACAGTTGCTACTAGCAATTAATTAGCAATTAGCAGAGAATTCACAAAGAAGGCAATGTAAACATGAAACAACACCAGATGTTCTTACAGGAAAAAATTGTCACATTTAGTGTGAACAGTCCTAGATAACCCCTTTGAATGAGGGCTTCGCTGCCCAACGTCTGGCTGTTGCATGTTTGCTATCTTTTCAAACACCAACAGTAGTTAGCCATCATTGGTACATCCCACCTCCCCTGGTATCTTCCTTCTGCCTCCTTGATATCTTGGTGAAACCTCTCTCCCATCTCATCACTAACAGCCGCCAAGTTTTCCAGGAAAGTGATGGAGATGAGAATGAAGGAAGTGCCGTTTCAGGCTCATTCCACACCCCAACTCCTTCTTGAGATCGAACATCATTTTCACTATTGTTGGTACTGTTCACTCTTGTACATTTCCTATGAACTTCGTCATGTCTCTCATTGAAATTGATGCAGATAGTTCCACGTCATTCATCATCTGTTCAAAGTTTGGTTCTTTCAACAACTTTCTAATTTGTGGCCCACCAAAAGTGCCTTCCTTGAATTTTGCATCTGATAAACATGGAAACTTGCTTGCTGTATATAGTAGAACCTCACTTATACATTTTTTACTACTAAAATAATGTATAAATGAGAAAACGTGTTACTGATTTTCTCTTCTGGTATGGAAATTCGTATTATTAGACAGTGAAAATTAGTGTATACACTGTGCATTTCACATGGCTTCAAAGAATCTTAAATTTTTGTCTGCTTTTTTAATTTTTCCGTACAGTCATAAACTAGTTGATTATAAGCACTACTGGCCTCTCCATAAATTCTCCGGCCATTTATGTTGTATCTTTTCTTAAACTTTTGGAGCCAGTCAACAGAAATTCTCAAGTCATTCATCATGTTAAGCTTCTCCGCAAAACCTAGTGCCTTTTCCTTGAAACAGTTATTTTATGTTGTTCCCAAAGAGTTTCAAATATTGTATTATGTGAGGTTAAGTAGAGTGAGTCATGCACAGAGAAGCTATGTAAGTGGAAATGACGTCACAAAAGTGTTGAATAACAAACTTATTTGGGATTGGTGTGACGCGTATATCGTAAAACGTGGACCAATCAGATATAAAAGATTTTACGTTGCCATGGAGGATATTCAATATTCCTCTAGGGGGGTCGAACTATTAGCAAAATGCTAATGTGTAGAAGAAGATGAACTGATTATTCTTCTCCTAACAGTCACCGTGAACGGATGTAAAATTCTCTTCTTAAACGCCGTTGTGTGCGGAAGAATATAAGTCTATTCTCATAACAATCATCGAGTATAACTAGATAATCTTTACATTAAATATCATCGCTAGAAGACACACAATTTAATTATTATACACGGTAGTGAACAACCGTATAAAACTTTTGATTCTTGCACGCATCCAGATATAAACGCGTCACATCAAGTGAATCTTGTGTAAGAATAGTGTTATAAATGTTGAATCATACATTTTGTTCGAACTGGTGTTGATTGAAGTAAGGAAATAAAAGTTTCTACATTATTTAATACAGAGAAAAATGATTACTCATTTTACGTAAAATTTCCTTCCGCCGTACCACCCCTGTAAAAGAAGATATCTTGCTCAACCGACTGAAGTCACGCCGAGGTAAGCTGGGACTTCAAGAACCATCTATTCCATTCACCAAAATGTCGCCACATCGAGGGATATAATTACTCCATCACCCATTGACGTTGGGAATCTACCCAAACCACTTCAACCCTGTTCCAAATGGTCACCTCAACGAGGGGCATAATTCGTCATCCATCAATACGATTCGACACAAACCCTGTAGCAAATGGCGCCCAACGAGGGGCATAATTCGTCATCCATCAATACGATTCGACAAAAACCCTGTAACAAATGGCGCCCCAACGGGGACTCGAATAGGCAGAAGGAGGATTACACCACAGGAGAATAAATAGTGTAATGGACAGGTAACTTCGAATCAAGAAAGAAGAAAGAAGAAAAGTGAGTACGGAAAAATCTTAATAGATAATTAATAGAAAAAGTGACAAAATTATAATTTTCATTTTTATGTTATTAAGAAAGGGAAAGATATTACCTAAAATGGAAGGTAAAAAATTAACAGACAATAAGAATAAAAATATTGGGGAAGGAGTGGAAAGACTAGTTAGTGATAAGAGAGCAGAAATACAAGAAGTCAGGGAAGTAGTGGAAGGAATGATTAGTGATGATGCAGGAACAAGTAGAACAGAAATTATGCAGAGTAAAGATAATGAAATGATAATAGACAGGTTAGAGAAAATGATGAGTAATTTTGATGCTAAAATGGATAATTTAAATGCTAAAGTAGATCAAAGTTCAGAGAAATTAGAAGCTAGGATAGATCAAGGTTTAGGTAACCTAAGAAATGAAATTGAGAAGGGAAGAGAAGAGTGTAGAGAAGGCATAAAATCTTTAAAACAGAAAATAGAATCTCATGATGGAGAAATGTCTAGGTTAAAAGAGATGTTTCAGGAAATGAAAATAAGTCAGGAAAATGTAGTAAAAGATATAAGAAGTGAATTGGCTAAGGAGTCAGAAATCATTAAGCAACAACAAGTAGAATTTGTAGAAAAACAAAAAATAGAAATAGGGGAATTAGAGAATAGAATAAGACAAGAAATAGATGTAGTCTTATTAGATAATTCACGGAAATACCATGAGGAAAATATTGAAATACAGAATAATTTTGTAAGAGAGGTAAATAGTATCAGAAATTATGTTAAACTAATTGCTACTGAGGTGCAAACACAACAAGATGAACTAAAAGTTAAATATGATGAAGTCAGTAAGTTGAATAGTGAAATGATTACAAGAATAGATTTGGCACAGGAAAGTTTTGAGAGAGAGAAAGAAAACATTAGCAAGCTGAATCAAGTTGTGATTGCATTACAGGCAAGCAAAATTTCTGAGAACCAGAGGGTAATAAAATCTAAGAATATTACATGTATAGACTTACCTGGTAATTCAGGTAATATTGTACAAAACTTAGAGAATTATTTGGAGAGTGACGATACAGAATCTTTGTCACCTGATTGTGAAGTAAATGGTAATAGACAAATACAAAACATGCACACACATACACAGTTACAAAGTCAAGGTAACACAAATTGTGCAAATTATTTGTTGCATGACATAAGTCCACCTACTTTCGAAGAAGAATCGGGAGACAATCCCAAAATATTTCTAAAGGAATTAGAAGAATATTTTAAAATTAAAAAGATTCCAAATGAATTTTGGATGATGATTGTTAAAAGGTGTTTGAAGAAAAATGCTTTAGAATGGCTGAGGTTAACATTAGCTTCACATGAAACGTATAGTATGTTTAGGAACGTGTTTATAAATAGGTTCTGGGGTCCAGAAAGACAGAGAAGAATTAAAGTCGAACTGGCCACTGGTAAATTCGAGTTCAGGAAGGGTGTGTCCATGACTGAATATTTCCTAAAACTTGCTAACAAAAGCAAACTTGTGAATCCAGATATGTCAGAGACCGAGATCGTGAATATGCTAATACGACATTATCCACCACACATTAGAAACCACCTAATTGTGGCTAAGCCCGTCGACTTTACTGATATGATTGAGTTATTATCAGAATTTGAGGCTCATAACCTTAATTCTGATTCTACTCATAGTCAAGTTGATCCTGACAAGACTCATATAGAAGAAAAGCAAGTAAATAGACAGGAAGTAAGACCAACATTCGGGGAAAATCACAACCATACTAACCAAAACCAAAATAGTTTTAACCAAAATTGGGGCGGGGCACGTTCAAGAGACAACTATGAACGAAGAGAGTACAACCCCAGAAAGACATATGAATCGGTAGTGCCAGGTATAGGAAGGAGAATTCCAAATACTCCTAGGACGAATTATAATAATAACCAACCTGTGGGAAATGTGAGGAGTAATCAGGTGAATCAACTGAGGTTTTACAGGGGAAATAACCTAAGAACAGGTTATCAAAGTAGAGGAAGAGGAACTAGCATTGAAAACTCTTCATTAAGAGATTTTGGGGGTCCTAGGTTTGAAAGGGCAGAAAATAACCTAGAAAGGACACAGACTCAGGGAATAGAAAGAGAAATAAATAACGATAGTACCAACCCAACTGCTAGTGTAACTACCGACCGCACTAATGCGGAAAATTGAGTACCAAATCATTTTGTGCCTTGGAAAGTGGTTCGGTAGAAATGACACAGGGCAAAATCAAAATTCAAAATTTACCAGAAGATAAGCTCACTCTCTCCAGAAGTAAAGATCGGGAATTAGTAAATCCACCTCAGATTAACCTTCGTATAGGCGATAGCGAATATAAAGTATTGATAGACACAGGAGCTAGTTCATCAGTAATAAGTGCGAACTTATTCAAGGAATTACTATCCAAGTTTAGGATTGAATATTTAAACGTGTGTAATGTATACTGTAGCACAGCTATTGGGAAAAAGAAAGATAAAGTTAAATATCAAGCGTTAATTCCTGCGCGAATAGATGATAGGAATTTCAATTTTATCGTATTGGTAATACCAAACTTAGCTCGTGATATTATTATTGGCAATGATGTATTGTATGGTTGGCAAAGTGTGATAGATTTCGAAAAACATGAAATGAAGGTCAAAGGAGATAATGAAGTAATAAGAATAAATTTGTTAGAAGAAATTATATTAAAAGAGGATGAGAAGGATAGTATAAATAATGATAGGTTTTTTGTAGAAAATATAATATTATACGAAGAAGATATAATTAATAATGAAGAAGATGATAGTGGTAAAGAAAATTTACTTTTAAATAATAAAGAAAATGATACGTTTGACCTTGGAGATCATTGTTGCCAAATAAACACATTAAATACCGACACCAAGCGAAAACAAGAAGAGGAAGAAATGATATTCCAAAGAACTTTGAAAGAAAAGTTAGGGAAAACATACAACTTAAATCACGCGCAAAGAGAACAGTTGAGGTTATGTATACTAAAGAACAGGAACGTTTTTAGTACGAAACCTGGATTGTGTAATAAGTACATACATACATTTAAGGTGAACGACATTGCTCCTTATACTCATAAAAGTAGATCTGTGCCTATCGCTATTAGACAACAAGCATCTGAAGTAATAAACGATATGCTAGAAAATGGAATTATAGAGATTTCTAATTCGCCTTACCTACATCCTTTGTGTTGGGTACATAAATCGAACGGAACACTGCGTATGACGATTGACGCAAGAAAGATAAACTCACTAACACAACCCGATCACTTCAGACCTCTTGGAGTTGATGAGGTATTATCAAAATTAGGACGTGGAAAATATTTTTCAAAATTAGATTTGGTTTCATCGTATTGGCAGATACCACTAGATGAATCTGTTCGAAAATACACAGGATTCAATTTTGGGGATCATACGTACGAATTAAGAGACGATGATAATAAAATGATAGGAAAATATCACAAAACACTTTTAAAACCATTCAAAAGCCTTGACACTCACCAGAACAAATAAAAAAAAAAAAAAAAAAAAAAAAAAATTAAAAAAAAAATGTTTATGAATTACTGAAAAATGTTTTGTTTATTATTATTGTGTTCGAATAATTTCTGATTTTATATTGTTATTTTAAATTGTATTAATTGTTCATTGTTGTAATAATGTTTAATTATTGGGGCATTCTTTAGAATATATGGAACAATATTATTGGAAGATTTAAGTTAATTTTCCATATATTCTGAAGAGGGGCATCTGAAACAGTTATTTTATGTTGTTCCCAAAGAGTTTCAAATATTGTATTATGTGAGGTTAAGTAGAGTGAGTCATGCACAGAGAAGCTATGTAAGTGGAAATGACGTCACAAAAGTGTTGAATAACAAACTTATTTGGGATTGGTGTGACGCGTATATCGTAAAACGTGGACCAATCAGATATAAAAGATTTTACGTTGCCATGGAGGATATTCAATATTCCTCTAGGGGGGTCGAACTATTAGCAAAATGCTAATGTGTAGAAGAAGATGAACTGATTATTCTTCTCCTAACAGTCACCGTGAACGGATGTAAAATTCTCTTCTTAAACGCCGTTGTGTGCGGAAGAATATAAGTCTATTCTCATAACAATCATCGAGTATAACTAGATAATCTTTACATTAAATATCATCGCTAGAAGACACACAATTTAATTATTATACACGGTAGTGAACAACCGTATAAAACTTTTGATTCTTGCACGCATCCAGATATAAACGCGTCACATCAAGTGAATCTTGTGTAAGAATAGTGTTATAAATGTTGAATCATACATTTTGTTCGAACTGGTGTTGATTGAAGTAAGGAAATAAAAGTTTCTACATTATTTAATACAGAGAAAAATGATTACTCATTTTACGTAAAATTTCCTTCCGCCGTACCACCCCTGTAAAAGAAGATATCTTACTCAACCGACTGAAGTCACGCCGAGGTAAGCTGGGACTTCAAGAACCATCTATTCCATCCACCAAAATGTCGCCACATCGAGGGATATAATTACTCCATCACCCATTGACGTTGGGAATCTACCCAAACCACTTCAACCCTGTTCCAAATGGTCACCTCAACGAGGGGCATAATTCGTCATCCATCAATACGATTCGACACAAACCCTGTAGCATCCTGTAACATTTTTCCATCGGTGGGAACGTTTTCCTCATGATGTTGATTGAACCAGACTATAAAACATTTTTATAAATCGGCAAACTGCTCTGTTTGTATTCTCTTTACATTTTGATAGCTAAATCCAGGCTTTGATACATTCCATATATCCTCTTCATATTTTTATTATGGTTTTGAGTGTCGAGTACGGTATTCTTCGTTTCTTTAGGACTGTTTTTAACCTCATCTAGAATTTTTAATTTTTCACCAAGAGTTAAGGATTTTCTTGTTTTCTTCCTTGCTTGTTGATATTCACATATGTTTCTTCTCCTGTTTGTAACTCGAAACTCCACTTGAAATAGATAAGTGATTGTTGGAATGATATGACAATGAAACGATAAGCAACAGTGAAAATTGCAAACCAGGCAGTTCCAAAGCTATCCAAAGCAAGCATACCACTGTACACTTTTTTAAAAAAACGTATAAATGGGTATATTTTGTGAATGGAGATCAGAGAAAGTGACACGTTACCAAGAAAACGTATAACCAAAAAATGTATAACTGAGCAAAATTTTAATGGAGAACGACCGGTCCCTAAAAATTTAGCATATGTGCGAAAAATGTAGAAGTGAATAACGTATAAATGAGTTTCAACTGTACTGAAAACGGGTTGCTTCTGTCCAAGGTCTTAACAAACTACTTCATTACTCCTAGTTTGATGTGTAGTGGTGGCAAAATAATGTTTGTGGGTTAATTATGGCAGAATATGTAACATTTTTTACCTCTTTTTTCAATCATGAACCAAGCCAATTGATTGTTATTGCAAAGCAGCACTGAGCCACAGTGACAAATTTTAAGACAGTAAATCACAATTAGCATGAAAACTATACATGATACAGGAAAACCAGTGGAATTTCTGAAATCAGGACACCTTATTTAGTCATAATCACTTAACAGATACTTTGCCGCAAAAATCATGCTGGGTAGTGTTATATTTTATGCAGTATTTTTTTTCTATATTTTCAGTGATTAAGATCTCTTCACAATATTCAAGTGTTGGTTTAATACACATCTTGTAAAAAGTGTTTAAAGTTGCGGAAAGACTTTTGTTACGAACAGGGAGGAGACCCTCTAATTCCTTTCATGATTAATTGAAAGGCTTAAAGGATTCGACCTGGACAAAAGCCTAATGTCCAATTCCTCACCTTCATGCAGGGTAGCTGTTAGTAATCACATATCAATTTTGTTATAACAGAAAGGTGACCCTTTAATTGCTTCTATAATCTGAAGACTTAAAGGAACCAATCTAAACCGAATTAGGTGATGAACTAAAGGGAAGGGCCACTTGGTCAGCTTGGTGAGTTATTGATCAGGACTGATATTCCTTCCTTTCCATATGTCAGATACCCTCTTTAAGCTTTCCTATCCAGTTATCTTTGACTCAACTCTTGTATTCTTCGACCCTGAAGGTATTAGAGTACTCAAGACTAACAGTTATTTTAATCCGGCTTCTGAAGGAAAAGAATTAGTAATGTTAATTGTTTTATGATGTTCTTATGAATTTAAAATTATTTTAAATAATGACTAAGTGTTAAATTGTTTCAATTAAGTTTCGAAAATGAAAGTATATAATTAATAAAATAATTAAAACAATTGCATTGGTTGCTATATGTGACAGTAAATAAGTACAGTATGTGCCAAAATATACAGTATTCCTTTTCACGCAGTGTGCATGCCTGAGTGGCAAGTGTTGTTACATCGCCATGATGTAAGTTAGTTGTGTAAAAAACGTTGTGCTCTGTGATTGGAAGCGACAATGAGTCTTGCGACAGAGGAAAAAATGTTTATAGTGGAGTATTATTTTCGCTTGTACGGAAATGGTTATCAAGGCAGGCCGAGTTTAAAATTAGTGGCGGAACAATATTGTGAATACTTCAAAAAACCAGCACCAAGCAACACTGTTATGCTATCTGTTGTTAAAAAATTTCGTTGTATGGTAGTGTATTGTGTCAATGCAAGGGAAGGTCTGGTACGCCAGTAACTGTGTCCACATATGAAAATCATGGATGTGTCCTCAATCAGGTGTTGCAGTCTCCAAAGCAAGATTTTTGGCAAACATCCCTGAAATTAAACATAAGCAATATGTCACTTCCACGATTGTTTAAAGACATAGGTGGATTTCCGTACCGAATAAAGGTTGGGCAACGACTGACAAGAGCATGACAGGCATGTCAGTGTGGCCATGGGAATGCAGATTTCTTGTTCAATGTGTGGTTCTCTGATGAATGTCACATTCACCTGGATGGTTTTATCAATCTCCAAACAACTCGCTTTCTTGGTTTCAAGAGGCCAGACACTATAGTCAGAAACCACTACATAGTGTGCATGTGACGATTTCATGTGCAGTGTCAAGAAATTGTGTGCTAGGTTCGTATTTCATAGGGAATTATGATGGTGCACCTCTTACTGTTCACCAGGGAGTCTATAGGAACATGGTGGTCGGACCATTTATTCAGGATCTACGGTTTTGTCGTGCCAGGAACATGCAGATGAATAGCCAATGACTCCAACAAGACACGGCGACCTGCCACACCACTTGACAGTCTATGCCTATGCTGAACCTTTCCAGAATGAGTAATTTCTTGCGGGGCTGAGTTCTCCTACCCATCACATTCGCCCGATCTCACATCACCTGATGCTTACTGTGGGGAATGTTAAAGTGGAAAGTTTTCAATTGTACAGATCCACCAAAAACTGTATCTGCATTACGTCAAAAGATTGTCTCACTCTTTGGGACCCTGCAGCAACCTGCATTCCGGAATATGTTGGAAAATTTACGTGATAGTTATGAACACTGCCTAGAGCGCAATGGAGCACATTTTCAACATTAAAACTATAATCTCAATATGTAAGTTTATGACAATAAGAGTAATATAATTTCCAGTACTGCACATTTTGGCACATACATATGTAATCACCTGGTGAAGGAAAAATCAATAATTTTCGCTTTGCACGGAAGATAGTGTCATTTTGAGTTCTATCGTTGCAGAAGATGGAGGTATAACAGTATAAGCTGAAACATTGCAGAAGATAGACTCAAAGTGAATTTGGTTGTGAATTTCCATGTGCATAAAAAAGATGCTTCAAAAGTTATTTATTCATCTATATAATGTGTTTTCTTCACTTTCAAACATATTTTAAAACATTAAAAATATTTAAAAATGAATTTAAAAACTATTTTATACTTTTGGTAAACTATTTCCTTAAAATATCTGTCTGTGACCACACCTGAGATAGAACAGCTTCGTACATCAGCTGTTGCAGCTATGGGGAACTTCATAAAATTATTTCATTATAAAAAACATCATACCATGAAGAAAGCTCATTTTAAATGGCTTCTTCAATAAACTCCACATCCGGAGAAGAAGAATCGCATACATCATCACAATTAGTAAAAATTCATTTACAAATGTTGCTGCAATGTGGTGCAGAATCTCACATTTAAAACAAAAACATGCATCATCAAACATTTAAAATCATTATAAATGTCGCCACAATGTGGTGCAGAACATACAGCAAATTAAAGTTTAAAATTTCATTACAAGACCTAGGGGTTCATTTCTATTTCTTTCCTGTTCATACCTTTCTCTACTTAGAGTGATGTAACACCAGTTATGGTGCCAAATTTTAAAGTTATAAAAAATTTAAAAAAAAAAAACACACACAATGGGAATGTGTAGCTGGCAATTTGTATGCAGAATATGATGAACTGGAGTGTGTTCCAATGATATGGGAAGATCTGTTCCTAGTGTAGTGAAACAACCTAATTCATGTATTAATAATTAACAGCTAAAAGGAATTAGAGAAAAGGAAATCTTAACTTTGGCAATCCCTAAATCCATACTCAGTAACATTACCCATGGTTTGGTATGTTCTGCTAGCACACCAGCAGTGAATAAACTGCTCAAGGCTTTGCTTTATTGGCTGTGAATGTAAAGTCAGTTATCTCAAAAGTGAAACTTTATTCGATACTTGAATTGTGTGTGAATTAATTTAGAGTATCCCTATTACTGTTATTGCTCCTGCCTTCTTATTAAATTTACTGAAATGCCTACTCAAAATTATTTAAGTTAATTGGTGGAAATAAATCATTTCTTCTCACTAGCCGTATATAGGCTGAGGTTTTAGATAGAGTCAACCTGAAAAATTCAATGCCATGGCCAGGATTTCAACCACAGATCTCCTGGCTTCCGTCCAGTTGCTATTACCCATTGAGCTACCATGGACAACGTGCCGTCCTGACATTAAATTCTCCAACTGACTCCTATATATTTCCTGGTAAACCACTAGGGACTCTCGTATTCGAGACACACTGCTTGTGACATCTTACTATTTTTAGTACTTAATCACAGGCCTCACCATTAAACTCTTACTATTTAAATTAATCGGTGGAAATTAATTGTTCCTTCATACTAGGCATGTATGGGCTAAGGTTTTGAATAGAGTCAAACTGAAAAATTCAATGCCACGGCAATAGTAAGTAATTAATTGTAAGTACTTACAATAGTAAATTGCCACAAACGGTGTATCTTGAATACGAGAGCTCCTAGTGGTTTACTGCGAAAGTATATGAATCAATTGGAGAATTTAATGTCAGGATGATATGTTGGCTATGGTAGCTCAATGGGTAAGAGCGACTGGACGGAAGCCGGGAGATCCGTGATTCAAATCCCAGCCATGGCATTGAATTTTTCAGGTTTACTCTACCTACCTTATGAAAAATTTGCACTTGAACAAAGAGTTTTCAGTCGGAAAAATTCTTTGATTTGAAGTCGGTTTATTGACACTTCTTCACTTACATTTTTATATTATCAAGGTACTAGTTTCGGAAGCCATTGCCTCCATTTTTAAGCTCTCTCCAACTAGGAGGCAATGGCTTCCTAAACTAGTCCCTCGATAATATAGAAGTATAGTGATGTGTGAATAAACCGACTACAAATAGTTTTTCCGATTAATTCTAACATCACTGTTACTAAATTCCTCCAATCACATAAAGAGTTTTCATCTATGAGACACACATAAAAACCTAACCATTCGGACAATTTCAAGAGATATTTTTCCTGGTATTCTAGTTCCAAATAGAGATACTCTCAGATGTTGGGTAACAAGTTCAGAACAACAGTTCACTAAAAACTAAACCTAAGATGTGAAAAAGAAATGTTCTAATGGAAGAAAAAATTAACAAAATTGGTGCATTATTCAAATGTCTCCAAAAAAGCTCCTTAAGGCTTGTTGCATACCAATTTGGCTTTCCAAAACTTCTGTTCCAACAGCTACTAAACATTAAAACTGAAACACCTCAGATTAACCATTGTTCATGAATTACAGCTTCATAATGGCAAGGAATGTCTCAATGCAGGTGGACACTATTATGAGGTTAGTAGTTACCATTGGTGTGTTAAACCATTATGAACGAAAGAGCAATAGACAGTGCATACAGACAAGGCTATAAAGTAACCCCTCTGTTGTAATTATGTTTTTATTTATAGATGCTGAGATGGGACAGGCATGGATACAACTCCAGGAACACTAACTTCCAACAGCCAACCAAATGGCATTTTCACATATTATTTTATTGCTAACTTCATGTACATCATTGTTATGGACATGAATGTATATGCAAGTAGGGTGAAGGAAAACATTCTCTAAAGGCATTTTGGGGCCTAAAAGTAGAATTCAAAAATGCACAGAAGTAACACTGAATGAGATATACAGGCTATTTGCTCATGCACTGCTCTACAGATGACATACTAGCTACTACATTTATTGGCAAATGTATGTCAAATTACTGATTTTCTTCCATTTTGCAATTCCTTCATTTCTACATTATTTGTATCTCTGCCTAAGCAACAAAATATTATGCAAGTATAGGCATTTGTGCAACAGTGTCCATGTCAGTTGGCAAGAAAGGATGCCATTGCTTTATACACATAGCTTGAACTGTTGTTGCAATAATTATTGATTATTGTGACTTTGTGGGTTCGTAGAATTAAAAGTCCAATTTTCCGAAATTCTAAATTGTCACAGTAGCAGTATTACATCACATACACAATCTACCAAGGTTGATGACCACAACAACAGCTTCTGATTACACATGTTTACCACATTGGCTCTCGTTACAACATCTGTTCATGACTGACTCTTGGCGAGTCGTCGCCTTCTTAAATACCTCATTGATAAATTCGAGAGATTTCTGGAACAAACAAGAAATCGACTGTTCTATCACCTTCCAGAAGTGTAACTTAATCTCTGCCAGTAAGTCCTTTATCTCCGGCGCTATGTTTATCTGCTTATGCAAGCTCTTTATCTCCATGAAACACTATCCGTCTGTTATTTATTTGTGCCGAACCTTTTATGCCCGTCGCCGGGACATTATCAATATCATTATTATTATTATTATTATTATTATTATTATTATTATTATTATTATTATTATTATTATTATTATTATTATTATTATTATTATTATTATTATTATTATTATTATTATTATTATTATTATTATTATTATTATTATTATTATTATTATTATTATTATTATTATTATTATTATTATTATTATTATTACTATTATTATTACTATTACTATTATTATTACTATTATTATTACTATTACTATTATTATTACTATTATTATTACTATTACTATTACTATTACTATTATTATTACTATTATTATTACTATTACTATTATTATTATTACTACTACTATTATTATTATTATTATTATTATTATTATTATTATTATTATTATTATTATTATTATTACTACTATTACTATTATTATTACTATTATTATTACTATTATTATTACTATTATTATTACTATTATTATTACTACTACTATTATTATTACTATTATTATTACTATTATTATTACTACTACTATTATTATTATTATTATTATTATTATTATTATTATTATTATTATTATTATTAGTATCATCTTTTTTTCCCCTCTTAAGATCTGTATATTGTTAAATAACAAATAAACACGCTGTTAACACATAAGGAACATAATAACCAGGGACAAAGTGTGCTATGATGTTTATGGAAGCAATGCCTGTATATAGGTAAGAAGTTTCAAACCCAAATCCACAAGTTGCAGATATACAGGAGCAACTTCACTAAATATCACATCACCCTTCACTACTGATAATAACTACCTGAAATGTGCAAAATCTGCTTATTTACAAGAATGTTTAGAAACTTGTGAAGTACAAAGGCAGTATGTATCAAATTAAGCATTTTGCAACTAGGAGCATGGTGCAGTTGCAGTATAATAAAAGGTGGGCGGCATGATCATAATTTAAATCTGATTTTATGAAACATCAAAATGAAATTTATCTCTCATGACAAGTACTGATCACAATGAAAATATAATGCTTCGACATACCTAGAGATTGTGATTAGTGCTATAAAAGAACACATTTTGTTGCTACAACAAGGTTTCACAAATGTACCACCATAAAAATACATTTAGGCCATATGACTCAAACCTCAAAATACCTTAATTATACTGTCCCTTTACACCACAACTTTTTGTACCAAATATATTAATGTAAGGCAATGCAAATGAAGTTACCTGTGTGGACAGTCTTGTGTTTCTGCAAGTTCACCTCCTGACTAAATCGTTTGCCACATATATTACAACAGAATGGCTTCACACCAGAGTGCAGCACCTCATGTTTCTTGAGATTGCCTTGTTGTGTAAAACGTTTTGCACATACCTTACATTCATAAGGCCTTAATCCTGTATGAAGTCTTTCATGTTTACGCATGTTCCCTGTAACGGAATAAAACTGCATGTGATACCACAGTATAGTCATTATAAATTAACTATAGAAAAAGGAACTTAAATTGTGAAAAACTTATCAATTGAATAATAAAGCAAAGGACAAAAATAAAAGCTGAATATTCTACCCCAGCACCTTGTAAAACTATACCGACACATATATTAACAATTTCTAATTTATTGCAATTTTTAAATTCATACATTATTTTACATTAATTCTTTCAGATACACAACTATAATATATTTGTAAAAAAAAAAAAAGAACTACAATCTAAATATCTACTATAGACTTATAATTTAGCCTTGCTGGTAACCAGCATAAAAAAAAAAAAAAAAAAAACAATCAATTGGAAAATTTTAACAATTCAAAGGAATTAATTAGACTAAGCTGAATTTCAGTCATAAAAATTAACATATTTCAACCTAACTCTGAATTAATGACAACATTGGATGTAAGTGACTGAATGATACATTAAAATCACTCAGGAATACTTTATGATGATTTGTGGAATGTTATGTAAGAATAAGTTGGTATAACTGCTAAGTTAATTGTCAGCTACTGTAAGAGTACATTTATTGTGTGTATTTAAAAAGTGTTCATGCAAGTTTATTGCACATTTCAAACATTTATCTTTAGAACTCTTGGCTTTATTTTGTCAACAGACTTCTTCTGTATTATACTATAGCTTTTAAAGTTCTATGCATGCAGTGAAAGACTAGAGAACCTGTGAGATTTAATGTTAAAGGAAATTTGAGTTTATGGGGAAGAAAAGTTACTTCTCACCTAGAAAAATTGCTATCACAAGGGCATTAATAGCAGAAGGATGGTATACACAAAGTGAAATAGCACAGAGACTCAAAATATCACAAAAGTCTGTAAGCAGAATTAAAGAAATGGACGTAAACAATAAGATATATCAGGCACAACAAAGTGGGAACTGTGGTAGAAAAAGCAAGTTGAGCCCTAGAGGTGTAAGAAAAGTTATGGCTGAAGCACGCAGAAACCGAAAAGCCACTAGTAGAGACTTGAGGAATACTTTGGCTAGAAGCTTAGAAGCATCAGCAAGAACTATCAGGAGAACCCTGATCGAAGATGGTTGAAGGTTCAAAGATCCAGAAGAAAAGCAAAGCTCACACCAGATATGGCAAGAAAGAAGCTCGACTGGGTAAAGAGACTCAAACATTGGTCTTCTGATGACTGGAAAAAGGTAAATAAATTGCTACACTGTGCTACTCTTCCTCACAAAGATAATTTAACTTAATAACCACATTTAACTGTGGATAACCCACAAAGACTATACATAGGTATTATTTGGGATAAGTTATTAACTATATTGTTGACCAATAGCTGCCATTATTATGGGTTTCTCTATCCAGGTGTGCTTTAGTGATGAATTCACGTTTGAAGTTACTTCCAGAAGCAATTAGTATGTCCAGAAGACACCTAAAGAAGAGTTTAATCCTCATTGTGTGCAACAAACTGTGAAACACCCTACAAAGATGATGGTCTGGAGCATTATTTCTGTCAATGGTACTGGAAGATTGTACATTGTTTATGGTACCATAAGGCAAGATCAGTACCTAGGAGTTCCTCAAAACTTCTACCCCAGATAAGGGATTGGTTCGCAAATTATTCACGTATCTTTATTCATGGTGCACTGTCACAAAGCCAAGAAAATAACACAATATTTATGTGATTTAGTACTTTCGGTGCTTCCATGGCCAAGAAATAGTCCTGATATGAACCCATCGAGAATTCATGGTCCATTGTGAAGAAGAAAATCAAGATAACCCACATTAAAACTAAAACCCAACTTATCAAGACAAATATCTGGCATTATGATGTGGATATTACAAATAAGTGTAAAACATTAGTTGAGGGCATGCCTAACCGAATAAAAATGTTAATTTCCAACAAAGGAATGTATACAAAATATTGACTCAAGCTTCTGTGTCATATATATGTATCTGAGAGCTCATGTATTAATGTTAAGTACAGAAAGAAAGTTTTCAGAGCTTTAGTCTAACAATTTGGCTACCTCTGTACTTTCTCCATACTAAACAATACTATACCAAATAACAAAAGATATCACTAAAGTTACTACTGGAATCTAGCAATAACACAACTGGACTAGTTTCCCAGCTATTTCTAGCTACTTATATACTATTCTATTATATTTCTACATATTTCACATCAAAATACTGAAATACTGATAACCAGCATTTTTTATATTATTACTAATTAAAATATAAGTTTAAACATTTTCTCAATATTTTCCATATTAAAATACAAATATTTTAAAATTACAATATATGAGGAGCCTAGTTTCAAAGATTTACGAGAGCCATTGACATTTTTCACTAGAGAAGTATTTGTGTTTTACTCTCACATGACCCTGCAATCAGTAGGCCAGCACAAACACAGACCAGAATTAAGGAATTAATTATACTGTAAATTATGAGTGTGACTGCCAAAGAGTCAGGATTGAACATCAGTCACATTTATCTGTATATAGCTTAACGTTAATAAGAACAAAAATAAAATAATGCTGCATCTAAGCTCATTAACAAAATTAATCTCTTCAGTTTCTATCCTGGTATTAAAAAAAAGGTACACAGATTTTCAAATATTTACGAGAATTGTGAGAGCAATAAAAGTATTAAATGGAAACAGAACCAAGAAGATATAACTATTATACTTCTGAAATAATGAACTGTTATTAGAAAATTCCAAAGACTATAATGGTTTTCTTGGGAAGACTGCGCCAAGATACACTCACTGTAATTCATATGGAATGACACCAAAAGAAAGACACCCAGGTACAAATGGAATTATGAGGCAATAAACAACTTAAAAGAACATGGTGTCAGCAATTAGAATTCAGACATCTCGGACAAAAAGGAGTGGCGAAAACTTCTTGTGAAGGTCACAACTGGAAGCTGTAGCACTTTTTAAAGAAGAAGAAAAAGGAACAATTCAAAATTTAATTCATTTAGGTTAAAAATTTACTCTGTGACAAATTTTAAAATGAGACGCTATCAATATGAGATGAAAAATTATAATGTGAAAACAACACTTTCTGACATTATGGTGTTTGAAAAGATTTTACTACATAATACACAGATTTTCCTTAAACTTTTTCTGCTCTTTGCAGCTAATTTAGTATATGAAGATTCTTAAGACAATCTCTTGAACAGTGGTTCACTTATATATTGGCAAAACTTATCACTTGTTCCCACAATTTTATTGGAAACCAGACGAGCCGAGACACTTAAATCAGCATATAACATGCTTTAAATGTTGTACAGCTATACGACCTACAATTTGGCCGGCCGTTCATTTCTCAAGAGAGGGAAACGGGCTGTTGCCAGTTCTTTAGCAGGAATTTCAAGCAGAGGAACATGCGTATTTTAAATATTTCACACATCTGCAATTTCATTAACCAGTAGCCATATTATTATAATAGCAATAATATTAATAGGACTTACAAATACTAAAAATCGGAATTCACGCACACACAAAATAGCAAACAAACTTCACCAGCGCAAGCACCAAAAGCAGGTGTAGGCATGTGGTCCACACAAAATTAAAGTGGCAACATGGTGTTGGATTCAGAAGCCACACCTAGCAGCGTCAATGCTGATTGGCGCTAGCAGACATTTTTAACTTCCTGACCATGACTCAGAACTACCAACAGAAGCAGTTAGCGCATGTAAAAGGTGTGAAAGAAGTATTTGAATAGAGTGGCGCTGTAATGAATATCTTGAAACATAGTGAAATTGCAAGTTGGATTTCAATGTTTTAAAGCTAATATATAGTCCTATGTTTTCATTATAAGGATAATTTTGTGGGCCTGTTTTCAATTGCTCATTACTGTGTGTTGGCACTATTAACCTTCCTCCTCCGCCACCTGCAACCACAAAATGTCAGAGCCGGAGATCCAGCGACCTTACTGTTAACAGAACTAAAGTAGGTCTGCAGTATCAACTAAATTGATGTAGATAATCATACCTTGCTGTGAGAACTGTTTCGAACATATGCTGCAGGAATATGGTTTTTCTCCAGTGTGTGTAACCTCGTGCTTTTTCAAATTTCCTTCTTGATAGAAAGGCTTTCCACATACTTTACAAGAGTAGGGCATGTGACCCGTGTGCAGAATTTGATGCTTCTTGACATTTCCTGCCTGAGTGAAACCTTTTCCACAGATTTCACATCTGTAATATATACATACCAAAATTATAAAATGCCTATTCTAAATCCTTAGGATGCGCCAACAATTATTACTACAACTTTTAACTTCAAAAAAGATCACATATAAGATTAGGCAGAACAGCCAGTCCATAATAAATTTGAACACTTTCAGTCAATTTGAATAATATATAAGTTTAGTTTAGTTTATTTTCAATCATACAATATACAAGGAGTTATTGAAGATCACGTAAGAAGTAATTATAATGGATAAGATACAAATAATTACAATGATACAATTAGTGGTACTAGAAACATCAATATTAATAAATGGTAATTAATAATTATGATAAAATAATAAGAATTTAAAATGATGCACACAAAACGAGGTGTAAGTTATAAAGAACATATTATTGAATACAAATAATTGTTGTGCATCATTGATAACAAAACAACCAGTTAACAAAGAAGAAAGGTACATAAGTAGGATCCTTCTAAATTTATGCAAGTTATAACCTTCTCAGAACAAAAATGACACTTTAAATACGTAGCATAACTACATCTTCGTTATTGTGTTTAAGACTAATTAGTACTGTTGTTTAAAAATTCCTGTAAATTGTAAAAGCAGTGTGTTAGTAGATATTTCTTGAGTCCTTTGTTAAACAGTTTTATATCAGTTAATCCCTTTAGATATGTTGGTAGTACATTAAAATATTTAGAACCTGCATTAATTATATTTTTATTACCAAAGGTACCCCTGTATGACCTCAGAAAAAAAGTCATTTTGTCTGTGAGTAAAATAAGTATGTACATCTTTCAAAGTATAAACTTGAAAGAAGCGTAGAGACAGTGAAGCACAACTTAGCACAAAAGTGAATTGAGAAGATATTGACACACTGCTTCACTCACACTGTATTGAGACATGTTTCAAGAGCTTTTGCTCTTATCGTCAGCTGGAACTCGACTAGTGCAAATTGTAGTGGTTTCCTCTTTCTCTGTAACAGTGTGAGTGAAGCAGTGTGTCAATATCTTCTCGATTCACTTTTGTGCTAAGTGCATCTTTGTTTAGTTGATGAGATTCACTTGATGTTTTAACATATAAACTAGTGAAGAATATACATACAAAATAATGGAAGTATTTTAAGTTGCTTAAAGTGTGGCCTGAAAGACTCCAATCTGCTAACTGTGAATATGATGTGAAGTGATGTGAATATGGGAGAAGGCACTAACAAAAAAGAACTTAAATAAACTAAGGAGAGTACAGAGAATTATAAATGTCAAGATAGTAAATGCCTATAAAACACAACCGTACAAAGCATCTTGTGTCACAGCTGGCATCAAACCAATAGTTATCAGTATTTACAAAATGGTTCAGATATACAGAGCAACATACGATCTCACTGAGAAACCCAATAATATAGAAGAACCACTGAATAAGGAGGAATGCCTCTACATCCTGCAAAAATAATTGCTGTAGGCAAGATTGAAGAATCAAATAACTACAAAATAGAAATATTTGCGGATGGCAGTAAACTCCAGGGTATGGTAGGGGCCACTGTGGTCATCTTAAAGAACAGACAAATACTGCATATACAAAAGGCCAAAATGTCCAGCCACTATTCAAACAACCAAGCTGAAAACTTGGAATTTTTAAAGCCCTAGAAGCCATATCTTCATTGGACCATATCAGCCCGAAGGAAAGACTAGTTGCAATTTATATGGATAGTCAAGTCACCTGAATGTAGTTGGAAAAGTACTGGAGAAGTTACTCATGTTAAAAATGGCAACAGATGTAGTCTGAATAAAAATCAAAGTGTTGTCCTTATACGTCTAGATGTAAAAGTGGTATTAATAAGGAATGGTGGTCGAGCATACTATATTATCTAAAAATAACTCAGATGTCCAAAAAACATATACATCTTAGGACAGCATTATTTCAGTAACAGATCTGCAATGTTCTCAGTAAAAAGAATGTCCACAGGGATCCTGTAGTGGCCCTGGGGTTCAACTTCAAGCAGGAACATACAATATTAGAAATAAGACATACAATAAGAAACCTCTGGGAACAAAACTGGATAGTACACTTTGGCTGGATAAAATCCCATGTTGGAAACCATGACAATAAAATGGCAGACAGACTGGCAAAGGAAGCTGCAACAGGAAACAGAAGAACAATCGAGTATACAAAAATACCAAAATCCTCAGTCATTAACCAGACAAAAGCAGGAACCACAACTTGTCAGAATAAGTGGATTAGCACAGGTAAAGGAGCCACCTGTAACAAGTTCTTCCCGTCTGTTAGAGAAAGATCAAAACTAAGATGACATAACATCAGAGTTTTCTGCAATAACAGAAACAGGCAAAAACAAATCATATCTTCACAGAATGGGCATCATAAATGACATGTCCATACCGGAAAGCAACACAGACTGACATTTTGAACCATCTTATTTACAACTGTGAAATGCAGCATCAAACAACACCTTAAAGGAGGAAATCTGCAAAAATGGAGGAACATTGCCAATGACAGAGAAAGACTTGATACAAAAATATTTAAGGCATTTTAAGCAATATATAAGATCAATAGTATAAGAAAAGATTTAAGGACAGTTAAAACAAGTTTATCTATGAGTAGAAAATTATGTAATATGACAAACTTATGTAAATTAACATATTAATATAAAAAATAAGTTTAGTCACCAATTATAATTGAATAACAGACTAATTCAAATAAAAAAATCAGTTTCTCATGTTTAAAAATATTTAAGGAATGTGCTACTTAACATAATTGTGACTTAAACCCTAATATATTGCCGTGATTTTGATTGGAGTAGTGCCATGACGTCAGTGCCATCATGTTGACCATTTAAGGAGGGTAAAGTTCTTCTTATGTGAGTGTGGTGACACACTTAGCAGAAAGATACATCAGAATTTCAGGCTATAGTTATGGAAACCCTTGGGGCCATGTTTGTCCTTTAAATAATGTGTATGTAAATTTAAACTTAAAAACTAATTTCTGTTTCATATAACCTTGCCCCGCTGACAAATATCACTCCACGTGCAACTACCTTCCCCCTCATCCTAATTGGCTAATGCTTTCGTGCCATAGGCCTCCCGTCACATTGAAACCTGCAGTAAACGTCATAATAATCGCCAGGAAGATAGATAAAATCATACAAATAAGAATATGAAGGCATGCAAAAATAATGAAGTTCATAATGAAACTAAGCAATTGAAACTGAATGAATGAGCAATGAAACTGGAACAAGTTTATAATAAAAGGCCTTCGGCCTTTTCCACTGGGATTTTTTAAACCAGTACACATACCCTGCAAAAATGATTGTCTTTCAGTCTTAAAAGTCATGTCACGCCATACTTGTCGTGTGTTCTTCATTCACCCAAGTCTCGTCAAGGTAGTATATTTTGCGACTTGTATCTCCATACAGTCTGATTGTCCTTAAATAATGTCTTCGCCACATAGCAATATTGCCCCTGGAGCGGTAAGTTTTCCCATTGTCTCAATTTCATGTCGCGATGTTCCTATACATCTAACACCTGTAAGTTCTGGGCACAGCTGTTCGACTTCTCTCACTGACAAAGACGGGTTCTTCTCTGGGAGTGCATTAAACACATGCACAAAAATTCTTTTTTCGCCGCTTTGTAAAGCTTTTCACTTGCGATGCTTCAGCAAAAAACTGGCGCTAGACTCTGCCATTATACATATAAGTACACGTGCAATAAACGATCAATAAAATAATTTAGCTCTCGCACTCGGCACAGCACACCTTCGAATGGTGATATATGACTAATCCAGTTCAAAACAAGGTCAGTGATAAAAGTCATATAAACAAATATGTCATCACTACCGCTAAATCACGTGCTATCGTGCCATGTGCTTGAGTGCAAAGGAATCTCCTCTTTACTTCGCTTAAGAATTAACATGCATTTCAGATAAATCAACTCTGTTGCATAATATATTTCATTAAAACAGTTACGAAAATATAAATCTGACAATTCTCTTCCAACATAAAACCATGTTAACCATGTTAAATATCGAACTAATTTTTACCGCACAACAGTCTGCATCACAACAGCAGCTAATGAGATGTGATAAGGTCACGTGACCGTTAAGAGATATGGGGCAAGCTTATGTGAAACAAGGATTAGATTAACAGAACACCATAGGAGCATAAAATATAAACAAACAGAAAAATCGGCAGTTGCTTTTCATTTCTGGAATGATAACCAACACATCGGAAAGGAGATCAAACTACCAAAACCATTGTCAACATAACTTGAACTTAAAGCATGGGAAAAAATTGTTATTAAAAACATTCCACATATTCTAAATTTTGATGTGCCATCAGTGAGTGGTCTACTGAACTTATGTAAAGAATCTTCCGAGAGAGGGAGTCAGTTACAAGAGATACAGACAACCAACTGTGATGAGTTGCTAATCAGCTGGGGATGAAACTGCAACGGTTTTGAAAACGTTCCTGATTTTGCAAAAGGATGTGAGTGAAGTTACAAGTTTTAAAATGTATGACTCAATTTTAGTCTTTATAGATTAACCTTTATGATTTAAATTCTTGTTATTCAATCATCCTATATGGAAAATATCTAATTCCTTTCCCTCTCAAGTGCTGTGATCATTTAGCTTTGTCCCCGCATAAGTCTGTTCTGTTCATGCTTGTTGAGATAGGAATTCTTAAACCAACAGTATCTGTGGCAGAGGCATGACAATATTGTACCTAATCCAAATGATAATATCAAGAAACAAAACTGATTAATGCCTGTATAACACTATTTATTAATGCTGTTCTTGTTGTATTTCCATGTTTTGTGGACTAAATGGCAATGTGTGGAACTGTATCAGAAAATGTGTAAAACAACAGAGTTCTTTACGCCAGCCTATCATACATACATGGCGAGTCAGTATATGTACACTCTGTTAGATGCAATCATGTCTTCTGGACAGCAACATGTTCAACGTCAGCAGATGTGAGATATCATATGCACTATGACTGAATAGTATGACAAGGAAAAGAAGAGATAAAATCTGTTTCTGACAAGTGACAAAATGAGTAGCTGCAACTGTAATTTACATTTGGAAATAATAATTAATTGGCTAACCTTCCATATAAGACACACAACTTGCAAGTGCTTTATTTGTATTTTGTCACTTACTGTACACCAGGTTACTAATATTTCACTCTTCTAGTAAACAAGATAACAAGCAAATGCAACACTCATCAGAGAGGTCAATATGCCTCATCTCTTTCATGTAGCACATGGATTCCCACAATTTCAATAGCATGACTACGTTCATGTAAATCTTTGTTATGTTCATTGCTGTTATGCAGTATTGCTGTTGCTACAGTAGCTACTGAAGTTATGTGCAGTTTTGTCCTTCTAGAAAAGGAAATCTTTTGCAAACACCAAATAATCCCTCTACAAGATTTCTTTTAACCATTTAAGATCTCTGGTAATTTTCTTCAGTTTCTGAATTAGGATGAAGAAGAGCAAATAAATAGGGGTACTAAAACGCCACTATCTGCCAACAGAGTCAGTTCAGATGACCATTATGTTAATAACTGGCAGCAAATATAGTGAAATCATAAACTGATCAAGGTCAGAATGTAGCTAAATCCAGGATTCTTAGATTCACATAAGACTGCTTGGGCAGTAATAGAAAGTAACCTTTCCTGTTTCTGAAGATTTCATTCAAGTTTCCATATGACTGCAATCTATAGCATTGATAACACTGGGGAAACTACTAATATCATAGAAACCTTGCCTCAAAAGAGTGATGGCGCGTGTGGCGTGGCTCGTGGGTGGTGTGGCGCGTGTGTGTGGTGTGGCGCGTGTGTGTGGGTGGTGTGTGTGTGGTGTGTGTGTGGGTGTGTGTGGGTGTGTGGTGTGTGTGGGTGTGTGGTGTGTGTGGGTGTGTGGTGTGTGTGGGTGTGTGGGTGTGTGGTGTGTGTGTGGGTGTGTGGTGTGTGGGTGTTGGTGTGTGTGGGTGTGGGTGTGGGTGGGTGTGTGTGTGGTGGTGTGTGTGTGGGGTGGTGGTGTGTGTGTGGGGGGTGCGTGTGTGTGGGGGGTTGTGGGGGGTGTGTGTGGGGGTGTGTGTGTGGGGGTGTGTGTGGGTGTGTGTGTGTGGGGGGCTGTGTGTGGGGGGTGTGGGACGTATGTGGGCTGTGTGTGTGGGGGGTGTGGGGGTGTGTGTGGGGCTGTGTGTGGGGTGCGTGTGTGGGGGCGTGTGGGGTGTGTGTGGGGGGTGGGGGTGTGTGTTTGGGGGTGTGGGTGTGTGTGTGGGGGTGTGTGTGTGGGTGTGTGTGGGGTGTGTGTGTGGGGGGTGTGTGGGAGTGTGTGTGTGGGGGTGTGTGTGTGGGTGTGTGTGTGTGGGGTGTGTGTGTGGGGTGTGTGTGTGGGGTGTGTGTGTGGGGGGTGTGTCTGTGGGGGTGTGTCTGTGTGTGTGGGGGTGAGTGTGTGGGGGTGAGTGTGTGGGGGTGTGTGTGTGGGGGTGTGTGTGGGGGTGTGTGTGGGGGTGTGTGTGTGGGGTGTGTGTGTGTGTGGTGTGTGTGTGGTGGTGTGTGTGTGGGGTGTGTGTGTGGGGGGGTGTGTGTGTGGGGGTGTGTGTGGGTGGGTGTGTGTGGGTGGGTGTGTGTGGGTGGGGGTGTGGGTGGGGGTGTGTGTATGTGGTGCTGTGTGTGTATGTGGTGCTGTGTGTGTGAGTGGGTGTGTGTGTGGGGGTGTGTGTGTGGGGGTGTGTGTGTGGGGGTGTGTGTGTGGGGGTGTGTGTGGGGTGTGTGTGTGGGGTGTGTGTGTGGGGGGTGTGTGTGGGGGTGTGTGTGGGGGTGTGTGTGGGTGGGTGTGTGTATGGGTGTGTGTGAGGGTGTGTGTGGGGGTGTGTGTGTGGGTGTGTGTGAGGGTGTGTGTGGGGGTGTGTGTGGGGGGGTTTGTGGGGGTGTGTGTGTGGGGGTGTGTGTGGGGGGGTTTTTGAGGGGGTGTGTGTGGGGGTGTGTGTGGGGGGGTTTTTGTGGGGGTGTGTGTGGGGGTGTGTGGGTGTGTGTGGGCGTGCGGGTGTGTGGGGGCGTGCGGGTGTGTGGGGGCGTGCGCGTGTTTGTGGGTGTGCGCGTGTGTGGGTGTGCGTGTGTGTGTGCGCGTGTGCGCGTGCGCGTGTGCGTGTGTGTGCGCGTGCGCGACTAATGTTCAGGAACTGACAATCAAGTCATTCTCCTTCTAGCCTCCCAGTATTTGTTGACAAAATCAGAATATGCCTTCAAAGCTTGGCATGATTTTAAATGTTCCATCATGAAATGTTGAGGCTCATACAACCTATTATTCTTACTTTATACATCTGTGAAGATGAATGTGATTCATCAGATTCTGAAATGATCCTCCTGCATATCAAAGAGTAATCAACAGCTGATTTGTTTTAGTTAATTGATGGAAATTAATCATTTCTCCACACTAGCTGTATATAGGCTAAGGTCTTTGATAGAGTCAACATGAAAAATTCAATGCCATGGCTCGGATTTGAACCACGATTCTCCTGGTTTCCATCCAGTCGCTCTAACCCATTGCGCTACCATGGCCAACTTACCGCCACAACATTAAATTCTCCATTTGACTTATGTATTTCCCTGGTAGACCACTAGGGGTACTCGCATTCGAGATACACCACTTGGCCATGGCAGCTCAATGGGTTAGAGAGACTGGATGGAAACCAGGAGATCCGTGGTTCAAATCCCAGCCATGACATTGAATTTTTCATGTTGACTATCTATCAAAGACCTTAACCTATATATGGCTAGTGTGGAGAAATGATTAATTTCCATCAATTAACTTAAGTAATAAGAGTTAAGTGATGAAGCCTGGGATTTAAGTACTTACGATAGTAAGTCACCACAAATGGTGTAACTCGAATGCAAGAGCCCCTAGAGGTCTACTGGGGAAATATATGAGTCAAATGGAGAATTTAATGTCGTGACAGCAAGCTGGCCATGGTAGCTCAATAGGTTAGAGCGACTGGACGGAGACCAGGAGATCTGTGGTTCAAATCCCGGCCATAGCATTGAATTTTTCATGTTGACTCTATACCTGATTTGTTGTTGACATGGCCATACTTTGTGTTCAGTTTTCCATCTGCAACTCTGCCGCAAGATAACACGAATGTTTGCTTAGATAACCAAAATCTAACTTTAAATACCACACTGTTATATCCCTGTTAGGGACTGGACCTCTCTTTAGAAGTTCTCAGTCTTAGTCTAAATTCAACGAGATTGAACACAACCTCTTTGCCAAAGGATGATTCTATAATGAAAAACTGAATACACATAGAATACTTCCCACTATAATTCTATACACACATTAACAATAATAGTTCAAACAGCAATAGGTTTTCCTTACATATATGAGGATGACATATCTATTGAAAATAAGAGAAAACCATATGATGAAAGCTATAATGACAAAAATCCATTAAATGTTTGTAGGTGTAAGATTCAACCTAAAGTTTAAACGGTTCATTAACAACCCAAATGATTAAATTAGATTAATTTGCATTAAGTAGGTTCACTTGTAGCCAAAGAGGACAGTGAACATTGAACATGTCCAAAGATATACAGTTTATTAGCATATATACTTGAAAATTTAACATAAGAGACATATTACATACAAGCAATATGAAAAGCAATATGGAAAAACAAGGCACCGATAATTATATATGATTACGTTCACTTTGCTTTACCAATACGTCTCAACCTTATTGCAAGGGATATCATTTATTGTCATTTCTTCAATACATATACATTAATATAGCTTTTGAACAGGCATCAAAGATTTATTGGCAATGATTTGTCATTGGTACACTTAGATTCTACTTACAGAGTTACATAAGCATTATCACGATAATTTGTCATTCAGATAATCTTGTACAGAATAAAATGATTTTGAGCATAGGTACTCTCTAGCAGCATTAAAAATTATCATATTTAGTCAATAAAAGCACTGGTCATTTTTTTTTTTCTTAAAATCATTAGGAAGGGTGTTAAATATTTTGGTTTCATAATGCACACCCTTCTGGAAGCAAGAAAGTTTAGCACTGAGATAATGGTATTATACTTTTGTCTACTGTTTATTCTATGAATTACATTATTAGTTATAAATGAGGCCCAATTACATACAAGGAGCTTTAGGATCAAGAATATATATACATGCATAGAAGGGTTAATATTGTGATTTTGTAGGTTCGTGAAATCAAAACCCCAGGTTACTAACAAAAAATTGCACTTTATTTCCATAGAAATACACTTCGTACACATACACAATACAACATACAAGGTCAACAAACACAGCTGTTTACCTGCAAGCGTTCAATTACCGACTAGCTGTCTTTGGCGGGTGGGCTGCCTTTTCATAGATTTATAACGCACCAGAAATTTCTCAAATAATCCAGACCCAGCTAGAACAAAGGCAAACTCTCGAGAAATCCGACTCCTCCCGCCCACCATTTTGGCGGGCTTTTATTTCCGCACTGCACTGCCGCCTCTTTGATCCCGTTGCCTGCGCCGCCTCCAACAACAATGGCCTGGCGACACTGCTCCCTCCTCAAGGCTGGTCGTACTGAACAGCACTATCGTAAAGGGCCAGACGATCCAGGTGTACCACCATCTTCTCTCAGGGCACCTTCTGGATGCGGTAGACCACGTCATTAATCCTCTTCACCACCCGATATGGTCCTTGCCATGGCTGCTGGAGCTTCGGGCATCATCCCTTGGTCCGGGTAGGGCGGTACAACCAGACTAGGTCACCATGCTGGAACCCTTGGCTGTTGGCTTGCCTGTCGTAGCGGGTCTTCATTCGGTCGCTCACCTTCTGGATGTTTTGACAAGCCATCTCATGCATGTCGTGGAGATGGTCCACCAGGTTCTCTGCATACACGGTTGCTGCCTGTTTTGCGTCCGGGGGGGCATCCAAAAGCCAGATCACAAGGGAGGCATAGCTCTCGGCCGAACATTAAGCTGGCTGGCATCATCCCAATGGTGTCGTGTGTAGACGAGCAGTAGGCCAGCAAGAACAGTGGCACCTTGACGTCACAGTCTCATTGATGGCTGGCCACGACCTTCCTCAGGTGCTTCTAAGGTCTTGATGTATCTTTCCACCATGCCATCTGACTGGGGATGTAGGGGTGTTCTGCGGGTCTTGTTCACCCCAAGCCTTTTTAGTGCCTCCTCATCAGGTTGGACTCAAAATTGGTGCCCTGTTCACTGTGGAGCTCTAACGGCACCCCAAATCGACAGAACACTTGCTCCACAAGGCACTCTGTGATTGTCTTTGCCTCCTGGTTCGGGATGGCATACACCTCCGGCCACTTGGTGAAGTAGTTCACGACCACCATCAGGTACTTGTTGCCTCGGTCGGACACTGGGAATGGTCCAGCTATGTCGACGGCGATCCTCTCGAATGGCGCTCCGACGTTGAACTCCTGCATGCGACCCCGGCAGTCTGGGGGCCGCGACTCACCGCGCACACATGACATTGACGGCACCATCTCTCAGCGTCTGCTCAGAGCCTCAGCCAGTAGTAGCGCTGTCGGAGTTTGTCGATCGTTCAGTTTGCTCCCAGGTGTCCTCCTGAAGTACCAGCGTGCACTTTCTCCAAGACTTCCGGGACCTTACTTTGGGGAAGTACCAACTGTTCTCTCTGCGTCTTCGCATCAGGGGATTCCCATACCCGGAACAGCACGCCCTCTCTGGTCTTCAACGAGTCCCACTGAGCCCAGTACGACTTGTAGGTGGTGCTCCTCAGTGCGATGTCGTCCCAGGTTGGTCTTGTGCCTGCCTCTACTTCTCTCAAGAGTGGCCCCAAGTCTGCATCTGCCAGCTGCTCCCTCCTCAGGCCTGTGCTATCCCAGTCATCCGCAACAACTGCCGTGACCACTCGGACAGTTGCGGCAGGCTCCTTCTCTTCCACTCTTGTGCATTGGCCGCACTCTTCTGGAAAGGGTCTTCGGCACATAGCGTCTGCGTTGCTGTGGCTCTTCCCTCTACGATGTTCAGAGGTGAAGTCGTACTCCTGCAGCCTCTGGACCCAACGTGCTGTCTGGCCTTCCAGGTTCTTAAAGCTCAATAGCCAGGTTAGGGCTGAATGGTCAGTCCTCAGGTGGAATGGCTGACCGTACAGGTATTTGTGGGGAGTGCTCCAATGTCTTTACTACCGCCAGTAACTCTCGCCGGGTGACGCAGTAGTTTTTTTTTTTTTTTTTTTTTTTTTTTTTTTTTTTTTTTTTTTTTTTTGCAATTTACGTCCTCCAACGTTAAATCATTTCGGACGGTGAATTAAATTGGTGAAATGATGCTCAAATGAGTCCGGGGTCCATGGACCTTAGAGTTACCGGACATTCGTCTTTCAGGATAAGGGAAAACCCCTGAATAAACCTTATCCAGGTAACTCACCCTGACCGAGATTCGAACTCGGGACCTCTTGAACGTGAGGCAGACATGCTACCATCTACGCTACCGAGGCGGGCATTTTGGATAGCGTCTTGCTGTAGTAGGCTATCACCCGCTCATGGCTGTCCTGGACTTGGGATAGGACGCTTCCAATGCAATGATCGGTGGCGTCAGTGTCCACGATGAAGGCGCCGCCTGGTTGTGGAAATCCCAAAATTGGAGCACTGCACAGGGTCTTCTTCAGGTGCTGGAAAGCGCCTTCGGCGACATCCGTCCACACGTAAGGTCGGTGTTCCTCTGTGCCCTTATACACATCATCATCTGTCAGGCGAGTGAGGGGTTTGGCCATGTTGGAGAACCCCTTTATGAAGCGACGGTAATAACTACACAGCCCTAGGGAACTGCGCTATTCTCTCTTATCCTTTGGCCGAGGCCAATCTCTCACGGCCTCCGTCTTCTCCGGGTCTGTGGCCACTCCGTTGGTGAGACTATGTGGCCCAAGTAGTTCACCTCATTGCGGAAGAGCTGGCACTTCTTTGCGTTCAGCTTCAGGTTGGTCGCCTGCAGTCTCTGTAACAACTTGCTCAGGTTGTCGAGATGGTCTTCGAAGGTCTTACCGACGATGATGTCCATTTATAGGAGGCAGGCGTCATATGTCAGCCCTCTCATCACTGATTCCATTAGGCCTTGGAAGGTAGCTGGTGCGTTGCAAAGGCCAAACGGCATAACTGACCTGCAAAGCCCTTGGCCTGTCGAGGATGCAGTCTTTTCCTTGTCTATCGGGTCTAGAGCCACCTGCCAGTAACCCGACTCCAGGTCCAGGGTCGAGAACCAATGTGCATCAGCTAGCGTGTCCAGGGTGTCGTCAATCCGGGGTAAGGGGAAACAGCCCTTCTGTATGACGGCGTTCAGCTTGCTGTAGTCCACGCAGAAGCGTAGCTCGCCGTTCTTCTTTGTCGCCAGAACTACAGCGGAACAGCAAGGGCTGTCAGACTCTTCAATCACTCCCCTGGATTATATGTCATCTACCATATCCCGTACCGTCACTTGTTTCGCCAGCGGACGCGTCTAGGTGGTTGCTGAATAGGCTGGTGTTTCCGGTGTCGATGCGGTGGAGCACGCGGTCCGTGCGCCATAGTCACTGTCGCCTTGGCTGAAGACGCGCTGGTATCTCCTCAGCAGTTGTCGAAATTTCTCCAGCTGTTCTGCGGTCAGGTGGTCGGCCGCCCTCTCCAGTAAGCCTTCCAGCCAGGGCCCCAGGTGTTGCGTCAGCACCGGCTCCTGCGTCTTGTCGATTGCGGTTACGCTGACCACGAGCTCGCACGTCTCCAGCTCCGTTCCACCCTGGACGTCGTGATCGGTATCTGCCAGGTTGAGCAGCCTCATTGGCACCTCCTATCGGCACAGCAACAATATCCTGGCTACACAGAGTCCGTGCACAGGCGTCTTCAGGTCCAGCAACCTGTTCTTCGTCCGCTGGCCTTACAATCGCGCCGTCACAACCACCTCGCTTCTCTCGGGGACAACCAGTTCTTCCTTCAGGACGACCCTGCAAATTCCATGGCACTCTTCGGGCTGCTGGAGTATCACCTCTTCTGCATTGAGCCGCAGGACCTTCTTACCGACGTCGACCGTCTCCTCGTGGCTCCTGAGGGCATCCAATCCCAGTATCACCTCCTCAGCCACCTTCGCGACGCACCCACAGACGGACAACACTCCTTCCCAAGCTCAACTTCGTAGGGCCTCCTTCTCCATAGCAAGGTGTCGCCCGATGCCGTCACAAGCTGGTATGGTCGGCTCGGCTTCCTCGTCGGCAAACCCTTGGCCACGTCAGGTCTGATGGTCACGGCCACCCCGGTGTCCACCAGCATGCGGCACGACTTATCTCTTACCCAGCCGTCCGCGATGAGGCTGTCATCCATATGCTGGCTGACGGCGCGCAGTTTCAGTCGAGGGGATGGTGGTGATGGCGCCGACGTGCCCCTCTCCACGCCGGGCCTTACTCGTTCTTGTGGCTGCTCTTCTCGGTGTGTGCAGTGTCTTTCAAGGTGTCCCGGTTGTCCACAACCCCAGCACAGGCCACTACGTCTTCGCCGGCGTCCCTCAGTAGGTCGTCTATCTCCAGTGTAGCGGAAACTCCTCGTTCTCGACGTCAGGATAGCTGTCACCTTGACCGCCTCCATCCTTAATGCTGCCGTTAGCGCCTCGTGGATGGTTTTATGATCGCTGAGCATTAGGCGCTGACGAATCTCCGTGTCTCGTACCCCGTCGACAAATGTGTAGGCAGCCTCTCGGGATACGAACTCTGCTGGGAGGTCGACTAGCACTTTGTTGGCCAGCCAGTTCGATTGCCAGGGCGAACTCCTGCATCGTCTCCCCTGGCTGCTGTGACATTGACTTCAGTTGGCTGCGGTACGCTGCGGCTAAGCGGTGGTTTCCAAAGCGATTCTCCAGGGCCTCCCAGATGTCCTTGGGCGCCGCCGCTGTCTGGACCGCGTTCAGGACTTCCGCGGCCCGTACTTGGAGGCTGGATTATTAGCAGTGTGGCCTCTTTCTCTGGTGACCATTTGTTGTGCTTGGCCACTGCGTCGAACTGGCGGCGGAAGGCTTCGAAAGTTGTCGCGCCGTCGTATTTAGGTTTGACGCACGCAGATGTCGCGTCCCGGCGCGTCGACTTTTAAATCCTTTAACCTCCTGCCGACGACGTCCTCCACCATGGCGTTTAGGGACTTTGTGTTGCTGTCGGCCTTTCCCTCCAGGTTGTTTACGCGGTTCGCAAGGTCTTCGAAGTCTTCCACCATGGCGTTCAGGGACTTGGCGTTATTGTCGGCATTTTGCTCTAAATCGTTAAGGCGCTTGTCCACTTGAACCATCCGCTTGCCCAGCTCCGCGACGTCATCCCTTACGCCGGTCAACTGCTCTTCAAACTTTGCGGCGAGGGCCTCGTTTGCCGCTTTGTTCCGCGGCCAGGTTATTTGCCGCCTCCGTCTTCGTCGTTAATTCGGTCATCTTCGCGGTCAGGCTGTAGTTTGTGGCTTCCATCTTCTGGGTGAGGTTATCGTTAGCCGTCTTTATTTCCTTCAGTTCCGCGGCCAGGTTGTTATTTGCTGCATCTGTTTTCGCAGCGAGGTTGTCATTTGCTACTTTCATTTCCGTCTTCTCCAAAATATTTTGCAATGCAGTCTCCATGTAGTCGCACATCTGACACCAAATGTGACTGTGGGTTCGTGAAATCAAAAGTCCAGGTTACAAACAAAAAATTGCACTTCATTTCCGTAGAAATACGCTTCGTACACACACAATACAACATACAAGGTCAACAAACACAGCTTTTACCCGCACGCGTTCAGTTACCGACTAACTGTCTTTGGCGGGCGGGCTGCCTTTTTTAATAAATTTCTAACACACCAGAAATTTCTCAAACAATCGAGACCCGGCTAGAACAAAGGCGAACTCTCAAGAAATCCGACTCCTCCCGCCCACCATTTCGGCGAGCTTTTATCTCCGCACTGCACTGCCATCTCTTTGATCCCGTTGCCCACGCCACCTCCAATTAACAATGGCCTGGCAAAATATCTTCAATATTAAAAAAAGATATTTGCAGGAGCATCTGCTGTGAGTGTTAGCAATGATTCTTATATGCTTTTGCGTAAGAAACATTTTTTAACTTTCTATTGAGTTGCCCTAAAATAATATTCCATGATAGAGTTAAAGTATGCACAATACACTAATTCAAGTGTACCAATAGAACTCGCACTAACCAGCTCTTGGATAGCAGAACACGCACAGCTGAGTTTAGGTAATATATACTTTATGTAGGCTTTCCAAATTAAACACCTGTCAACTTGAAGGTCAAGAAATTTAATGTTGTCAATTTCTTCTAATAACATATCATTAATCTCAATTTCTAATTGAGTATTCGATGTATGACAAGTTATTTAACAGCTACTGTTTTGTTTAGATTCACAGATAATTTGCTTTAAACCAACATGATATACAGTTCAAAACATAATTAAATTTAATTATTCACTCATTTAAATTTGTACTGGTCATCAGGACATTAGCGTCAACAGCGAAACGAACTGTACCTTTATATAAAATGAGAGGTCGTTTATATACATCACATATGGTAAAGGCCCTAACACTGAATCTTGGGGTACTCCATGAGTTAATGCTTTCCAATTCAAAGTTTGTTTTTCGTAACGAATTTCACTAGCTACTTCGACTGTTTCCTTTCTTTTAGATATGATACAAACCAGCTTAAATGTTATTTGTTTAGTCCATAAAATTCCCATTTTGCTACAACAATGTCATGATCAACACAATCAAAAGCCTTTGCTAGATCTCAGAAAATTCCACCTATGTGTCTTTTTTCATTTAAGACAGTCAACACTTTGTGTGTAACTTTAAAAGTTGCATTATTTCTCAATATTCCCTTTTTGAATCCAAATGGTGGTGGCAGTGGTGACGGCAGTGACAGTGACAGTGGCAGTGGCAGCGGCAGCGGCAGTAGCAGTTTTTTTTAGGCTGGGGAAATATCGTCAAAAGACGCCGAACTAGCCGAGTTGGATTCTTACCAATTAAAAAAACCCTGCAAGTCACAGGAGCCTTCTTCCTGGAACCACCAATAGGTATTATTACTTCAAGAAGAAAGGCGAAAGATGGTCGACGCATAAATGTACCAACTGAAAATTTATAGCACCTAAACCCTGAAAAGGGGAAGGTGATGCTGTGGTAGATGTTGGGAGTATAAGCAGCGACCGGTTTACTCTCCGCGTTCGTCCCGCTCTTTCACCTTGATGATGATGTGTATAAGGGCGCTCAACTTAGGCGGTTATCAGCGCCCTTTAAAAGAAAACTATGAGTAAAACAGCAGTGCCCAATACGCAACCGTGCCAAATTCACCTCCTCACGACGAGATGACCGACAGGAGATAACCCAGGGAATCGGAAGTTCTTTCACTGATCTAAGTTTATTATTGCGGAGAGCGGACCACTCTTTCTGCCAGCAGGTTTGCACAGCTCTCCGCAATACGGCCTAAAATCTTCCAATGTCACAGATGGTACTCGAACCCTAGGCTTCATGGTAGCCCTCTTGGCTGCCGAATCCGCCATTTCATTCCCCCGCAAGCCTACGTGACCAGGGATCCATGCACACACCACGCTAACGCCAGAAGCGTGTAAAACGTGGAGGGCATCCTGTATCCGCTGCACAATAGGGTGGTAGTTGTACAGCTGCCGTAGGCTTTGAAGTGCACTGAGGGAATCACTCAGGATTAAGCAGTCCCCCAACTTTCGTCGACGTACGTGTAAAATGGCCCGGTATATTGCATAAAGATCTGCAATAAAAATGGATGTGCTAGTATGGAATCCGAATGTATACGGTTCGGCTCCACACACGTAAGCACAACCAACTCCATTTGAGTTCTTGGAGCCATCAGTATAAATTATAAAATGGTCCTCATATCGCGATAAAAATTCTAGAAAACATGTGCGGATACTAGACATAGTAGATTTATCATATTTAGTCATGCCCAGATCAACGAGGGACGGTCCGCACAACCAAGGAGGGTATGTCCTCTCCCCCCTAGGATACATCTTGGGCATTTCAGTATCAAGATGTCTAAGGAGCTCCCGGAAACGAAAACCAGGTGGCTTTGGTTTAATAGAAGTGTTCCTATAACGCATGTCCATGAAGGTGTTAAAGAACGGCGTAAATGATGGATGTGTGGAAATGCAATTAAGTCCACAGCCATAATTTGGTAATAACATGTTGCGCCTGTACTGCAGAGGAGGTTCTGCAGACTCAGCATACAGGCTTATAACTCGGCTCGTTGGAAATGCCCCAACTGCTATACGTATGCCACAATTATGCACTGTGTCTAATCTCTTCAGCACAGATGATCGTGCTGAGTCATAAATGATATTACCACAATCTAATTTGGAACGGATGAGTGCGCGATAAAGTCGCAATAACACTGTACGATCCGCTCCCCACGATTTTCCACTTAGTACCCGCAATATATTTAAAGATCGGTCACATCGTGCTTTCAGTTGTGCTATATGCGACGACCAACTAAGTTTTCTATCAAATATAAATCCAAGGAACCTCGTCTAATCTGCAAAAGGTAGTAGATCAGCGCCTAGCCCGAGCCTTGGTGGTAGTCGACTCTACTGACGCCAGAAGTTAACACAGATTGTTTTCTCAGCGGAGAATCGGAAGCCGTTCTTTAAACTCCAACTCTTAAGGTTGTCCAAGGTGGTCTGTAGACAGCGCTCTAAAAACGGTGTGCGCTGAGATGTACAGTAGACGGCAAAGTCGTCTACAAATATGCATGACGAGACCCCGGAGGTACACATTTCGAGATAGAATTAATCGCAATAGCAAACAACGTAACACTTAGTACCGATGCCTGTGATACACCGTTCTCTTGAACAAGAAGATTCGAAAAAACCGAGCCAACCCTTACTCGGAATACGCGGTCTTTCAAGAATTTCTGAAGGAAGAGTGGTAGGCGTCCACGTATATTCCAGGTGTGCAGAGTACGTAGCAACCCTGCCCGCCAACACGTATCATAAGCCTTTTCGAGTTCAAAAAATAATCCAACTGTTTGGCAGTTTTTAAGAAATCCGTTCATAATCTGTGTCGACATGGACACAAGATGATCCACTGTTGAACGGCGTCGTCGAAAACCGCATTGGATGTTATTCAGTAGGTTGTGCGTTTCCAGCCACCATACCAACCACCCATTTATCATGCGTTCCATCACCTTGCATACGCAACTGGTGAGGGAAATAGGACGGTAGCTAGAAGAGAGTTGACGGTCCTTGCCAGCTTTCAAGATAGGTATAATGGTGGCTTCTCGCCACTTGTCAGGAAACGTGGCATCAACCCAAACACGGTTATAGACCTCGAGCAGGAATGCCTTACCTTCAGGTGAGAGATGTTGTAACATTTGAACGTGGATTCCGTCCGGCCCTGGTGCTGTCAATCGCGATGATGAAAGAGCGTGTTCTAACTCTGCCAAGGTGAAGAGGCGGTTATAATGTTCAAGGTTTCTGGAACTAAACACGAAACCTTGAGATTCTACCTGAGTCTTAATTGAGATAAACTCAGGAGAATCATTACTTGAGCTAGACACCTGAGCGAAAGCACAGCCGAAGGTGTTAGTCACGACAAACGGATCAACAACTCCTGCAGTTGTTTTCAGACCAGCGATTGGCAAGTGGGTTGATTTTCCGGCCACGCGCCTTAATCTATCCCATTCAACAGGTATACAGATGTTAAAACATGATACAAAGTTTTTCCATGAGGCCTTTTTGCTATCCTTAATTATTTGCCTAGACTTTGCACGCGCTTTCTTGTACTCAATTAGATTACTTAGGGTAGGGTGTCGTTGGAATACCCTTAGAGCACGTCTACGAGCACGAATAGTATCCGGCAGTCAGTGGTCCACCATGGGACAGGAAATCGACCGGGATGGGTAGCCGAACGTGGAATAGACTGCTCTGCAGCGGAAAGAATTTTCTCTGTGAGATGATCAACTAAGTCTTTCACAGAGTCGTGCTCGTTGTAATCAAAGTCAGCCAACTGGGTGTAAAGGTTCCAGTTGGCACGATCAAAGCACCATCTAGGGATACGCGAGGCAAACACATCTTCTGCTAAGAGACTAAGAAGGCATGGGAAGTGGTCGCTTGAATGTAAGTCAGAGATGACATTCCACTGTAAAGAAACTGCTAACTGGGATGAACACACTGCCAAATCGACGTGCTAATAGGTGTTAAAGGCATCTGAAAGGAACGTTGGCTCTCCGGTGTTCAGGAGAACCAAGTTATTGCTCTCCAGGAATTTTGCAATGAGGTTGCCTCTCGAACATGCCCGATTTGAGCCCCCGAGTGGGTGATGGGCATTAAAGTCTCCCCCTATTAGAAATGGTGTTGAAAGTTGGGAAACCAGATCTTCAAGGTCAGTTAACGAGAGGTCATCTGATGGCGGTACATATACATTGCAAATGGAAAATTCGATTGATGGCACCTTAATCCTTACAGCTACAAATTGTATGTCAGATTGTAGCTGTAACGGATCTAAATATATGTCATCCCTGAGGAGCATCATAGTGTCACCAGGGCGTTGAAACACCCTGTGGAAGCAGCTGAGAGCGGAAGACAGGGGAGGTCCGTGTTAGCCACGCCTCCCCCTCGTCCGTCTTATAGTGGTGACAGGGACGGCTGGGGAAAGAAACATGATTGTGCGGTCTGTTTCTCTTTCACCTGTGTTCTGGAAATTACGGGATCCTTCATCTACTGGAACCTTCCTGTGAAAGCCAGAAGGCTGCGATATTCCTATAAAAAGGGGCTGCCGGAGAGAAGTGAAGTCAGTTAGTCAGTTAGTGTGAGTGAGGACAGTTCTTGGTGTAAGAAGGCAGTGTTAGTCAGTGACGTGTTAATGAACGAAAAGATTGTGCAACGGAAGACTGTACGTAAGTGTGTATGAGTATCGGAGTTGATGTAATCGCGAGTACAAGTGAAATTGTAACGGTCGAACTGGTGAATTGTAAATGTGTGCAGTACGCAATTCTGCGTAATTGGCAAGTGTTTAACTGTAAGTCGGTGGAAATAAAGAACATTTTTGAGTGGTGTAATTGGACTTTTCATTTCACGAACCCACAAAGTCACAATTGGTGTCAGAAGTGGGATATAACACAATGGAGGCAGCATTAGAAAAGATTTTAGCGGAACTGAAACTAATGAAGACGGCTAACGACAACATCACCGAGAAGATGGAAGAACTGAAGGCCGAGTTAACCACAGAAATGAGAGCAGCGAACGGCAATCTGGCCACGGAATTGAAGGCGGCGAACGAGGCTCTCGCCGCAAAGTTTGAGGAACGGTTGGCCGGCGTGAGGGATGACGTCACGAATCTGGGCAAGCGGAAGGGACAAGTAGACGACCCCCTTAATGATTTAGAGGAAAAGACCGACAACATCCCAAAACCCCTCACCCGCCTGACAGAGGAAAACCGGCCTTATGTGTGGACGGAGGACGCCGAAGACGCTTTCCAGCACCCGAAGGAGACCCTGTGCAGTGCTCCAATTTTGGGTTTCCCACAACCGGGTGGCGCCTTCATTGTGGACACCGACGCTAGCGACCATTACATTGGAGGTGTCCTATCGCAGATCCAGGACGGCCATGAGCGCACAAGAGTGGAAGAGAAGGAGCGTGCCGCAGCAGTCCGAGTAGTTGTGGCAGTGCCTGCAGAAGGCTGGGATAGCGCAGGCCTGAGGAGGGAGCAGCTGGCGGACGCAGACTTGGGGCCACTCTTGAGGGAAGTGGAGGCAGTGATGAGACCAACCTGGGAGGACATCGCACCGAGAAGCGCCACCTACAAGTCATACTGGGCCCGATGGGACTTGTTGAAGACCAGAGAGGGCGTGCTGTTCCGAGTATGGGAGTCACCCGATGGGAAGGCGCAGAGAGATCAGTTGGTACTCCCCCGGAATAAGGTCCCGGAAGTCTTGGAGGAAGTGCACGCCGGTACTTTAGGAGGACGCCTGGGAGCGAACCGTATGATTCACAAACTACGGCAGCGCTACTTCTGGCTCAGACTTCGGGCAGATCTGGTGGTACACCCGGACCGCCTGGCACGCTACGACGGTGCTGTTCGGGGCGAACAGCTTTGAGGAGGGAGCAGTGTCACCCGGGCGTTGGAACACCCTGTGGAAGCAGCTGAGAGCGGAAGAAAGGGGAGGTCCGTGTTAGCCACGCCTTCCCCTCGTCCGTCTTATAGTGGTGACAGGGACGGCTGGGGAAAGAAACATGATTGTGCGGTCTGTTTCTCTTTCACCTGTGTTCTGGAAATTACGGGATCCTTCATCCACTGGAACCTTCCTGTGAAAGCCAGAAGGCTGCGATATTCCTATAAAAAGGGTCTGCCGGAGCGAAGTGAAGTCAGTTAGTCAGTTAGTGTGAGTGAGGACAGTTCTTGGTGTAAGAAGGCAGCGTTAGTCAGTGACGTGTTAATGAACGAAAAGATTGTGCAACGGAAGACTGTACGTAACTGTGTATGAGTATCGGAGTTGATGTAATCGCGAGTACAAGTGAAATTGTAACGGTCGAACTGGTGAATTGTAATTGTGTACAGTACGCAATTCTGCGTAATTGGCAAGTGTTTAACTGTAAGTCGGTGGAAATAAAGAACATTTTTGAGTGGTGTAATTGGACTTTTCATTTCACGAACCAACAAAGTCACAATAGTGCCCCCGTGAGCAGGAAGGCCCTCTTCTGTTTCAATATCACACCTCAGTGGTGTGCACCGTCTGATTTTAAAACTGTCTTGTGGTCGTAGCTTAGTCTCTTGTAAGCATACCAACAAGGGGTTATGCTTACTGAGCAAACGCTCCAGTTAGTATACCAACAAGGGGTTATGCTTACTGAGCAAACGCTCCAGTTCTAGTCGATGTGCTCTTAAACCTCGTATGTTCCATTGAAGGATAGCCATGGCGATAGTAATGGGATATGCCTAAAAGATACGCACATTACGTAGGTTTCAGCGGTGGTCGGATGAATTTGCCCTTTTTCTTAGGTGTTGGGCTAGTTTCTGCAGGTTTATCGTGCCTATTCTTTGCTGCAGATGCAGCAGCGTGGTCAGATATTTCCTGCTCCATATCTTCTATGGAAGAGGACCGTTTCCCTTCTACAACTTTCGCTTCGAGGGGCTCGAAGCGATTAGAAATTTCGACCCACACAGATGACTGTCGCCAGTAGGAGTCCTCTCCAGAAGATCACTCCGACGATGATCTCGGAGATGCTCTAGGACTTTGTTTCTTGGACTTTACTGGAGCAGGCTTTGTGCTTTCTTTCAGGAAGGCAGTTCTATCATACTGAGTCTTGAACTTGATCTCTGGTGCTTGGTACACAATGGGCAATTTCGATCCGTTGTTAGACGTCGATGCTTTGTCAGGCGACTTCACTGACTTGTTCTTGTCTTCAGTACTTTAGGTGGTGTTCTCGGAGCTTTAGATGGTGTTACTGATGCTCTTGGTTGCGATCTAGGCATTAGAACTTTGTGATGTAGTAGCCTCGTTCATATCAGATGTTTGGGTACCAGCCTCCCGTTTCGGTGACGGAGTAGCCGCCACAGACCTGTAGGTACGGGAGGTGGTTGAAGTGGGTTTGTGGATACAAAGAAGTTTCCGGGCTTCCGAAAAGGATACCTTTTCTTTAACCCAGATCTCCTGAATAGCTCGCTCTTCAATTTAACGGGGGCATTCTCGTGAACTTGATGGATGTTCACCGCTACAATTAATGCATGCTGGAGGTGATGCACATGCATTTTCATGCATGCCGTCTCCACAGCTGACACATCTAGGTACACCTTTACAGAATGCACTAGTGTGACCGAACCTCTGACATTGGTAGCATCTCAGAGGGTTAGGTATGTATGGTGTAACCTCAATCACTTCATATCCTGCCCTGATCCCTTGAGAGAGACCTACCCGATCAAAGGTCAAGAACAGGGTACGAGTAGGGACCATTTCCCCTCGCTCTCTCCGTTGGACACGATAGACTGCTGTTACGCCTTGTTCCTGAAGGTTCTCCTGAATATCCTCGTTGGACATTCCATCCAACGCACTGGTGCTTACGACACCGCGCGAGGAATTCAGGGTCCTATGCATCCCCACTTTGACTGGATAACTGCCCAGCATGTTGGTTTTCAGTATCTTACCTGCCTGGGATGCTGTAGTTGCTTCCACCAGCAGCGTGCCATTTCTAGATTTTGTGCATGATTTAACAGCACCAGCTATTTTGTCAAGACCTTTCTGAATAATAAAACGGATTAACCGTTGAAAAAGTTCTACCTTCCTCTGTCCTTTTAATAACTAAGTAGCGAGGACCACAATCAACTACTTGTTTAACACTGTTCTCAAACAAATCTTTTCCACGTTTAATATTTGGGGGTTGTAGGTTAACCATAATAGTTGGTCTAAGTTTTATCCCGCAGTGCTCCCCACCCACCACGGAGCCCAACAAGGGGTCATCCCAGCTACACAGGGGATATAGCGAGCTCTCCGTCCCACTCACCCTGGAGTTCGGTACAATACCTAGTCCTGACCGATTAGGGGTGGGTTAGTCCCTAACCTCCCGTTTAGGCGAAGCAGAAGCCAAAGTAGTGTATTAGAAATGCGCACCCTACCCGAATTCAGAAGAACTGTTACGAGCTCAGATACGCATCCCTCAACCACCAGGACAAACCTTACCACCGACACGGGTCTCCACGCACGGCCTACACGTGGGTGGGCCTGTTGACCGTCTCACTCAACCACGAAGAGGAGCCCACACGAGGGAGACTGTTGGTTCGGGACTCCGGGTGCGCCAAACCCGTACCTACCAAAGTAGGCCCCTGGGGGGACTTTCACCTTGAGGATTGAAGTAATCATTGCAGAAATTTCATGCCAGTTCACCCTGGAGTCAAGCATAAGTGGAAGAATAGCGTTCAAAGTAACAACCTGACCAAGTTGGGCGTAACAGCGATGACGGATGTCAAGCCATTGAGAGCAATCTAAAATCGTATGCTCTGGAGTGCCCGTTTGTGCACAGTACGTGCAGAGGTCCATGTCAATGAGCCCCATACAGTTCAAGTAGGATTTGAAACGGCCATGGCCGGTCAGGAATTGAGGGACATAATATCCAACTTCTCCATGCTTTTGATTTGATAGAGCCAGGGTGCAATCTCAGGAATCAGCAACTTGGTCCACTGTGCCTTTTGGGTTTCCTGGATCCATTCCGCCTGCCACTGTCGAATGGTATTGGCCCGAACCAAGAACCTTTGCTGCGGCTTCACCAAGAGCTTGATTGGTATAACCCCAGTGACAACCTGCAGAGCCCAGGTGGAGGTAGTCCTATATGCACTACAGATGCAACCTTCCGCTGTACGCGTCCGAGCCAAGTTCGGTAGATTGGCTTATGAAGGCAGGACTTCCAAACTGGTGCACCATAGAGAAAATGGAATGTACCAACAAGTTTCCTTGTGCTAGGTTTAGGACCACAGACATTGGGCATCAAACGTCCTAAGGCGGCGATGACCTTTTCGGCCCTGCGAGTCACATAATGGAGATATGCACAAGAATACATATCAAGGCCAAACTGAAGATCAAGATAGCGCAAGTGTCTCTGAGACACTGCCATTCCACTAAGATGAACGGTGATACCCCGCAGGGAGCGTCTACCCTCCAGAATTACAATTCCGTCTTCTGTTGGCCAACTGCAGCCCCTTTTGCAACATTCACATTTCAATTCGGTGCACAGCTCATTCTATCGTATCTTCCACTTCTGCTTGGGATCCTCCAGATACAAGAACAGCCAGATCGGTGTAGACGATTGATGTAGCTCCCGACGGCAAAGGCACTCGGAGGGCATCGCAGATGTCCCATACAGTAGGTCCCAAAACGGAAACCTGCGGCACTCCACACGTCATATCCAAGGTCTCAGTGGCACTAACCAAAAGCCTCCGATTGTGGAAATAACTACAGAAATGGAGTAAGAGGAAACGCGACGTCGCCCGAGGTCCACAACGATGCCAGTCCACTGCGCCGAATTAAAGGCATTTTAATGTCCAGCATCAATAAGCTGATAAAAGCGAGGAGAAAGCATCTGGCCTTCGGCCACGAAAGTTTGTACAGCCTGAATAACATCCATGATCGACAATCCTTGCCGAAAAAAAAAATTGACGAGGAGATAGGCCCTCCCCGTCCTCAATTTCGTCGATTAAGTGTCTGTTGAGAATGTGATCCATAAGTTCTCCCAGGACGTCAAGCAAACATCGGTCTGTAGGACTTATTCCCTCCTTGCGAACTAGGTTTTTCAAGAATGAGTTTGCCAAGTTTCCATTTACTAGGAAAGTCACCAGAGCATAAGATAGAATTAAAGAAGTCCAGGAGTAGCTCCAGTTTCTCAACAGCAAGGAGCTTCACAACCTCCGGAGGAAAGTAATCTGGGCCACCGGCCTTCCCAGACTTGATCCGGTGACCTGCGGCTAGGATATCCTCAGCTGTACAAACGGGGATAGTCTCATTATCGACGAGAATCTCCGGCCAGATGAGCCGAGTATGTGCAGGAAACAAAGTTCTGGCTGTGTGTAGCTATTCATCATCGCTAAGAACTATAGCTGCGCGGAAGCCAAGTTTCCCAGTAACAATTTTGTAGCCCAGACTCCAAACATCAGAATCAACCTCAGCACAAAGTGAGCTCCAGGCAGCACGTTTAGCTTTCCAAATGGCAAGTTTAAGGGCGTTACGACAGTCCTTGTAGGCGCGTAATACAATTTGCTTGTCAGCATCGTTGACATTATATCTGTTGGTTCTGGTAAGGTGTCGCCTAGCCTTATTGCACGGCCGCCGCAAGTCAGCTATATCATTCCATCAGTAGGTGCCTCTACGGCGCCCACGGGAGCGTTTCCAAGGTAAAACAGTCAAAAGCATTGCAGATAGCTGGTCAATTCCATATGCTTGATGAATGAAGCTAGAGCGGATTTCTTCCTCGAGAGGTACCAATAAGCGATCCTGCTTCTCAGGTTGGTAGAACCAGATAATAGGCCTGCGGGAAGGCCGTAGAAGCGGAGCGGATACCATGACTATGAAATAGATGCTGCGATGATTGCTCAAATTTTCCTCGTCGCTCACGTGCCATTTGCGTACCGTTCTCCCAAGAACTGGGCTGCAGAACCTCCATGTCGTTCAAACGTAGGCAATGCTCCAGCATTTAAAATAAGGTCACGTTCACCAGCTCATTCGGCCAAGGCACTTCCTTTGCTGTCCCCTATGGGGAAGCCCCAACAAAGTGCCGTAGCGTTAAAATCTCCACCAATAAACAGACACCCATGACGTTGCTGAATGCTGGTAGCCAGCACAGAGAGAAAGTGTTCAAAGTCGGCAGTGTTAGACGCCGGAGAAATATAACAGGAATAAATAACCAGGTCTACAGTGTCTATTAATACAAAACCATCCCTAACACTAATGGCGCACACGTTGAAGCAATCATTAGGGAGGTAAATGGCGGCATCAAGTCTACGATCCGTAAGCCATTTGTAGCTGTAAGTCGTCATATCCTTATTGGGTTCCGCGGCGATCGCAAAGGCTCAGTACATTTATGCCATATACATCCATGGCCCTCTTAACCCGATCAACATTAAGTTGCAGACGATCCCTTTTCTCCCTATTCTGATGGATGAGGTCCCTATGCTTGGGACATCGCATCGACTCCGCTTTGTGTCCTTCAATATTACAAATGTAGCAGGATGGCGTGTAGGTACAATCGTTATGATGGTGGTCACTCCTCCCAAAATTATGACAGTTCTGCAGCAGGCGATAGTTTGTACTCCCTTGCAATATGGCTCAGCCGGTGACAATTATAGCATCTGGGTAGCTTCACGGACTCGCCATCTCTCCCAGCCACACCCTATGCTATGCGCTCCACGGATATCCCGTCCCTTTTAACAGCTGTTTTCATATTCCTAAGCAGGTCGGCATACGTTCCGGATAATGGCTCGAGAACGACAGTGTCTATATTAGGAGTCCTCGTGTGGCGAACGAAGTCCGGCGTGCCAGATTCCAAAACAGATCCCCTACGGGACCTCAGAATAAGATGCAATTGGATCGGGATAGACAGAGACCATCTGCGACACACATGCCAAATAGTGCAGCCATCAGCGTGACGGGTGACAATACAGACGGCGGGGATCCTCCCCTTTTTCAAAGCAATATCCAACACGCGTTCGAGATTGCGCCGCAGAGCAGTCCGATCCAGCGTATTGCCACTCGCTGCGTTCGTCACAATCAAATACGTAAAGACTTCTGTACTGGAAGTGACACTCTCATGGTTATCCAGGCAACCATGGTGGGCAACACTACACACGAATTTACCAGGCGCCAACTGAAGCTTATCCAGGATATGCGACAAACAAGGGTTCAGAAGCAAAATATGCCGAAGTAGTGCGTCGCTGCTGTCTTCATCCAAAGGCATTATAAGAATTCGTTCCAAAGATGGTTTAGCAGCGCTGTTCTGCTGCAAAGGGCAATGCTGAAATAGCTCTTCCAGCCATTTAAGGTCAATGAATTCCAGGAACTCCGCATCCAGAAGGTTCCGCCTCAATCTGCGCCTTGAGGCGATGAGCGGCAAGTTGCTGAGGACTAGAGGTCTGCGTGCTTACCTGGGCAACCGTTGGAGACGGAACCGAGGATCTTTGTCGTAGAACCGCCGCATGTGTGGCCAATAACTCAGCAACAAAATTGGTTGCAAGCAGCGAGCGTTGGGAGCAGTCCGCCAACCGACCAACGGCCTCTTTAATCTCCATTTTGGTGTTGAGGATCTCTGCAACTGCCTGGACAAGTGTGTCCACTTCGAAGACAATCTTCCAAAACAGTTCCTTTAATACACGATGCTCAATTTCCATGCCTGCATAAAGGAAGCACAGTCACCCTCATCCGGCACACCATGGCTGGGAGATGAAGCCCGTTTGCGTCTACCATCCCGAAAGTCATACTCTAGGGTAGAACGGGAATCAGACCCAGTATCACTGTAATTATCTCCAGTTACATCCCGACTGGGAACGGATAGGGATTGACGGGACATCCAGGAAGGCGGAGGGGAACTAGCCACACCGGAACTATCCTTAAAATCCATCGGCAAACCAAGAGATGAAACGATCAATGATGCAGTAGCAGTGTCTATCCCGGCCTGGGGCTCCACCGGAGATGTTGTGCAGCCGCTGGATAACGGTCCGGTGGGGCCTGCTCGCCCATCACCACTCCTGACCGGTTCTGGGGATCCGACGCCCCTGTCCCGTAAACGTGATTCAATAGCAAAACCTTCCATAGTATAAATTTAAATGGGCCGTAGACATAGCCAGGTCAGTACCGAAAATCAACCAGCGAAGAACGAAGAACAGAAGTGAAAGTGGAAAGGAAAACAAGGACAGAGTCCACACCCCAAGAACAGAAGAAGAAAGATGTGGACTAGCTCGGGAACCCGGGTGCGCCAAACCCGTACTCACAAGTTAAGCCCCTAGGCGGTGGCGGTGGCGGCGGTGGTGGTGGTAGTGGTGGTAATAGCAGTAGGAGGTGGAGGAGGTTTAAGGGCGCACAACAGGTAAGGTTATTAGTGCCCTCAGTCTGATCATCACCTTTTCTAGAACTTTTGGTAAAATTGGCAAGAGAGGTATTGGTCCATAATTTGAAACATTATTACATTCACCTGTTTTGAAAGGTGTTTAACAATTGAGAATTTCATCCTTTCAGGGAAAATTCCATTCTTAAGACACTTGTTGCATATATAAGGCGAACGCTACTTTGTGAGGAGCATGATTTTATAATTTTTGCAATTATTTCATCAAAATCAAAAGATCTCTTCATTTTAAAAGAGTCAATAATTTTATTTATTTCAAAAGGCATAGATTTGTTGACATTTGTGAAATTTGTAACAGGAATTTGTGTCCATAGTTAATTTATCTTCGTCTTCATCAGCTGCTCGGATGCAATTTGGGACAGGATTTCTATGTTGGACGCACAATTCTTTCCCTTCTCATGTGAGTTTTTGCGACTATCTATTTCCTCTGGTCACCAATAGTATCATCTTATTCTAAATAAGTCATGAGACATCTATGTTTCAAGGCGTGGTTCGGAATAAAGAAGTCAAATTCTGTAATTGGTTATATTTATACAGATTCAAATTATAACTTAAAATGTTCTTGATCTAGTACCAATATTCATCACAATCCACCATTACAACAAAAATCTTTCTCTTTATAACAAGATTATTGATTTATCGTCACTATTCAAGACTGAAAAACATATCTTCCTCCTAAAGATTATTGATTTATCGTCATGTAACAAGACTGAAGAACATATCACTCTCCTAAAGATTATTGACTTATCGTCACTTAACAAGACTGAAGAACATATCACTCTCCTAAAGATTATTGACTTCTCGTAACTATCGTTACTTCTACTTAATTGTTGATCTCAGAAATTCTAGTGTTGCATCTTTACTTCCAATATTGCTTTTGTTACATCCAAAAAGAATTTATTAAATATTTCTGCAACTGCAAGATGTCCGATAATTTCACATTTGTCAACACTGAGTGTTATTGAATGATCTTCTAAAGAATGTTTACGAGTTACAGTTTTTATTATATTGCAAGTGGTGTTTATTTTACTATCTGAGTGCTAAATTAGTTTATTATAATGCAAAGGTTAATATATAATGGTTGTAGATCTAATGGTGTTGTAGATTGGTCTTACAACTCATTTCAGAGATTAAGGAACACTTCAGCACTAACATGTCTTTGCAACCCAGCGTAAGAGATCAAAATCCGAAAAATAACACGCAGTTAAATCATAACAAAACGAAGTTGGAGGCACTTGAGTGCAAACCATAGCTGAGGGAAGTTCTTTATGTTACAAGAAGATGAGTGATAACAGAGCACACCCTTAAAATCTGTGAAGCTGTAGCTTCCTAATGATCCCGGATTGCAAGGAAATATTTTGGTTTCAAATAATGGATAATACATAGATTAGTAATGTATGTGCTTGGATAGAGGAGAACAACAACAACAACAACAACAACAAAGGAAGTAAAAGTGATGATGTAGATAAGCATTTACGAAACTGGTTTCAACTTAATTCTGTGAAATTTTCATAAATCTTTTTAAAAGATAAGTGAAGTTTCTTACAAATAATTTTATGTAGTATTTGTTGCTTTGCTGTTGCTAGCTTCTATTTTTTACATACTAAATATAAAGTTGCTATTTCGTTGGATCTCATTACTCATGGTTTGGCACTGAATAGCATATTTCCATTTGAGAAAACCTGTTGCAGGCTTATCAGTATCTCAAAGAATGCCTAGGGGTGTAAAGGACCAAAAGTTGCCATACAACCAGTCATTATTTGCCAGTAATCCTATAAAGGGATAGTGGATAACCAATGCTAAGAAAACTTAATATTATTCATTATATTATAGCCCTAATCTACTTATTGGTCACTAAACATGGTACAGTACACACATGTTTCCTTAAGCCCTGGATTTATGGTGTGGTGCAGGCAGAGGGGAAGAAGTGAGAGCTAACGCTCTTTTGCTTCTGCAGTGTGGTCAACCTTGAAAAACACAGTTCAGCAAAATAGCGTGTAAGATAAGCAAAGATATCACAAGTAACATTGCATCCTCTGAAAACATTGCTTAGTTTTGCCAAAGCCACCTCAATTGCATTGAGATCACAGTTATACGGAGGTAGACGAATAATGTGTCCCCTTTCAAGAGCCATAACGTCCACAAATGTTCATACAAATATAAATCATTTTCAAGTAAATGCTGATGTACATTACCACCACTCTCATAACAAGGATAAACTGGCAATTCGAGCGCAGCAAACAAGCCTTTATGAAGGAAGCTTTAACTACAAAGGGATAACGTTATACAATAAACTTCCAAATTCGTTTAAACTAGCTGCATCATTAAAACCTTTAAGAATAAGGTTAAGAAATTTTTGCGTACACACTGTTTTTATACGGTTAATGAATTTTTAGAACTATAACCATGTAAATGAGCACTGGGAGCATAGTACATTCACAAACCTGTAATATTTATATTATGACATTTCTTGTAGTAAACGAGTCTATGCAAATACATGAAACCATAGAAAAGCTGCTTACTATGTATATTGTATGTAATCAAGTTGACTTTATGTATATACTGTATTTATACATTTTAACGTGTCTCATAACATGTATATGTTGCCAAGGACGAGCTAAAATCCTAATTCTAATTCTAACATACGATTGTTGTAAACTGGTTAGCTAATTAACCTCGAAATTGATCACAAAAAAATATGGTGGACATGATAAAGCCTAGCATATTAGGCACTAGAAGTCAGTGTATACTGCATTTCAAATTTCAAAGTTGTCATCTATGTTTACGGAGTTAAACGAAACTTACTGAATAAGGACTTGGAACCCAATTGCTCTTATCGCGTGCATACCGTACAAGTACATTATTACCTGTAATGCTTTGATGCTGTTCTTGTATTCTTTCATTTTTCTGCAAGAATGCCTTGTCTCATATTTTATAACAGGCTTCTCTCCAGTATGTATCAGTTGTTTCACATTGTATAAGTGTGCATATTGTTTGGTTGATGCTAACATGACTATATTCAAGTTTTCTTGCCACAAGACTAACCTGCCACATATATGAAACAAATGTGGCTTCTCCCTTGTATCAGTTATAAATAGAGCCCGGATTTCTAAGTGAAATGCTTATAAATGTTTTTTTGCTGAAATAATGCTATTTAATTAGAAAAGCTTATTTTATCCAAATCATATAATTTTAAAAGTAAATTTTCACTCCTAGACATAATTTTATCTTTCAGATGGTTTACATGGTCTCGCTGAAACAGGAGTTGACATACAGATGAGGATCTTTTAGTCTCTAGTATAAAGAAAGTGTACTGTCGCCGATTAGAGTTAAAAAATTTCATGAAGTCCTTCCAAATCTGTCTTTACCTCCTCAGCCAGTTTTAACTCGACGGGATTCTTGGTTAAATGCTGTCATACTACACAGAATATTTCAATGAAGTAAAAACAGTGTTGTACTTCGTAGATGTAGAAGATGCAAGCAACATTACCATTGTACAGGAATGTTTATTAATGCTGGCATCAAAGATAAGAGAGTACATCCACAACCATTTCTCCATAATACCTGCTATTATAACACAGGTGGAAGTTCGAAATAATACCTTGGAACAAAATAAATAAATAAATAAATAATATATATATATATATATATATATCCTTTCTTTGATAGATAAAATTTCAGTAACGTTGTCTTCAGAGACTCACAGTATTGCTAAAACTGCCTTTGAGAAACACAGTAAAGTATTAATGAAAAACCATGGTTACAAAATACTGTGTACAATTTCTAAAAGGCTTTCTAGTACAGAAATGTATACTGAAGGGAAATTCACTCCAGTGAATTTCACATGATCGAGTAATGTCAGAGATGCTTTTCACCGTATGAAAAATTCTTCACTAACAAACGCAGGTACTTCAAGCAAGAAAATTTCAAAATAACCCTCGTGTGCTGTAACAAGCTTACATAAGGTAAGAATTCTCTGAAACATATTTATGACTAAATTTTAATTTTTTATTTGCTTATTTTTGGTGCCTATTTGTTTCATTTTTGATGACTATATGCTTGCTTATTTCACCATTTGATTGTGCTTAGAAATCCGGGTTCTGGTTATTAGAGTGGACACACCTGTATGGTTAATGGTGGTATTACTACATTCATGTTTCTTCATACTTCCTTGCTGCACGAACTTGCCACATATTTGCCAATAGTGGGACATCTAAGTGGGACTTCTGGTACATAGAGCTTAGAGCTACAGCACATTCATGCTGATCTAATAGTTACTAAGCATTTTAAAGTGCACATACCTGAATGGTTTGATGCCAATGTAACCACACTCAGGTTTCCTAATATTTCCTTACTGCAAGAACAACTTGCCACACATTCAAAAACAGTGGAGCTTCTCTCTGAATGTATATCTTGCGGAACATTATAGAAGTTGACATACCTGTATGGTTTAATGCCGGCATGACTACGTTCATGTTTTCTCATATTCCCTTGCTGTGAAAAAGATTTGCCACATATTCGACAAGAATGAGGCTTCTCCCCTGTATGAATCACTTCATGTTTCTTTAGGTTTCCCTGTTGGTAGAACTCTTTTCCACATACGTTACAAGAGTATGGCTTTATGCCTGTATGTATTCGTTCATGCTTGTGTAGGTTTCCTTGTTGACTGAATGACTTATCACATGTCTTGCATTTGTAGGGCCTCTCACCCGCGTGAAGTGCCACATGTTTCTTCATATTACCTTCAGCATTGAATCCTCGACCGCAGATACTACATACGTAAGGTCTAACCTGATGTGTCACTTCATGTTTATGTAAACTTGATAATTCGGTGAACTCTTTACCACAAGTGTCACATGTGTGTTGATCATCAGAGTTGATGTCCACTTGCAAGTAATGTTGAGGTATTAAGGCTGTTTCCTTGGCAGTATCTGTATGAGTCAAGATGTGTTCTTTGAGTAGGTTCAGATCTAGAAACCCTGCTCCACAAGCCCAGCACAAGTGTAGACCCTGACTTTCCTGAGGGTTGTCACCCAACATGGACACTGCAAATTTGTTTGGCAGCATTTCATTGGTGTATTTACACCCATCTGAAGTTTCAACAGCCTCACTTGTGCTCATGTCTATCATCCTGTGTGAATGAAATAAAATAAACACACAATAAGTACTTCATAAACACAACAAATATAACGTGTTACACATAAAACAACAAAATTCCATATTTGTTTGATTTCTGCACAAGTAAACCACCAATGATGGAGTGGATACTTACGCAGGTTTCTAAAGAGACTATTTGCTGCATTTTATTTATTACATCCTGCACCTGATGTGTACATGTCAAGGGACAAAAAAAGCAAAAAAACTGCTATTGACAGTGAAAGAAGTGTAATTCAAGAAACTATAACAACAGCTAGTAGTGCACTTATTTTGATATTAATTATTAATTCTTCTATGTACTTCATGTTGAGATAAACATTTATAGAAAGAGTTTATTACATTATAGGGTACAACTGGAATTGGAGAATACAGTTGCCTTAAGCAAGTCAAACCTTTTAAGAGCTGGTTATGTGACGGTTTTAAATTTCATTGTCCTTGCATGTCCAGGACGTAAAAAAAAAATCAATAATATCCAGGACGAGAAACATATAAGAATTGGAAAATTCAAATAACAAGGAATATCTTGGAAATAGTTCACTCCATTAAAAATGTATTTAGCATAAATGTGTGTTTTAATATAATCCACATTTTATGTGTAGTAAGGTACTATCTCCAGGTTTATCAGTTATGCAATTATCAGAATGAACACAATCCAGAATATTCAGGATACATATGTGACATGAAATCATCTCAAACATGGTATTTCAAACAAAACTGTTAAATTCCACTAATGACAAAATGAAAAAATTAAAAAAAAAAAAAAAAAAAAAAAAAGGAACCCTGAAAAGGCTAGTTTGGGATGGGGGATTTCCATAAAATCTTTGTGTCTTATCCTTGGAAGATGCTAACCTTAAATATGAAGTTAAGTAATAATGGTATGGGGATAGAAAGTGTGGGAGAAGAAATGGGAAAAGATGTAAATGAAGACGATAGTCATTAGAATGGTTATGAGGAAAAATGAAAGTGAAGTATGGGGAACTTGTTTTGGAAAGCTTAAAAAAACTGGATGAGAAAAGTAAAGTTTGGAAAAGAAAAACTGCTGTTACAATACGGGGAGCCAGTTAGGAAATCAGATTAGATGACAGAAGGGATGTTATGCCACACAGCTATGCCACAAGGCCTGGGCACCAAGCATACTGAGTTAGCAAGCACAAAATGTGACACCCCAAATTTATACTATTAGGTTAAGGAAATTGTGTATGTAATGAGTATAATATATTGTAAATAGTCAGCTCAATAAATAAATTCAAATCCAAGTAACTTTGTTTTGGAATTATGTTGTTTTCACACATGCAAACAGATTGCATACGCGCACACGCACATACACGTTTTTTCTAGACACCTTTTTTTTTTAATTCAGAGAGCCTCAAATTATGTATTTCCAATGCAATCTCAGTATAAGAAATAAAGAGAGTTAGTGCTTATGCATGTATGTAGATATATGCAAGACTTACATCGACGATTGCGTTAGTCTGCCGTGAGAAAGCAACACGCCCTCAAGGTCAGTCACTTGCTGATGTCAAGAGGAAGCAACTGCCGTGAGAAATAAACACGCGATTAAGGTTAGCTCAAATCAGAAATGGGGTCATAGTATTACTAAGCTGAAAGACCTTTCATGACTGCAATTACAGAGGCTTCTAATTCAGAAAGATGTACCACACACGGCAGATAAAAGGCAATGCAAGTACGTCAGAAATCAGTCTGTAGTGATGTGGCCAGAATCAGTCAGTGAGCTGTACAACGTGATGCTTCGAGATGAGTGTGCTAAATTCCAAGCGGCTAGCCACATAGCTCAGTCAGCACAGCACCTGCCTGCTTTGCAAGGGGTGCCGGGTTTGATTCCCGGCTGTGGTGGTGATTTTCTCCGACGAAGATTCCCCATCTTTCCCAAAGTATGGAAGTATGAGAGTGTGAACGTGTGCGTGATCTAACGATTAAAATGAACAAGCAACCCAACATATACGGGTTAAAAACAGCGATATAATCCAAAGGAGAAGGGCCGCCGATATGTCCCTACAGTTAAAGGCGGGCTATAAATGGAAAAAAATTCCTGCATCGTGAAAAGGAGTCGACAGGCTGTGAAACAAGCAGAAGGCAGTTCACCGCTCAGTCAGGGCTGCTTTGGATGAGAGACGGCCGAGCTGTGGAACTGACAGCGAGGCAGTTTACGTGAGAATATCAGAGTTGGGTTCAGATTCAGCGTTTAGTTCTGTGTAGCAGGTGTACTAAGGAAAGATTGTTAGAAAAAGTTTGTATTCAATGTTGGCTTTGACTACAACCATTCCTTTATTAGGTTTGGCATTTGTTAATTTTAGTTAGTATGTAACCATTGACGACTATACCTAAGACTGGAATAAAACGAGAATTATGTTCTTATATAATAACGAATGTGTATTTAATCGAATGTGATACCTTTTTATTGTACGACCTGAAGTGAATTACTAACATTTGGCAACTGTGAGAGGATAACTTCTGGCCCTGCAATAATGTTAATGATAATGATGATGATGATGATGATGATAATAATAATAATGATAGTAATAATAATAAAATAATAATAATAATAATAACAATAACAATAACAATAACAATAATAATAAGAATAATAATAATAATAATAATAATAATAATAATAATAATAATAATAATAATAATAATAATAATAATAATAATAATAATAATAATAATAATAATAATAATAATAATAATAATAATGTAACATCAGATAAACATTACTAGCAGTTCACTGTTCGATATGGCTGCTGTAAATCATTTTTGAAAGAAAGAACACACTTATGTCGTTTATTTACAGTTAAGCGCAGAGGTTCTACTCCCATTAGTCCTGGACCCGTAGGACCAGGACCCGGGCGTCCTTCTATCCGGGAGCGATGGAAACTCCGGGGCTCTTTCTGGCAATATCTGGAGTCTAAAAAGTCCCCCCGCTGAGCACAACGTCAAGACGGGATGGAAGTGTATACGCCACTTACGCGCGTCAACCCGGCAGGGAAGACTACCGATAACCTCGGTGGGGCCGACTGGTGATCTAGCACACCTTCTACTAGCTCTGCAGGCTAGTACCCGGGACTATTCAGGCAACCCTCTACCCCCTCCGGGCGGCCGTAACCTGGCCGGAAGTACCCATTTACCCGTGGGTGTCGGGAACACACTGCCCCTCGAGTCCAACCCAATCCGAACAACTCCCCTACGGGAGGGGCTCGGCATGTTCGGCCCGAGGTTCCTCTAGTAACGTCAGAGGTACCACGAGTGCTAAGGGTCCGCAGCGCCCGCACTTCGGCAGCTGAAGGGAACGGATCCCCTCCCCTAGGGGAGTCGTTTATTTACAAGAACATTCGTGTTCCAGAACATTCGTGTTCCAGAACAAGATTGCTGAGAAAAATGTGACAAGACGAGAGCATTCGTGTTCCAGAACAAGATTGCTGAGAAAAATGTGACAAGACTATGTTTTCACCAGTTTTGATTGAGCTCCTGGTAGACAAGGCCGATCGACCATTAGTGCTGGACGAAAAAATTCATGAAGCTGGGTATGGCAATGAGGCCACCGACGAGATGCAGCTACAGAATATGATGAAGTCGAATCGTATCGAGATAAGTGGACAACAGCGATATGAAGGTACGAGAAATTTACTGCATATCAAGTGTCGAATGATCTTACTTCCGCAAGATCGAGTGTTTCACAAAAAGGCAGATTAATCAATAAATTGCCGAAGTTGTGGCTTGTAAAATTATCTGGTGATATTAAGCAGTAGCTACCATTTTGGGCTCAGTTTGAACGAATACATGAAAGTAGTAAGCTGAATGATGCAGAAAGGATTCTATATTTAAGAGAATCTATGACACCTGGAACACGAGCCTATGAACTTGTGAATGGTTTGCTGCGTTTTGCTGAAAATTATAATAAAGCTGCTGCTGCTGCTGCTGCTGCTGCTGCTGATGATGATGATGATGATGTGTGTGTAAAGGCGTCCAACAGCACCGGTTATCAGCGCCCTTTAAAAAATCATTCATGGCAAAAGCCAGATATAAATGGTTCTAAAACCGTATACAAGTGTAAATAAACTTACAGAAAATGTATGTGCATAACAAACACAAAACTAAAATAAGAAGAAGTAAGGCCAATCGGTAAAAAATTATCTGCACTAAATTCTAAAATCTAACATAGAAAATAAGTTAAAAACCTTCTCAACCTCTTTGTTGTCATCCGCTAACATTTCTGCAAAGCTGGTCGGCAGCTGCAGAGTCGTCCTAAATTGTGCTAGGCAAAATCATTCTAACAGCTCGTGTCGGACAGAAAACGCTTCATTACAAAGCGGAGAGACTGGAGCAGACTCTCTTCTAAACCGAAAGCTATGCGTAAAAAAGCAGTGTCCTATGCACAACCGAGTAAAACTCACTTCCTCACGAAGAGATGAACGACAGGAGGTAACCCAGGGAATCGGAAGTTCTTTCAGAGATCTAAATTTATTGTTGCGGACTGCTGACCCTCTTCCTACCTGCAGGTTTGCACAGCTCTCCGCAATACAGCTCTAAAATCTTCCGCTGTCAAAGATGGTACTCCAACTCTGGGCTCCATGCTAGCCGTCTTAGCTGCTGAATCCGCCATCTCATTCCCCGGCAAGCCTACGTGACCAGGGATCCATGCACACACCACGCTAACGCCGGAAGCGTGTAAAATGTGGAGGGCATCCTGGATACGCTGTATGATCAGGGTAATCGAATCACACCTTCATATGTGGATACGCTGCACAATAAGGTGGTAGTTGTACAGCTGCCGTAGGCTTTTAAGTGCACTGAGGGAATCACTAAGGATTAAGCAGTGCCCCATCTTTCGTCGCCGACGTACATGTAAAATGGCCCGGTATATTGCATAAAGCTCTGCAATATAAATGGAAGTCCTAGTATGGAATCCGAATGTAAAATTTTCGGTATATATATATATATATATATATATATATATATATATATATATATATATATATATATATACACCTAATAAAGCTGTTGAAGTAAGGAACGCATGTGTAAAGTGGAAACGCATACTTCATCGGGATGTCAGCAGGTTAACAGTATGACTATCGAAAATAAGAAGGATACTCTCCCAGAACGGTCATGCTTCAGATGCCTCAGGTTTGGACATGTTGCAAGAAAATGTAGCTCTCGCCTCTCCTGTAACGTAAGTGACATTATCCAGTTATATGTGACCTTACAGAAAGGAGAGCTGAGAATGAACAACGGTCTTCACTGCAGTGTAAGTCAGTGACTAATTTCTGCATTAATACAAACAAGTTTGGTTAAAGTAGTACACGGATATATTCAGGAACTTAAGCGTGGTCTTCTAGGCTCTACTTCGCAGCATTCTTACTTGAAAAAAGAACTAGCAGAAAGATTGGGTTTTCAGGAGGTTAGAAGGTGACATTGAGCCATGCTGTGTTTGCTGGTAGTACTGGTTCTCCTGTGGAACATCGTGTATTTGAACTTGTTCTTCAGAATCTAGATAATTCCAGTCAGTTGAGACTGGCTGCTCTTAGCCAGCATGTCATTTGCAGTCCGATTCCTAGGCTTACAGCAGAGCAAGTAATGAAACTTGGTCTGTCACACCTAAATGTAGAGAGAGGTAAGGATATACAAATCCTTATTGGTGCAGATTTAGTGTCAGTCTTCTTGAATGAACGTAGAACGTTGGGAGACTTGACAACATATGTTGACTACATTAGGATGGACAGTATTTGGTAGAGATGAGCGATCAGGGTGTGATGAGAAAGAATCGACACCTATTCTGCTGAATATTGAGAAAATGAGCAGCTTATGGGAACTGGACCTTTTGGGAATAGAAGATTCTATCTCTGAAAAGAAGAAATGTCTGCTGGAAGAAGAAGCAAGACTGGATTTTCTTGAAACCGTTCAGATAAAAGATGCTAAATACCAAGTTCGACTTCTATGGCTGAAGGATCATCTCCCATTGGAGCCATCATTCGAGATAGCAGAAAAGCGACCAGAGTACGAAGAGAAAACTTGAAAGCAATGGAAGAATATGACAAAGTTTTTAAAGACTGGCTACGTGAAGGGATAACTGAAGAAGTTCCTAGTAATCAGACTGCGATTAGCAGACATTATCTACCCCATCGACCAGTTTTTAAGAATTTTGTAACAACACCAATTAGACCGATCTTCGATGTTTCCGCTAGAAGAGCGAACAATCCTTCCCTCAACGACTGTTTAGAAAAAGGTAGCAATCTCATCAAACTAATTCCTTCTCTGCTCCTACAATTCCGAAAGAAGACAAATGGGGTTATTGCTGATATTCGTAAGGCGTTTCTTCAAATTTAAGTAGCTCCAGAAGAGAGATTTTTAAGATCCCTGTGGGGCAAGGATGACGTGAAAATATACAGACACAAGCGAGTAGTTTTTGGAGAGAAATCGAATCCTTTTCTATTAGTAGCTAATTGAGCATAATTTAGCTCAAACCTTGCTTGACGCTCAAGATGGAAATAAGGTGATTATTGATATTAAACAGCTGAAGGACAGCTTTTATGTCGATAATTGTGTCAAATAAGGAAGAGCTGGAACTATTTGTCAATACAGCTCAAAATATTTTTACCCAACACAAGTTAGAGCTCAGAGGTTGGGACAGCATTGACCCACTGCTTCAAGATAACTTCAAGTGGTCACCCATTTTTCGAATAATGTGCAATTGCAAGGAAGATACTCTCAGTTAGAAATGCAAGGTTCTAGAAAACATTTCACCGGAGAAGTTAACTAAGAGGACATTGTCTACATTTCATCGAATTTATGACCCAAATGGATTTTCGGTACCCATTACCCTGTTGCCGAAGCTGTTGCTCCAGAAAATAAACGAGGTCGCTTGGGACACAGAAGTGCCTTTGGAAATAAAAACGACCTATGGGAAATGGCTCCGTGAGCTGCGTGAATTACATAAAATGGAATTTCCCAGAAGATTCCTTGAAGTGCACGTAGAACGTAGCATCCACGTCTTCTGCGATGTGAGTCAAATGCATATGCCGCAATAGTATTTCTATGTACATAAACTGAGTCTGAAGTTCCGGTTCAGCTCCTCCAGGCAAAATCAAGAATAGCCCCTTTACCCCGACCGTCCATTCCTCGACTCGAACTCATGAGAGCTACGATTAATACTCAATTGCTGTCTACAGTGAGAAAGGAGTTTGACATTGAGTTAGTTTACTTATGGACGGACTCTACGACAGTGTTGACATGATGCATGGTCAGTGTTCGTTAAGAACAGAGTGAGGGAAATACTGTCACGTAGGCCAGACCTGCTGTGCGTCACTGGGATATTCAGCAGGAAGTTCTAGAAGGTACACATCTTGCTTTTTGATTGGCTGCTAAAGTCCAAACCTAGGGCGTAGGCTCGGATATATCCTGAACCCCTCCCCAAGGATCGGGAACGCTATAAATTCAGCAATGAGCATCGGCTCGGGTCACAGTCCCTAGTGACTGGGTAAGGCGCATACTGAGAAATCAGGTGTCCGGTCCTTTGAGTTGCAAGCTGTTTAGCACCCGCTGCCTAGAGGACACCCGTCGGGTGGTTGATTTTGCACTGCACCTTCCGGTGCCAACCCATGCACCTCCACTGGGGGTAAACGGAAGAGAAAACCTCGCCAACAACGCCACGGCGGAAAGGGCAAGATTGTACTCGTCGAAAACCAATCTGACCAGGACGTCTCACGGGAAGTCATTTCTCGTATAGGCAAAATTGCGGAGTCTCACTCCGACGACAAGCGTATCAGTTTGCGCAGCTATATTTCCAATAGGAATGGGAGGACATCCGTGTACTCCTGCAACTCCATGTACTCCTGCAACTCCTCTTATTCCTCGGCGGCTGGGGGAAGCCGGGAGTCCAGCTCCTCGGGCCTCTCGTCGGACGGCGAGGGGGTTGAGGAGTTCCGTGAGGTAACGGCACGGAGAACAAGGAGAGCAGGAAGACTGGCTGCAGAGGGCGTGCCCTCTGGCCAGTCTACCCGACGACCAGGTTCCACCTCCAGTCAAAACCAGACTGGAAGACAAAGACGACATACCGCCGATCATCGTGGACAACTCGGGGACGGTCGGCTTCCCTAAGAAGGCTATGCCGACCCTTGAGAATGAGTGCACGGTAAAAAGGAGCAAGAGCCGGTTTTTCTTCCAGAGAAGAACGAAGGGACTACACCATACTGCTGCAGCTCAAGCAGAAGAAACTTCCCCACTTCACCTTTGGCTTGAATAAGGCCCGTGAAGTGCGCCGAGCCATCCGAGGATTACCTGCGGACACTTCCGTGGATGACATAAGGGCAGACCTCATCTGCCAGGGCATCACCCCAGGATGGTGAAACAGCTCACCTGGCCTACTCCACAGCGCCAGGGAACTAAAACTCCCCTACCCCTGTTCCTTGTCGTGGTGGAGTGGGTAAACGACCCCGAGGCCAGATTAGATGATGTTCGCACCATCTGCTGCCTCCGGGTTACTATGGAACCTGCCAATGCTCTGGCGGGCCTCCACAATGTTATAGATGTCTGTGGTTTAATCACTCCAGCCTCTTCTCCTACCTTAATCCTTGCTGCTTGAGGTACGGTGGCACCCACTATAGAGAGGACTGTCCCCGTGCCATCACGGAAGCTCCGACCTGCGCCAACTGTAAAGGGGGGCACATAGCGTGCTATGAAGGCTGTCCTACCAGGAAGGCCGTTATTGCCTCTAGGAGACGAGCTCCAGAGCCAATAACTCAGAACACCCGTTCTTAGCCATAAGCGGAAAGGGCAACCTCTTCCATAGCACCAGGGCATCAAGCGCCCAACTCCAACAGTGCCCCATCCTTTGCTGAGGTGGCGCGCAAACCAGCCAGTGGCTCAACGTCTTCGCGAGCTAAGACACAAAAACCCAAGGACACAACCACGCACAGATCCAGCCCCACCCAGTACCACTTCCAGAAGGGAGGAGAAACGTAGGGTAGCCAGAAGGGTGGTCTCGGACTCCGAGGCTGAGAGCGGGACTGGTGATCCCAAGCTTGCGGGCCAAAGGCAGGTCAGCCCCCCGGAACTCCTCACCTTCGTAGCCCAAGGACCCAACCCCGACTCAAACTTCCCATGCTACTCCCTCCAACTCATCACAGTCGGAGTTGCTGACGTGGCTGTATCAGCTGTTACAGACCCACGGTGAGCGACTCTGCGAACTGTTGGTGCGGTTCACCTCCTCATCCGATCCCGCAACCAGCATGGTGACAGCCATGGAGGGGCTTGCTCTTCTGCCCTCCTTCATTTAGCCGGTTCAGCATGGCAGCACGAACTAGGTCTAGTACCTCGTTCAGGTTCGCGTTCTGGAACGCGGCGGGATTGGCGGTTCAACGGGACGAGCTCCTACTTTTGCAGGATCCAACGTCTTGGACCTCATCTTGGTGTCGGAAACACATCTCCACCCCATATCCCCTTCCATCCCTCGGGCTATCACTGTCTCTGAACGGATCGTGCAGGTCGTCAAGGAGGCGGCACGGCGATCCTGGTGAGAAGTGTGGTCCATAGAGCTGTCCAGCTTCAACAACTCCAGACTATTGAAGCCACGGCAGCCTGTGTGAATCTTGGCGGTTCCGAAGTCCTGGTAGTATCTGCATACCACTCTCCCCGTTCTCAGTTCGTAGCCAACGACTACCTATCCATTCTTTCCTTACATCCTAACGTCATTTTGGCCGGGGACTTCAATGCTAAACATCAGCGTTGGCATGATGGTCCTCGAGCGGATAGGAGAGGCAGTGACATCCGCATAGTGGATGTGGACCCTCACCTTCGAGTTGAGGGCCCATGGCATCCCACTCATTACCCGCGAGGTCCGGGTCACCCGGCTCATATTGACTTCGCTATCATCAAAAGCTTTCCATTTCATCTCTCACTTACTTTGCTTAATTGCACTCCATTCTGATCACAACCCAGTACTTGCTGAGGTTAACACACGGATTGCCAAACATGACGTCCCGGTTCAACACCAGGACGTGGACTGGGATTGCGTCAAAGTCTGCCTGAATGACTCCATTCCCCCCAACCACAACATAACTGACATCCCCTCCCTCGATGCCACGTTCTCATCCTTCACTTCTGTCGTGAAGCGAACTGTCCGCAACCTCACTGTTCTCACTCCAGCTCCTCTCCACCCGGATGTTCTTCCCCTGGACATTCTACGCCTCATCCGCTACTCATGGGCCGCAAGACGGCTCTACCAGAGACACCACACGTCTCATAATCGGGATCTTCATCGGCGTTTGCGCCGAGAGGTTCGTGCCCGCCTGCGCGAGCACAGAGTGCGCGCGTGGGAGACACGATGACTCGCATGAACCTCGAGGACGGAGACGTGTGGAGGGTCATTAAACGTCTTCGAAACCGCCAAGGAACACCAAATTCCCCTCTCCAGGGCACCCAAGGCCTAAGCTACGAACCACATGCCAAAGCTACTGTGTTCGCCGACTACCTCGAGAGGACCATGAGGCTGGAGAAGATCCCAAGGACCCTGCCTTCTCTGACCGCGTTAGGCAGGAGGTTCGCCGATACTTTCGGCGAACCCCTGCTGAGGCAGACTCCCTGTTATAAGACCTAGTGAGCTCCAGGGCGTACTCCGGCGTCTCAACATAAAAGGCGGCGGGACCTGATGGCATAACGCCAATAACGCTTCGTCACCTTCCCTTCAGGGCCGTGTTATTTCTCACACGAGTCTTCAATATGTGTCTCGCTTTCCGCGTAGCTGGAAAGAGGCTCGGGTAGTATGCATTTTGAATCCAGAGAAATACCCGGTTGATCCTGCCAGATACCACTCCATCAGCCTCCTTTCTGTTCTCTCGAAAGTCTTCGAGAGATTTTTCTTAGCCCGCTTGTCCCCACTACTGGGAGCCATTCAAGCCATCCCTCCTCACCAGTTTGGCTTTTGTCCTGGGCACTCTACGCCACTGCAGTTGCTGCGTGTGGTGGGGGCTACAGCCTTGGGTTTCCAGGACAAGGCATTCACCTCAGCGGTCACTCTGGACGTGGAAAAGACCCTCTCAACGACCTGGCACGCGCGTCTCCTATACAAATTCATCCAACTGGAGCTACCCACTCACGTCATACATCTACTCTTTTCTAAAACATAGATCCTTCACAGTCACAGTGGCGGGAAAAACATCTACACGACGGTCTATCCACGGCGGAGCCCCCGAAGGTTCTGTGTTATCCCCGACGCTCTATAGCGCCTACGTGGCTGACCTCCCCACTGATCAGCCCGTCAACATAGCGCAATATGCCGACGACGTGCTGTTATATTCCACAAACAGAAACGCACGCAGTACCTTCAACCCCATTTAACGAAATCTCGTCCTCCTCCACGATTGGTGCACGCTTTGACGATTGTCCATTAATACGGAGAAAAGCCAAGCGATCCTGTTCACCAAGCGCCGCTTTCCCGCCAACTTCCCCACATTCACCTACTTTGGACAAAGGATTAGTTGGGAGAATTCCATCAAATACTTGGGAGTCAAGCTGCACAAGGGCCTAACTTTTCGGGAACACATCTGGGAGCGAGCGCATCGGTCGTGCAGTGCCGCGGCATCGCTTTACCTAGTGCTTAGGTCTGCGGTGTCTGTTTCGCTTAAGTTGCGCCTCTTTATGGCTCTGGTCCTCCCTGTCATGCTCTACGCGTGTGAAGTCTGGGGTATGGCCGCAGGCTCAAACCTGGTACTGCTCCAAGTGCACAGAATAAATATCTTCGGATTATTTATTCTGTATGCACCAGGTTCCCCGTGAGATTACTTCACGAGGCTTCATCCCTCCGTAATGTGGATGAAATTAGGCGCCGGGCTACCACATTTTTCGAGAGTTTGCCTCATCATCCGAGCGCCCTAGTCAGATCCTTTGGGGACTATGTACCTCGTGAGCGTCAACTAAAGCGATACCGGTTACCCCGCATTTCTTGCGTTCATTACCGGTAACCATATGATCCCCATTCCTGCCTAAACTAAATTACAGCCACCTAATATTTAGTCTGGATAATTCAAAATTCTACCTATCTTCTTCCAAGTTCATTAACTTATTCACCAGCGGTGCACGCTGACTGTAGCACCCGGTTCATCATCCTTCGAGGAGCAACAAGCTACCTCCCTTCTCAGCACCCACTTAATTTTCACCCATCATCCTGCAACATCCACATCCCGTCACTACGTGGTTAAGCTCTTTCCAGAGCAGGTACACAAATGGACCCCCCTTCGGGCTGTTCCAAACAGCCTGCCAAACTGCTGTGTGTATGTGTGTGTGTGTGCGCGCGCGCGGGCGCCCTCGGGATCTATCGATAGAATCGTCTGACTGGAACAGCTGCCGCTGCGGCTGTTCATTTTTTAGTTCATTTCCTTACTCTGCAACTATGGCTCGTGACAACCTCGATCAAGGTACCATGTCATACAATCAATAAAAAGGGGACCTGTTTGCCAAGTTCGGGTCTTGTTCTTCCATCTGCTTCCTGGCTATACACCCCAGTCGCTACTACCACAGATGCGACAATAAGACAACTAACTCCAAAGGAAGCTTGGAAATATGTACCTGGTGCACTGAATCCCGCTGATCTGCCTAGAAGGGGATGTGAACAAGGGAACTCATAACCTCTAGATGCTGGGAGGGGCCATCCTGGTTGTACCTACCGGCGGAAGAATGGTCTTGAAATTGCAGCAACAGAAATGAAATTATGAAAGAAGGAAAACTGCTTCAAGCCTTGTGGTCACAGAAGAACCATTTAGATCAGACTGGTACTACAAGTATTTTTCTCGATTTGACAAGATAATATGACTGACTGGCTGGCTGGGGTAAATGGTTCAGTTTTAACTGCAAGTCGAAAAGGAGGAAGAGTGGAGAGTTCAGCCTTCCAGAACTGGAAGACTCCGACAGAACTTATTAAATTTCTCCAGGACGAGAGTTTTCGAGGACCTGAGGACCAAATGCTGACTTCGGTTGTGCCCGTAATAGATGAACATGGTGTTTTGCAAGTGAATACAGGAGTGATAGATTGACATGGAGATAGTGACATTTGAACTTCGTCAACCTGCTGTCTTGCCACCCTATTGTGCCGCGACTTATTAATGATTTTCATGTTAAGAACTTTCACGTAGGACCAAAAATTCTGTTGACTATTCTCAGGGAGAGATTCTGGATCTTGAATGGAAGAAGAGCCATGTGATCATGTGTACAAAAATGTGTCATTTGCAGGAAATTACAAGGAAAGACCAAAGACCGCCTTTGCCTAACGATCGCGTGAGGGATGCCAAGATTTTCGAAGTTGTTGGTGTGGACTTGGCTGGTCCGTTGATAGTGAAAGGTAATCAGAAGAGTGGGTTTGTTTGTTCACTTGCGCTGTGTACCGAGCAGTGCATTTCGAGCTGCTTGCATCGCTATCTACAGACTTTTCTTCAAGGACTACAAAGATTTATCTCGCGTAGACAAAGGCCTTCCACGATTTATAGTGACAACGGAACAAAATTTAGAAGTGCCAATAATATGATTACGCTTAACTGGCAGAAGATGGAGTCTTATTGCAGTGTTCAAAGAATTCTATGGAAATTCAATCCTCCCACAGCCTCGTGGTGGGGTGGGAAACGTTAATCGGACTTTTGCAAGTGTTTCAGTTTTTTTGTACTATATGCAGGGGCGGCTTCTGAGGTAGTGCCGCTGTGCCATGGCACCATCTGTATGAAAGCGAAAGAAAGAGAAGTGTATAAGAATTGCGCAAAAGGAATTGTTTATGAGTAGCTGCTCCCTCTTTTGAATAGGCGCGTTGAACGCCAGCGCTCTCTCTTGGTTGTTTTCCGTAGCTTGGTGCCGATTCCAGAACGGCACCGTCTACGCTCATAAACGCCTGTGTTAGGGCTAGGGGCTAAGATGTCTGCTTATACACGGCTTCTTATGGAAGAAAGTCAGAGAAGGTAGTGCCGGGATTTCTCTGACGCATAACTTACGCTTTGCCCGTTAGAGTGCAGTAAAACACGGGACCTCAGAGAACCACGATCCTGCCACCTAGCGAAAGACAATGGTAGGAATACATTTCGCGCTTACCTTCCTTTAATGCAGTGTCACCATCCTTATGCAAGTTAGTTCTGAGGAACTTCAAAACGCAAATTAATGCTTAATGAAATCAGTTGCAGAAACACAACACATAGATATCCTTATAAATAAAATTAACTGGGTTTCAATTTGAATATAGTATTAGATTTTAAAATTTAGAGACCGTATTTCAACAGGTGCATATTTCACAGCAGCACTTTTGTTGGTACAACATAAAACCCGCGCGTCCAGCATGTGTTGGACACGTGTTTTCAAAGCAATGGTAGAGCAGTTCTGTATGTGCTCCTGTAATGCTGTAGTTCATCGTGAGTACGGATTTTTAAAACAGTGTTCAGTGCTTTTTCTTTAAGTTAAAATTCACAGTAAAGTTACGAACATGAACAAGGTGAGTGAATTACTGAAAACTTCATTTAGTAACAGGACTCTAAGTGAAAAAAATCAGATAAAAACAATGGGTAGGCCACTCCCGAATCTGAATCTGCAGCAGCAAACAAAAAATTGATGCCGTAAGTTTAATCCGGATATTTATCAAAAGAACAAATGGATTTGCGGCTGTGATGAAAACAATGCAGTTTTTTGTTTTCCTTGTGTGTTATTTGGGGGAGATGTCCATTGGTGTAAGACTGCAATAACTGATATTGGGCATTTATGGTCTAAAATGAAAGTTCATGAAACATCGAAGCGACACATGGACAATGTTCTGAGTCTTTCATTTCTAGGCAAAACCAATATTCAGGACAAATTAGATTCGCAGTGTAGGCAATCAACAGCTATGACAAACAAGCAGACAAGAACAGGTATATATTGAACGTAATTATAAACTGTATTCGGTTCTGTGGTGCTTTGGAGCTGGCTCTTAGGGGACACGACGAATCTGACGCCTCTCAAAATAAGGGCTTTTTCGTGAGCTCATTCAGTTCAGTGGCGGAGTTGGATAAAGAACTTCAAGTACATCTCAGCCAGTCATCAATATTCAAAGGCATTCCTAAGACTGTTCAAAACGAACTCCTGCAATGCATGTTGGAAGTGCATCACGAGGAAGTGCGCAAAGAAATAAAGCGTGCGGATTATGTTGCAATAATCGCGGATGAAACCACTGATGTGTCTTGCGAATTTCAGTTGGTTATTGTTTTGCGATACATTGTTTATGGAACCCCCGTTGAAAGATTTTGGAATTTTGTTAATCCAGAAGGTCAGAATGCTCAGTCTATCTCGGAGTGTGTTCTGAAAGAAATCGAACCCTTAATTGGAGATGACCGAGCAAAACTAATAGCTCAGAGTTACGATAGTGCAAACGTTATGAGTGGCGAGTCAAACGGAGTACAGAAATTAATAAAAGGCAAATACGCAATGCGCACTACATTCATTGCTATGCGCACCAGTTAAACCTTATAATGTCTACTGCAGCCTCAATTAATCGCAAAGCCCGCATCTTCTTTGCACATCTTTCAGGCATTTCTTCTTTCTTTTAAAATTCGCCACAAAGATCGAAAGTGTTGCATAGCATAATTCAGAAAAGCTTACCCCGTGTGTCTCTCACAAGATGGAATTACCATTCGCGAGTAGTAAAGGATATTTATGAAAACCGGAAGGAGCTTATTACTGTCATGGAAACAATTGAAACGAGTGAGAACATAAAATTACCCTCTACTATTGAAAAAGCTGGTCCATACAAACAAAGACTGCAAGATAGAGACTTCATTTTCTGGCTATCGTTTTTCTATAAGATGATGCCTCATGTGGACATACCTTTTAATCAATTTCAAAAGATCACAACTGAACCAACCAAGGTAAAACAAGATATTCATAACTTTGAAACAATAATGCAAAACATCAGAGATGACATTGACTCCATCATCAGTCAGGTTAGTTTTGAAAATGACGAAACAATGCCTTACAAGAGAGCAAGGGTTGATGATAATAACAAAAAGCAAAATGTTTTGGAGGTGTGTGATGCCATCTTTTGTGAAATAAAATCACGTTTTCAGTTCATTGGGCACCTAATTGCAACCAACTTATTTGATGTAAGCCAGTTTGACAATTATGTAACCATTTCCCAGACAAATATCTTTAAATTACGGACACATATACATTTCTGGAGAAAAGAAAGTTGAAGGGAGAGCTTCAAGTGTTCTATGTTAGGCCTGAGTTGAGAGCAGTTTCCGGTGCGGTTCCGTTTCTTTCGCTGATTCTAGAGGATGAACTCTGTGCTACTTTTGAAGAGACTGCTAAAGTTTTGAAACTGTTAATCACTATGCCTATCTCGACATCAGAAGCTGAGCGGTGGTTTTCAATGTTCAAGAGGATTAAAACTTTTCTACGAAACACAATGAAAGAAGAGCGATTGAGTGCCTTAGGAATGCTGTCCTGTGAAAAGCTGTTCGTGTGCAAAATTGACAATTTCAATTCAAAGGTGATAGATTTATTTGCCAACAAGAAGGAGCGACGAATGGATTTTCAATACCGTTTCTACCAATTCATTTGAAGCGGTCATCATAAAGTCATGGAGTTGCTGCTTTCGGTGAGTACAATGCTTTTAATTTTTAAAAGTTAGTAATTTCATCAAATAGTTTTTAAAAATTCAGATTACTCATTTTGCAGTGAAAAATTGCGTCTTGTGTGTGCGTGCGTGCGTGTGTGCTCGCTCGTATGTGTTTGTGAGTGTGAGACAAAGATTTCTCGAGTTTGTTTCGTTTGATTTCAGCGCGAGAAAAATTATGGCTAAAGCAATAACAATAACTGTCTCTCTATCACGAAATCGTACACGAACGCTTCGTATCACATTCCCCATGAACTGTATTATCAAACTGTTACTGTACTCGTTACACCTGTGCGTAACAAGAGTACCGATGTAATAAATATCTATTTCCGTTTCCCTGTACGTTCTGTATATTACAGTATATTGTAACGCGAGCGCTGGAACACCCTGTGAAGCAGCTGAGAGCGGGAGACAGGGAAGGTTCGGTTAGCCACGCCCTCGCCTCGTTTGTCCTATAGTGGTGACAGGCTGTGGTCAGAGGAAAAACATGACTGTGTCGCCTGTTTCTCTACACCTGTTTCTCGAAATTACGTAATCTGGAACATTCCCCTGGTCACTAGAAACCGGCGATATTCCTATATAAAGAGGGTTACAGACGGACAGAGTGGAGTTGGTCGGTCAGTTAGTTAGTGAGACAGTCGCAGTTCTTGGTGTAAGAGTTAGTCAGTGACGTGTTAATGTACGGGAAGATTGTGCAACGAAAGACTGTACGTAACTGGTATGTGCATCGGACTTTATGTAATCGCGAGTACAAGGAAATTGTAACGGACGAACTGGTGAATCGTAATTGTGTGCATTACGTAATTCTGTGTAATTGGCAAGTGTTAAACTGTAAGTCGGTGGAAATAAAGAACATTGTTGAGTGGTGTAATTGGACTTTTGATTTCACGAACCCACAAAGTCACACTGGTGTCAGGAAGCGGGAAGATAACATCACCGAACATTACAACAAAGTAAATACATGCTTTTTACCTCAATTCGGTGCACATTTCTTTCTTAGCACATAAAGAGAAAGTTAGATCACATTTTTTAAAGTGGAAGGACAAAGGAAAGCTTTGCCAAAATTGCCTCCCATAAGCTACTCCTCAAATCAATGGCTCCTGGTATTCCCCTCCCACCAGAACCAATCATCACCGTGTGGGGCAACTGGGTATATTTAGCAATTTATTATTGCAATCATATCCAGATGCTGAAACGTGTAACTGAAATATATACAAATATAATAATTTGTAGCTTAAAACTTCACTTATCTTACATGAAATGACATTTTTCTTATAATTTGTTCAGGATCACGATTTCATGGAAATTCTTCCACATCGTCAGCCGGAACCACGAACAAAACTGTTGCCATCATTACAAATGCTAGATGTTAATGTTTTTCTTAGTACTCCAAAATCTCAAAATGAAACAAATTTAAAAACAGAATCTACTGCCGGTAATTCTATTTTTAAATTTGTTTCATTTTCAGATTTTGGTAGTACTAACAAGAACATATTAACATCTAGCTTTTGTAACGATGACGTCTGTTTTGTTTGTGATTCTGGCTGACGACGTGGAAGAATTTCCATGAAATCGCGATCCCAAACAATTTATAAGGAAAGTGTCATCATTTCTTATAAGATAAGTGAAGTTTTAAGTTACAAATTATTATATTTGTATATACTTGTTTGCTTCACTGTTAATAGCTTAATATTCTATACATTTATTAGTGTAACTGAAACCTTGAATCCTGACAATACTATTGGAATTGATGCGGCTAAAGGCACTATGTTTAAATACTGAATTTGAAGGAGATGTAGCTTTTATAATGACAAATTTCAATTGCTGAACATAAGGAATCAAACATGCACCGGATAAAGGTGCAAGTTTGGAAAGTTCTCCAACTTGAAAAGTATAAGGGGAGAAGTTAGAAAGTGGAAAGTGTTCTTGATAAACATCTTAATACAAAACCTTATGTCACATTTTTAGAGTGCTAACAGTGAAACTGCCTGCACTGAAGATCTCACTGCCAGCAATTTTATATATTTCATGTATGCTCCAGTTGTTTCAGCAGATGTGGAAAGGAGTTTCTCACAATATAAAAATCTGCATTCCCCAACATTTGAGAACCATACACACTGCTGGATACCAATGCCAATAATTCTGAATACACTAACACTGTTTGCACTTTTATCTTCTTACATGCAAATTTAAAGTTTAAATTCATATAATTTTTCCTTTCAGTTCTAAAATCACAAAAGTAAAAAATATTGTGTTGTATTCTCACACAATGAAATGAAGATAAAGTACTTTTAGTCACTTTTAGATCATTTTTAGGTATTCTTAAGTCAACAAGTCTGGATTTTGATAACTGGAATTAAAAGAAAGACACAAGGAAAAGCTACTAGTTTGTGCATTATATTGGTCATCTGCAGTCTGATAAGGATGTTATTTGTCATTCAGAACTGATGTTCCATAAATTTATCAACAAATATATAAAAATTACCTTAGCTGGTGGCTTTAACATAAATTTAGACCATCCTAATACCACATACATAGCATTAGGGACTTAGCTGAGGAACCAACAAGAGTCAACACCTAATAATGCATGTGTTATTGACCCCCTCCCCCAAGGGGCCTACTGCGGTAGGTACAGGAATTGGTAATCCCAGGGTCCCGAGCCACCCTGACACCCTCGATGTGGGTTCCTCTTAGTGGTGAGGGGTCAGACAGAACACCCACCCATGTGTAGGCCATGCTTGGAGACCCGTGTCAGTGAAAAGGTTTGTCCTGGTGGTTGAGGGATGCGCATCGGAGCTTGTTCCAGTCTTCTTCTGAATTTGGGGAGGGTGCGCATTTCCAAAACACTACTTTGGTTTCTGCTTCGGCTAAACAGGAGGTTAGGGACTAACCCACCCCTAATCAATCGGCCAGGATTAGGTACTGTACCGAACTCCAGGGTGAGTGGGACAGCGAGTCCACTATATCTTCTGTGTAGCCCTGTCATTCCAGTGGGATGGCCCCTTGTTGGGCTCCATGGTGGGTGGGAAGCACTGGGGGATGAAATTTATTCCATTTCTTATGGCAAGCAAAAATTTTAACACAATTGTCAACAAACGTGGAAAAGAAATAACCGAGTCTTGTGGTCCTCGCTATTTGGTTATTTTTAGAACGGAGGATCGCCGGAAATTTACTACCGTGCATCCGTTTATCATTCAAAAGGGTCTAGATAATATTGCTAGTCCAGTTAAATAATGTATTCGATCTTGCAATGGCACGCTTTTGGTCGAAGCAGTCTCACCAATGCAAGCTACAAAAGTTTTAAAAGCTAATATGCTGGTGAGCTTTCTGGTGCATGTGGAAATACATAAGACACCACACTACTCGTGTGGTGTTGTAAACACCAGCGCATTGAATGGTATGTCCATTGAGGAGATTCAGGAAAACTTGGCAGAACAAGGTGTGACAAGTATATATCGATTTCACCATAAAGAACGAGGTGAACTAGTGCCCAATCGTACCCTGTTTCTTACCTTTGATCGGGTAGAGCTCCCGCAAAGGATTAAGGCAGGGTATGAAGTTGTTGAAGTGAGGTAGTATGCACCCAAATCATTGAGGTGTTATAAATGCCGGAGCTTTGGCCACACCAGTGATTCTTGTAATGGAGTTACTACTTGCGTTGACTGTGGGGAAGTCAAGCATGATAAGGCATGTACTTCACCTGCAGCGTGTGTTAACTGAGGTAATCATTCATCGAACTCCAGAGAATGTCACCGTTTTATGGAGGAAAAGGCTATCCAAGATATCCGGGTAAGAGAGAGGGTGTCCTTCATGGAAGCCCGGAAAATTTTGCGTATTCATCAGCCCTCTGTCCCTAGGACCATCACTTACACTGCAGTTGCAGCTAAGCCGATACCTAGACGTGAAATCGCAACACAAACTTGCGAAATGAACGGGGCAACAATATCAGAAAGAACAATTACACCAAGATCATATACAAAACAACAGACACCAGCACGAACAACAGTCAGCAACTCAGGTCACCGGACAGGCCATCGACGTCCCCCAATAAGAGCAAGATCCCGTAATATTCCAAGCACCGGAAATAAAGTTAACACCCAATACTGCAGAACCGCCTTTCTCACGAAAAACGCCAAGCTTGCTCCCGCAAAATCCAAGGGAAAAAGGAGCCCATGATCATCGCCTCAGAGATCATCTTCAGAGTCATCATCTAGATAGGACTCTGACCGGCGACAGTCATTTTCATCGGTCGTACTTTCCATGGGTTGCAGAAGGAAAACAGTCCTTCTCCATAGAAGATATGGAGCAGTAAGTACCCGACCATCCTGCCACAACGGCAGCAAAGAAAGGGCAGGATAAATGTGCGGAAACGAGCCCAACAGCTACAAAAAAAAGGGCAAATTGATCCGACCACCGCTAAAATCAACGTAACGTGCATATTTATTTGACGTCATATCGCATTAATGTCGCCATGGCTATCCTACACCGGAGAGTCAACATTCCTTTCAGACTTCTTTAACACCTATTCCCACGTTGATTCAGCAGTTTGTTCATCCCAGTTAGCAGTTTCATTAATATGGAATGTCATTTCTGATTTACATTACAGTGACCACTTTCCATGTCTCCTTAGTCTCTTAGCACAAGATGTGTGCCCGCGTCGGTTGCATGGTGGTAGCATGTCTGCCTCACGTTCAAGAGGTCCAGAGTTTGAGTCTCGGTCAGGGTGAGTTACCTGGATAAGGTTTTTTCCAGGGTTTTCCCTTATCCTGAAAGACGAATGTCGGGTAACTCTAAGCTCTATGGGCCCTGGGCTCACTTTAGCATCATTTCACCTATTTCATTCATCGTCCGATGAATGTTTCCCTCATGTAAACCTAGCTGGCGCTTTGATCGTGCCAACTGGAACCTTTACACCCAGTTAGCTGTTTTTAATTACGAGCATGATTCTGTGAATGATTTAGTTGATCATCTGACAGAGAAAATTCTTTCCGCTGCAGAGCAGTCTATTACATGTTCGACCACCCACCCCAGTCGATTTCCTGTCCCATGGTGGACAAACGATTGCCGCAGCGCTATTCGTGCTCGTACACGTGCTCTAAGGGTATTCCAACGACACCCTATCCTAGGTAACCTAATTGAGTACAAAATAGCGCGTGCAAAGTCTACGCAAATAATTAAGGGTAGCAAAAAGACCTCATGGACCAATTTTGTACCATCTTTTAACAGACGTACACCTTCCTCTGTTGTATGGGATAAGCTAACGCGCGTGGCCAGAATATCGACCCACTTGCCAATCGCTGGTCTCAAAACATCTGAAGGAGTTGCTGTTCATCGTTTGAAGTGGCTAACACCTTAAGCTGTGCTTTCGCTCAAGTGTCTAGCTCAAATAATTATGCTCCTGAGTTCATCCCAATTAATAATCAGGTACAATCCCAAGGTTTCTTGTTTAGTTCCACAAACCTTTAAGATCATAAACGCCTCTTCACCTTGGCAGAGTTCGGACACGCTCTTTCATCTTCGTGACTGTCAGCACCAGGACCGGACGGAATCCACGTCGTTCAAATGTTACATCTCTCACCTGAAGGTAAGGCATTCCTGCTCGAGGTCTATAACCGTGTTTAGGTTGATGCCACGTTTCCTGACAAGTGGCGAGATGCCACCATTATACCTATTTTGAAAGCTGGCAAGGACCGTCACCTCCCTTCCAGCTACCGTCCTATTTCCCTCACCAGTTGCGTGTGCAAGGTGATGGAACGCATGATAAATGGGCGGTTGGTATGGTGGCTGGAAACGCACAACCTACTGAGTAACATCCAATGCGGTTTTCGACGAAGCCGTGCAACAGTGGATCAACTTGTGTCCATGTCGACACACATTATGAACGGATTCCTAAAGAATTGTCAAACCGTCGGAATATTTTTGACCTTGAAAAGGCTTAAGGTGGGCAGGGTTACTACGCACTCTGCACACCTGGAACTACGTGGACGCCTACCACTCTTCCTTCAGGAATTCTTGAAAGACCACATATTCCGAGTAAGGGTGGGCTCCGTTTTTTTCGAACCTTCTTGTTCAAGAGAACGGTGTACCACAGGGATCGGTACTAAGTGTTACGTTGTTTGCTATTGCGATTAATTCTATCTCGAAATGTGTACCTCCGGGGCCATCGTCATGCCTATTTGTAGACGACTTTGCCGTCTACTGTACATCTCGGCGCACACCGGTTTTGGAGCGTCGTCTACAGACCACCTTAGACAACCTTAAGTGTTGGAGTTTGAAAATCGGCTTAAGATTCTCCGCTGAGAAAACAATCTGTTAACTTCTGGCGTCGTGAGAGTCGCTTACCTCCAAGGCTCCATTTAGGCACAGATCTACCTTTCGCAGATGAGACCAGGTTCCTTGGATTGGTATTTGATAGAAAACTTAGTTGGTCATCGCATATAGTACAACTGAAAGCACGATGTGACCGATCTTGAAATATCTTGCCGGTATTAAGTGGAAAATCGTGGGGAACGGATCGTACAGTGTTATTGCGACTTTATCGCGCACTGATCCGTTCCAAATTAGATTATGGTAGTATCGTTTTGGTTGTGTAGAGCGTTCCACGTAGATCTGGGCATGACTAAATACGATAAATCTACCATGTCTATGTCTAGTATGCGAAAATGTTTCTTTTAAGAATTTTTATCACATTATGAAGACCATTTTGTAATTTATACTGATGGCTCCAGGAGCGCAAATGGTGTTGGTTGTGCTTATGTGTGTGGAACCGAACCGTATACATTCGGATTCCATACTAACACTTCCATTTATACCGCAGAGCCTTATGCAATATACCGGACCATTTTACACGTACGTCGACGAAAGCAGGGGGACTGCTTAATCATGAGTGATTCCCTCAGTGCACTTCAAAGCCTACGGCAGCTGTACAACTACCACCCTATTGTGCAGCGTATACAGGATGCCCTCCACGTTTTACGCGCTTCCGGCGTTAGCGTGGTGTGTGCATGGATCCCTAGTCACGTAGGCATGCGGGGGAATGAAATGGCGGATTCAGCTGCTAAGACGGCTACCATGAAGCCCAGGGTTGCTATACCATCTGTGACATCAGAAGATTTTAGAGCTGTATTCCGGAGAGGTGTGCAAACCTGCTGGCAGGAAGAATGATCCGCTCTCCGGAGCAATAAACTTATATGTGTGAAAGAACTTCCAATTCCCTGGGTTACCTCCTGTCGTTCATCTCGTCGTGAGGAGGTTGAGTTTGGCTCGGTTACGCATTGGGCACTGCTTGTTTACGAATAGTTTTCTGTTTAGAAAGCAGCCTACTCCAGTCTGTCCATTTTGTAACAATGCGTTATCTGTCCGACACGTGCTGCTAGTGTTGTTGCCTAGTACACGTTAGCACGTCTCTGCAGCTGCCGGCCAGCTTTGCAGAAATGCCAGCGGATGATAACAAAGTAGTGGAGAAGGTTTTTAGGTTCATTTCTAGATTAGATTTTAGAATTTAGTGAAGAGAATTTTTTGCCGTTTGGAGTTATATTTCTTTTTATTTTATTTTCGATTTTTGTTATGTACATGTATGTTTTGTAAGTTTGTTTACACTTCATATCCTTTTAGAACAATTTATATCTGGCTTTTGCCACGAATAATTTTTTAAGACGCTGATAACCTCTGCAGTTGCGCGCCCTTATAAACTATCATCATGTGTTATTGACCACATAGCATCCAATACACAAGAAATATGAACAAAGTAGCAAAATGTTTATATTTCTGATCACTGTGCTCAGTTAGCACATTTAAATACTGTACACTGTAATAGAGTCATTGAAGAGATTAGGATGAGCAGAAGCTTAGCTGAGGAAAATATAGCTAATCTTCGGAATATTTTAATAACTGAAAACTGAGAAAACGTTTTTGAAAAACAAAACAAAAAAATGTCAAGGATAAATGGAATGAATTTTATAATAAGCTTAGAACCCATTTTGAAACTGCATAGTCATTCAAAAAAATTAGAATGCTAAGTATTAAATTGCCATTAGAGGTATTTAAAACCAAAGACAAAATTCAAGAGATATATGCCCTATGTAAAAGTAAACTTTCTTTCATTAAGGTAAATGCAAAGATGTGAAGTACCAATATATAAACAGCAATCAAAATGCATATATAACCTATATAGAACAACCTGCAATTTGGTTAATGAATCTAGGAAAATAATAAACCTTAAATAAAACATAAATTTAAAAATAGATTTTAAAACCAAATTGGCAGCATCTGGCAACAGTTAATCAAGCATTCAATTAGATTTCTATAAACAGCTTCATATAATATACCATCCCCAAATATATAGATAGCTATATATATGGTAACAACATTAACACTTAGACATCAATATTGCTTACGTTAACATCAGAAAATATATCTAATACATAAGCACACTAACCAAAAATTAGTGGATGGGATGACTTTAGTCACATTATCTTAAAGTAATGCAAAACTGCTATTGTAAACCCTTAACATGCTTAATTGCTCCAATGAAAAGGGACTTTTCCTGAAATCTTTACGCTTGGTTGTACAACTACTAAAGTGGCACAAACAGGATGACCAGTTACAAACTGACCACCTTAACATTTGAAATAGCTGAAGTATTCAAAGGAATTTTATCAGAGAGATTAATTGAATTTTTAAATAAACATAACACACTGCATGATTTTCATGGGCTTAGAAAGGATATTTCCAGTCTCCACAGCCATACAATAGCTACACGGAATTTTAAACAAGCTAGAATCTAACAATAACATAAGCTTAATATTTTTTGACCATTCTAAAGTATTTGATTGTACCAACCATGGAATCATAATACATAAACTAAGAAATTACAGGATAAAGGTCCACACTTTGCATTTGCTTTCCAGTTACTTAAATGGCTGGAAGCAGTACACAGAAGTAGATCACAAAACAGAAATTTATAAACAAAATATGATTAAAAATTTAAACTGTAAAATAAGATACACCTCGAGGGCAGTATTAGAACCTCTGTTTTTCGTTAACTATGTCAACAATATTATCTGTCTACAAGATACAGCTGTCTTAACTTACACAGATGACACAACCGCCATTTGCTGCAGCAAAACAGTAGAAGCCTTAAATGAAAATGTAAATTACACTGCTAATACTGTAGTTAAATTATTTGAATCCTTCCATCTAAAATGCAACATGACAAGAACTTAAGTTACATGGTCCAGTAAACCGAAAAAAGTTTTCTAATACAGACAAAAATAAATGACATTTTTAGATAAGTGAAATCATTTACATATCTTGGAATAATAGTAGATAAACAGTTATTGTGGACTAATCATGTAGATCATATATGAAATACCAGCAGTCTTCCTTAGATTTTGCCCAAGTTTCCAAGACACTAGGCTTCTATGGAAGAACACAATTTTCAATGTCAAGTTTCCAAGACACTAGGTTTCTGTGGATGAACACAATTTTCAATGTATCTATCCAACTTTAGTTATGGGAATGAAATATGGGATACAACCACAAAATGTTACATGGACGGGTTGTTATTTCTACCGAAATGCATCAGCTTTATGTTTGACCTAAAAATAAGCGGCTCATGCAAGAAGTCATTGATAAACAAAATATGTCAAAGTTTATGTATATATAACTATACTATTGGTAATAATAGGCTCGTATTGTTATGAAACAATGAAATTCATAACTATAATACTAGAAACAATGCTGACTATCACATATGTATTATTAGTAAATGTCTTAGTGAAAAAAGATACTACTTTCAGAGATACCTTCCAGTCCTTTGAGAATGCTCAACACAGTCTTGAGCGAAGCGTTAGGCAAAATTTGCACTGTTAGACCGCGGCCAATGAGCCTGGAAGAACATTTACTACAAATACTTTCAGAGGGTTCAAATTATATAATGAACTACCTCAACAGATTAAAACTTTGACTGATATAACATAATTAACATCTAAAAGTAAATTAAAAGAATACTTGTTAAGTACAGTGACTCTCATAATGAGTCAGTTCAGAGAAATAAATTTTACATAGGTTACTTTTTTCTCACATTTACACAATATTTTGTAGTAATTTACTTTTTCAAAATAGGCATATATTCTGGGTTATGATCGATATAGAATAATTTGCTTTTGTTGTGTGAAACAGAAAGCAAATGTTTATTGACATTCAATGCTAAGGGCTTCATTGCTGTTCATTCAGTTTAATCCCCTCCACCTAATGTTACCTTATTTACTCAATAGATGAAACAGTATTATAAAGGTCTCTCAACCTAGTAGAAGCATTCTGCTTTTACAGAAAGTGAAATTGTCAAAAAGCATGTAACACATCTGAAATAAAACAACTTTGCATATTTGATCATAAAAAAGACAGTACGTATACAGAAACTGCAAAACTGTTACACATTCCCAAAAGTGTTATTGGTGACATCATTAGAAACTGAGGACAAAGTAGAACTGTTACCACCAGCAGGTTGGCCAAAAAATTAAAAGAAAGGAAAGTGCTGTCGTTAGATGCAATTACCATTTACAATAACCTTCTGTGCTACATGAAACTATTATGTACCTAATCATAATCAACATAAAATATACAAATATAATAATTTGTAACTTTAAGCTTCACTTATATTATAAGAAATGGTGAAACTTTTCTTGTAAATTGAACAGGATCGCGATTTCTGAAATTCTTCCACATTGTTTGTGATTTTGGCTGACGGTGTGGAAGAATTTTCACAAAATCATGATCCTGTTGTATTTATAACAAAAGTTTCATCAATTATTATAAGTGAAGTTTTAAGTTACAAATTATGTTTGTATATATCACCTTTACATACTTACTCTCCAAATAATTTGCATGAATTCTTCAGTACCCCATTCAACAGGTAAATTTTCAATACTTGGAACAGACTGCATGTGAAGGTGATTTGATGATTTACATTATTGTTAGCCTATTTTGATACATGTTCTGATGTTCATACTTGTATTGTGATGATTCATAAATTTTCACATGTTATAGATAATGAAAGACAAAATAAAAAAAGGTAGGGCAGCAATGGTACTAATGGTGATGAATGTATTACTGGTAGTGATGCATTTGCCATAAATGTATGATGTTTCCAATGTCTCCAAGTTTTGATCGCGGGAGATTCAATGAATGATCAAACAAACAAAAATAAATCCAAGATTAATTACACTGCAAATTGTCGCACAAATGAATGAGCAGTGGAAGAAGTAGATAGGCCTACAAACAATTAGAATACCAAAAACAGAAAAATTTAATGAAAGATTAGCCAGAGAAATTAAAGTCAGTGAAGTAAATAGAAGGGCAAGACTAAACTTTGAGTTTGATTTATGAGTCACTATGTTTACACTCTAGCTTCACTTACTTGTTGTTGTATAATTGAAACGTTTTCAAGATCATTCGATCTCATCCTCAGCTGTTTGGTGACTAAATGAACCTTCCTCTTCTTCCACTACTACGGAACTCCGATCACTCTGCCATCTGGTGTTAGGGGCACTAAGTTTTAATATTTCATTTAATGCCGGGATTTCAAAATTTATAACTTTATCACGGTTTTTGTTTATGAATATTTTTTCCCAAATATCCAATTCTATGGGTGTACTTAAAGATTTTAGCAGTTTAATGTTGTATCCAATGTTGTGGTTTTCTGTCCAAAAATGGTGTGAAACTGCAGATTTTTCTGTTTGTTTCAACTTAATGTTCCTCTGGTGTTCTTTTTGCCTGGTTAACAAGTTTCTCTTAGTTTTTGCTATGTAGCTTTTTTCACAGGTTTCACAATTAATCTGATAAATTCCTGATTTCAAATTGTTGGGAATTGTATTTTTCAGTGGTTTATTTAGCAGGTTCCTCAGACTGAATTTGTTTTGGGGTGCTAGTTTTAAGTTTAGTCTTTTGAAGATTTGTTCAAATTTCCATAGGCTTTTAGAAAATTTGAACAAATCTTCAAAAGACTAAACTTAAAACTAGCACCCCAAAAGAAATTCAGTCTGAGGAACCTGCTAAATAAACCACTGAAAAATACAATTCCCAACAATTTGAAATCAGGAATTTATCAGATTAATTGTGAAACCTGTGAAAAAAGCTACATAGGAAAAACTAAGAGAAACTTGTTAACCAGGCAAAAAGAACACCAGAGGAACATTAAGTTGAAACAAACATAAAAATCTGCAGTTTCACACCATTTTTGCACAGAAAACCACAACATTGGCTACAACATTAAACTGTTAAAATCTTTAAGTACACCCATAGAATTGGATATTTGGGAAAAAATATTGATAAACAAAAACCGTGATAAAGTTATACATTTTGAAATCCTGGCATTAAATGAAGTATTAAAACTTAGTACCCCTAACACCAGATGGCAGAGTGATCGGAGCTCCGTAGTAGTGGAAGAAGAGGAAGGTTCATTTAGTCACCAAACACTGAGGATGAGATCGAATGATCTTGAAAATGTTTCAATTATACAACAACAAGTGAAGTTAGAGTGTAAACATAGTGGCCCATAAATCAAACTCAAATATGAAGAATACTTCACTGTTAATAATGCTTCTGCTTTTAATATTTAAGACTAAACTTTGCCTAGGGAATACATCCAAAAGGACAAGCACTGGTGAAATGATGCATTCGCTGATGAGTCTCTACAAAGCTTTTGGGTCAAATGCAAAGTCTAAGGTGTAATTATGAAAGGCTAATCAAAAACTACGAAAACTAAACCTTCAGCCAACTGTGAAGCTTGGTATAGGATGTGATGGTTTGAAGTTGTGGACCTGCAGAGTGGTGCTTATTGTTTGATATGGCATTACAGTTCTGGGTTGTTCAACTTCTAATATTTTACTAAACAAAACAAAATAAATGTAATGACAAAACAGAATGCTTATGGGAGAAATTGTAAATGTTATGTAAAATGTATTAACATGAATAATTAACATAACAGAATTAACAAAATTAACATTCTGAAACATTCAGTGAGTAAAAATAAGCTGTAGGTCATGTATTTCTCCAAACTTCACTCCTTAATTGCATATGGAATATTCTTGTAGGAAAATAGTGAAGCTATTAAAATATTCAAATTACAAAAAAGGGTCATTAGAATTACTCTGAATTTACCTTCTGTTGTCAGCTGCAAACCATTCTCTGAAGAACTAAACATTTTGCCATTAACCTGTATATATTTATATGAAACAATTGTATTAATGCAAACACGCATAAAAGATTTTACCATAAATTCTGAAATTCACTATCGTAACACAAGAGATAAAGCAAAACTACGTATAATCCCACATAACAAAAAAATTGTTTGAAAATAGTTCTACTATAGAGGCATTAAATTTTACAACAAATTATCTATTGAAATACAAAATATAAATTCCATTCCACGCTTCAAGAATCATCTCAAGCACTTTTTAATTCAAAAATGTTACTACTCAACTAATGAAATATTCACCTGTATTTTTTAACAATGTATAAGTTTAATCTACATGTACAATATAATTTCTAAGTAATTATTGCTTAATTCTTATAATATTATAATTAAATGTTTAAAATACTGGACGAATCCACAACATGTATATGTTAAATTAGATGAATAAAATAGAATTGAATTACTTGTGTACCTACTGGAAAAATTATTAACTTCATATTTCTTAAGAAATGTGTCCAAGACACATTTAAGTGAATTCATTCACGTGAATTTACTTCAGGGTAAATTTTCATTTGTACAAATACATAAATTGGATCAGTAAGTTATCATAATCATCATTTGCTGTTACTACTATTATTGTTATGGTATTTGTTATCATTTAAGTGAATTTACTTCAGGGTTAATTTCCGAACCTACGCTATCTTAAAGCTAAGCGAATACCAATGTACATAAAACTTTCTTGAACACCCAAGAGGGCCTAAGCAGCGAAGCATAACCAAGAATAGTTCTGGAATCAGAATGAATGGATAAGCAACAAGTGAAGGAACATAGCTGTGAAATTAAAACACAATGTTCTAGGATCGTCGGCAATTTGAAGTATCACATCAACTCTTAACAGCAACTTTTATGCTTTATGGGTAGTCCTAATCACCTACTAGTACTTACTATTCAGATTTAAAGTGGAATAAACAATTGAATGTTTCGCCTGACTTTTTTTTTTTATTTAGTTTTCTATTCCCTACCTCTACACTTTTCTAATCAGTTCCACATGCATAACTCTAAATGCTGAAAACCTCAGATATATATATTCTATGTTTCAAACAAACTGACAGTCGCTATATTAAATCATGTGTTGTAATAAACTGGAATAAGCTTTACTGCACATTTGGGCTACTGAAGTACTTACAATCTGCATCTATTCTTGATCACATCTTATGAGACGGACTCTAAATAATATTACGACAAACGGTACGAAAATTCTGTTCGAAAGGAAACTTGAAGCACTAATTGCCTTAACAAAGTATTATCAATATTACTGCACCATAGAGCACCAAAACTCTGTCCACAGAATAATAATAATTCTTCTTCTTCTTCTTCTTCTTCTTCTTCTTCTTCTTCTTCTTCTTCTTCTTCTTCTTCTTCTTCTTCTTCTTCTTCTTCTTCTTCTTCTTCTTCTTCTTCTTCTTCTTCTTCTTCTTCTTCTTCTTCTTCTTCTTCTTCTTCTTCTTCTTCTTCTTCTTCTTCTTCTTCTTCTTCTTCTTCTTCTTCTTCTTCTTCTTCTTCTTCTTCTTCTTCTTCTTCTTCTTCTTCTTCTTCTTCTTCTTCTTCTTCTTCTTCTTCTTCTTCTTCTTCTTCTTCTTCTTCTTCTTTGGCCTGATCTCTACTCCTTCACTCAAGGCCGACTCTACACAGGCCGGAATGATTAGAATCGACAACACTGAAGACGTCTTGTTCTGCTTTGATTTTAACAGGCCTTACGAAAATTGTGGAAACGTAGAGTCAGACTGAAAAATTCAATGCCATAGCCGGGATTTGAACCACGGATCTTCTGGTTTCCGTCCAGCCGCACTACCATTGTGCTACTAAGGCCAACGTGCCGATATGACATTAAATTCTCCAACTGACTCGTATTTTCCCGGTAAACCACTTAGGAGTTCTCATAAACACATGAGACAACTACCTTAATGGCGACTTACTACATATAAGTACTTTAAGGCCCGGGTTTTTTATAGTAAAGCACTATTAGGTTAATTAATGGAAATTAATTATTCTTTCACACTGGCCGTGTGTAGGCTAAATTGTGGTAACGTAGAGTCAGACTGAAAAATTCAATGCCATAGCCGGGATTTGAACCACGGATCTTCTGGTTTCCGTATTTTTCCGGTAAACCACTTAGGAGTTCTCATAAACACATGAGACAACTACCTTAATGGCGACTTACTACATGTAAGTACTTTAAGGCCCGGGTAAATTACCGGGAAAATACGAGTCAGTTGGAGAATTTAATGTCATATCGGCACTTTGGCCATAGTAGCACAATGGTAGTGCGGCTGGACGTAAACCAGAAGATCTGTGGTTCAAATCCCGGCTATGGCATTGAATTTTTCAGTCTGACTCTACGTTTCCACAATTTAGCCTACACACGGCCAGTGTGAAAGAATAATTAATTTCCATTAATTAGGCCTTACGAAGTTTGCAGTTGCTAATTTAAAATATTTTTAGAATATTCTCTGCGGTGCGGTACGGTAAACGTTTACCTCATTTTCTGTGTAGTTACATGTTTATACTACACTACTAAAATCAAGGATTTAAGGTAAGATCAGTGATAGTTTGTAAAATAATTCGTAATTCAGATACTACCGTTTAGGTTAGGTTTAGAATGACAAACGAAATCATTCAAATGCCAAACATAAGTGGCAAGCCCTTTGCTTCATATGCTTTCAGTTACTCTGGTACTACTGGGAACTGCACCTGTATTCTTTTCAGATGTCTGATAAGTGCTGTGTTCCTGAATGCAGTAGCAATTACGAATCGAGTAAAGGAGGTTATGTTACTGTATTCAGACTTCCTTCAGACCCCGAAATGCACGCTAAATGGCTAACATGTATTCCTAGGAAGTACTGGAATCCATCTAAAAGATCGGTTGTGTGCATCAATCACTTTGAAACAGATGATGTGATAAAATGTGATGTGTATAAAGATGCTGAAGGCAATGAAATTACATTTCCTCGTGTTCATCCAAAGCTGAAAGATACTGCTGTGCCTCGTTTGTTCCCCAATCTACCAAAGTATTTAAGCAAACCAGCTGGCAGCTTCAGTGGCATTGCTCGAACAAATCCAGACCATAGAATGCGTAAGGCAGACGAGGAACCTCAAAGAAAAAATGAACAGTGGTTGGCTGATGATGTGATAAATGGTTTTAGTGATTTATGTGAAAGCTGTGAAAATAAAATAAGAGATCTGAACAAATGGCAAAAGGTTGTTTTCTCTGATTTTGTGTGCTTCTATCAAATGTGTTTTCAAGGCATACCTAAAGTTGTTAAAAGTGTAAAAGTAGATGACACACTTAGTATCCAAATTTGTGTGGGCAACTATATTGTAAGTTCAAGTGAATTGACATGGATTCTACCATCATCATTAAAACTTACCAGATGGTCGCAACTGGAGAATATATTACTAAGGTATGTTAGCATAGAGAGCATGAATGAAAATTCAAATGAGGATAAGGTTGAAGCAATGCTTGACATTTTTAGAAGGTAAATCAGAAGCTCTAGATAATTCAAATATTGATTTTTTATGTGAACAGCTTTTGTTGAGTGGCATGATGAGGAAACAATATTCTGTCAATATGCTTCTGTATGCTTTCCTCATCTATGAACAGTCCAGAGCTGCTTACAGTGCTCTGCGTCAGAATAACATCCTCTGCTTACCACACCCAAAACACCTTCAGAAATATGATTTCCTCCTTTTGTATTTCACCAACGAATGCATCAAATAATGCTCACTTTCTAAAAAGTGTTGCAAGTAAACTTACAGAATTGGAAAAATTGTTAATTCTGCAGTTAGATGAGATACATGTAAACCCTAAGTTTCAGTTTAAAGGGGGTAAAATAACTGGCTGTGCTGAAAATTCACTGGAAACTGAGCCTGCTTAAACAGTACAAGCTTTTCTGGTTTCTTCTGCATTTGGAAATATGAAAGAGATTGTATCCTTATATTCTGTAAAAAGCATGACAGGACAAGAACTATATAAGAAAACTTTAGAAGTTTTGAGTACAGTTATATCTTGTGACTTGAAAGTTTTTACCATTATTTTTGACAATAATGCTGTAAACAGAAGCTTATTTACGAAGCTTACAAGTAATTCTGAAAGTACTTACTATTTCACATTCCCTACTGCAGATGCTGCTTACACCATATATGTAATGTTTGACACAGTACATATGTTCAAGAATGTGAGAAATAATTGGCTGAATTTGCATGATAACGATAAGACATTTTATTTCGCATCATTCAACTTGACTGGCAGTGTTGTATTGGGAGCAAAATTTGTCAATTTAAGAAATTTATATAAGTCTGAATGTAACAGGACTCCATTAATGAAAGCAGCTCCAAAGTTAAATTATAAAAGTGTGTATCCCACACCCATTGAAAGGCAGAATGCAAATTTTACAAATAATGTTTTTCATGAGACTACAATTGCTGCATTACTTTGCTTTGATGTCAAAAGTGAAGCAACACACACTTTGTAAAAATCATTGGTGACTGGTGGAGAATATTAAAAATCCTGTTAAGGGCGTCACTGAAAATGATCCAAGGCTACAGTTTTTACAAAATTTTAATTTGTGGCTTGATAAATGGCAATCAATTGAAAAAGAAGGTAAGCTTTAAAGAGAGACAAACAAGGCACTTTATCATACGAATGCAGTTCTTATTGAGTTAAGAAGTATTTCTCTCAAGATGTTTGGTGTCAAGTATGTAAATTTCAGACTGACATTCTGGAAGGTAGATTTGGAATGCACAGACAATTGTCTGGAGCTAATTACCACATTTCATTTACTCAGTTACTGGAATCTGAAAAGAAAATGCGTGTAAAGAGCTTGTTGGGTCTCTCTTCTACAAAATATGGAAGTATAAATTTTTTGCCACAAATTCTGAGTACAATTACTGAGCCATTGCAAGATAGTGATCAGGACACTAGCGAATTTTTGGCAAACAATGAATTTGAAGAATTGTGTCTACAAATAGTAAATGAAAACGATACAGTATTTGAAAATCCAGATTTTTGTACATCTGTGGGTACGTTGCTTACAAAACTGAACAGAAAGTATCCTGTAAGCACTGTGTATCAATGATAACATCAGAATCCTGCAACAGTCTGTATTTTGACATACTCAACAAAGGTGGTTTAACAGCTCCCTCCTCTAATGTTGTTAGAGTAAGTCATTTAGCTTGGAGCAACATGTTTGCTCTTATTTCAGAAAAATTTGAAGCAGCTTTTTTGAAAGTACGAAATCTAAACAACTGTTTTTACAAGTTTTAAGATAGCTTGTTTCTTCAGATATTGATCTTTCATTTTTTCATCAGGATTATTGCCTTTGTGGGAAACCATTATCAGATATAAGAGAAATTATTTTAAATACAATTTCAAATATACTTATAAATAACTGTACAAAACATAAAAATGATAGTTTGGTACACATACAACAGACAAATAAAAAGCGAAAACTTGTAATATTTCAAGGAAAGAAGTAAACAATGTGTATTAAAAATGGAATATAAATTCAGTTATTGTTAATGCTTTTGTCTCATGCCATTGCTATACACACTATTTTAAGAAGTTTTGCAAAAACATAAGATCTGGTGCAGGCTTGCTGTTTAAAATAAGTTTACATATTTTATGGATTACAAAATAAATTTTGTAGAATATGTTATACGCGGACTAATTTATCTGTGTGAAATAAATGTTGATAAACTGCAAGTTCTATCATTTTTTTATAAGTTGTGTTCCCCTCCCTAGTGTATGTGCTACGAAATGTAGATATGTTGTGCTTTTAAATATTGCTGTTATGATGCCTTTTATTATTATTATCATCATCATCATCAATCTGTCATAGAAAAGTATGTAGGTTTTGCTAAGCATGTTGATTTTTCTATTTCTGGGTTGAATTCATTTTGAGCTTTATTGCCAACGAACATGAAATACAAGTTTTTAGCGTTGTCGAGATTATAAGGCAAAAAACAGGATTAGCAACTTAGTGACATGTTAGCAATATTAATACGAGGGCTACCAGAAAGTAGATTACGTTTTCGTCTGTTTCCGCTAGGGGCGGGGCTAGCGCGGCCATCTTGGGGTCAGAACGTTGCGCAGCTCAGTCGGCATCTAGCCGTGCTAGTGAGAGGTTCGTGCTGTGCTCCGTTCAGATACTGTGACGGTTTGAAATGTCTGCATTAATTGAAAATCCTGCGAGCTGCGAGGTGCGTGCAGTAATAAGGTTTCTGACTGCAAAAAACTGTAAACCGATAGAAATCTATCGGCAGCTTTGTGAAGTGTATGGGGACAACATTATCACTGAAGGTGGAGTGCGTCAGTGGGTCATCAGATTTAAAAATGGCCGAACCAATGTTCACGACAAAGATCGAAGTGGGAGACCCAGCATAGTGACTGCCGAACTTGTCGAAAAAGTCGATGCTAAAGTCCGTGAAAATCGAAGGTTCACAATAACGGAACTTTCTTTGATTTTTCCACAAATTTCGCGAAGTTTGTTGCACGAAATCATCAGCGAAAAGCTTGTTTAACACAAGTTTTGTGCAGGATGGATTCCAAAAATCTTGACAGAGGACCACAAAAATCAGCGAATGGCTGCAGCGTTGAACTTTTTGGACGTTTACCATAAGGATGGTGACTCTTTACTCGATCGCATCGTTACTGGTGACGAAACATGGGTGAAACACGTGAACTGTGAAACGAAATTGCAATCAATGCAGTGGGGGCACACAAGTTCTCCCCAAAAACCCAAGAAATGCATGCAAACAATGTCGGCAAGGAAGATGATGGCGACTGTTTTTTGGGACAGAAAAGGTGTGATTTTGGTGGACTTCCTGGAAAGAGGCACTACAATAAACTCTCAAAGGTATTGCCAAACTCTCCAAAAACTCAGAAGAGCCGTTAAAAACAAGCGCAGAGGAATGTTGAGCTCTAAGATCTTGTTGATTCACGACAACGCCCGGCCCCACACGGCAAATGTCACTCGTGAAGTTCTTGAATCTTTTAAGTGGGAGTTGTTTCCTCATCCGCCGTACAGTCCCGACCTGGCACCGAGCGACTTCCACCTATTCCCAGCAATGAAGAAGTGGCTGGCTATGCAGAGTTTTGATGACGCACAGCTGCAAGAAGAGGTAACGAAGTGGTTGAAGGCGCAGGCGGCCGAATTTTTCGACGAAGGAATTTCCAAGCTCGTACATCGCTACGATAAATGCCTTAATTTGAATGGTGACTATGTCGAAAAGTAGTATTTGAGTGTGGCTTTCATCTGTATATAATAAAATTTGTTTCCTATACTTTGTTTACTTTTTATTCCAAAACGTAATCTACTTTCTGGATAGCCCTCGTATAAACAGTCATCTCTTAGAGAGATAGTCATTACAATTGCTTTAATTAGATACTTCCTGTAGTTTTTACTTTGAATTAAAATTTCTTATGTTTGGTCTAAAAATGCCAGTGAGTTTAATATTAAGATTTTAGCATTGTAAAAAAATTATGAAACAAGACTAGCAACTTACTGCCATGTTTATAATAGCATTGTCAAAATTGTACAACAAGGAATGATATGACAGTAATTTCTGGAGAAATACAGTAATTGCAGTTCCTTTAAGTAGATCCTAATCCCTCCAGTTTATACAATGGATTTAGAATTTAATATTCAAAAAATGTTAAGCTTTTCTATTTTTAATTCTTCAGGTAACAAGTTGAAAAGTCTGAACCATTTATAACTGGGTCCTTTACTAGAAATTTTTTGATAAACAGAAGCAAAGAAGTTGCACATTTTGAGTAAATGACAAGTTTGGGTTACATCTTCATTTCAAATTAACAACAAAAATTTGCAGACTAATCCGTTCAAAAGCATTAATTTGTTCTCCACAGGTATCCTTAACAAATTTTGGCGTAAGTATACAACAACACACCAGCTGTAACTTTTAAAATTGGTAAGTTTTGTTATCAAATGCTGGTTTTAGTGGAGATCTGTCGAAAACATTGACCGTCTATGACACGCCCCTGCGACGTTGCCACATTGTAGGCTCCGGCCTGTGTAGAGTCGGCCTTGGGGCAAATATATGCAATAATGCAATAGAATACAATGTTTAATAAAATTAGCTGCCATAGTATAGCCAATGGGAAACAGGTAGGACGATTATACTTCTATGCAATAATCTTGAAATACTCTGGTATTACTTACACACTACTTGAACAATTTTCATGTTGAGAAAGAATCTGCAGAGTTTCAGACCAAACAAAAATCAACGTTATATTATTCGTAATTGATTTATATGTTTTGTATTAATTAAAATGTTGTATATATAAATTGATATCTTTATATTATTTAACTACATCAGTTTCTACCCTTTACAGTGTTCAGAATTATTGTATTCTTAATTAAGTTTTAGGTACAATCTTTCAATTTTTTTTTGTGTTGCAAGCAAAGAGGTCTTAAAATTACTGTTTATGTAAACTACACTAAGTACACTCCCGAGCTAGCTTGCAGTAATGATAATGACTATAACAAAGCACCATCACCATGATCATTAAGAAGCGCATGAGAAGACAAGCGTTTAACTAGTGGAGCTAAAATGCGGACACTGACATGGTCACTAATCAAGAAACAAGCCCACTATGGGTTTGCCTGAAAAAAACATCACACGCAGAGATCGGATAAGCAAAATTTATTTTCCAATACAAAGAAGTGGAAGGACGCAGAGGAAGCAACAATAATTTTTAAATGGGGCAGGGAAAACATATGCTTAGAATAGATCCCAAAAGTCGAACGTACTTCAAAGTTGAACTACATACTGTGTGGGAATCCAAGACAGGAAAAAGAAGCGCAGGGAGACAAAGAAAACCATGAAGTGATACTTTTAAAAATCAATTAGAGAACCTCTGATGCAGAACAACTTACACAGAAAAAAGTGAAAGGATGCCGTAAATGCAGAATAACTGTTGAAAGATCCAAATGACAATGAAAGAGAAGCAAATGGGAGTGGTCAGGTATGTTAAGTGGAAAGAACCACGGAAAGCTCGCGTGAGGTACCCTAGCAGGCCCTTGCCCGCTCTGGTATGTTGGGCTTAATACTGATACTAAAACAAAATTGAAGTTTTATTCATACAAAACAAAGTATAAGTAATTAAATTAATTAATGATCAGATACAACTGCACCATTACAATTGTTTCCAACATACAATACTTTGGGCTGCAAATAAATGAAGAACTCGGTAGAAGAAAGCAAATAAAACTCATTCTAATAAAACTTAGTTCGACTTGCTTTGCATTTGGAAACTTAAAGCATTTGCCAACTAGAACAGCCTTTTTACTCCATGGTATCATACGGAATGATGTTCTTGCGCAATTTAGCGCATCAGCATGTGTTTATATTTTAAAAAATAGGGCCGTACGCATTATTTATGGTACTGGGCCTGTACTTCTGTAGGCCTTTATTTAAAGCCTCAAAACTTCTTATTCTGTTGACGAATACACACTGTTGAGCTAACTTACAAACAAATAGAGTAACTTCACAACAAATCCTGCCCTATATGACTACAGCAGAACCGATCGGGGTGAGTCAGGTGGTAACATCTGTGACCCACATTCGGGAAATACGCTGTGACTTTGTGGGAACTCAGGACAGGAACAAGGAGCATGGGGAGACAAAGAAAACCTGCAGTGATACACTTAAAAACCAACTAGAGAACTTCTGGTGCAGAACTCAAATGACACAAAGTAATCAAGTAAAGGATGCCATAAAGGCAGAGGAACTGTTGAAAGACCCGAATGACGCCAAAAGGGAAGCAGATGGGAGTGCTCAGGTGTGATCATTGGAAAGAACCACTGAAAGGTGGTCTGAGGTATCCTAGGAGGAGTACTTAGGAGGCAACCATTCGAAGTCCTGCGGTGTTGATGTATTGCATTCCCCTAAGTGGTGTTTGACGAGCGCCAACCCACTGACAGAGGTGCTGGCTGGCTGTACAAAGCCAAGAGGTTTTTGCTGCATGCCCACCCTTTAAGGATTTTACCGAAGGTAGGGTTTTTCGGGATATTGTTAGATGGATTGTGCGTTTTTTTTTTTTTTTGTTTATTTGGAAAAAAAAATTTCGAGGTAACATGAATTTAATGTACCTTAGGTAGAAGGAATGGATGCAAAACCTTAGGCACCCTGGTGTTCTATTTTAAATTTGCTCTAGATTGACAAAAATGTTGATGCCAAACAAGAATTATGTGGATCTCGGTTTTAGCTGCTGTTAGGATTAGCACCTGGGTTATATCCGGTGCCCGCAAGCCATGCGGAGTACCCGTAACAGCCTGAAACGGCGTCTGTTGCGTCAAAATCTCCCAGTGATCTGATTAGGGCGCTTTTATCAGATGGTAACTTAGCGTAGAATTTTGATGCCCGACGCCTAATTTCATCCTCCACGTAAGGAACACTCGAGGCTTCGTGAAGCAACCTGATAGGAAAAGAGCGGCCCACAGAATACATGGATCGCAGTCCTCTATTTTGTGCCCATTGAAGCCATGCCAGCCAGCTGTCTGCGGCTATTCTCTAGATCTCGCAGGGATATAGCATCACGGGAATTACCAGCGCTCGGAAGAGTTGCAACTTCAGGACAACCGGTATCGAGCCCGACCCCAGCATTGCATACATGGAAGCAATTTCTCCCTGTACCCTTGTCGAGAGGTCCTTGATGTGCTGCCGGAAAGTTGAAACTCAAGTAAGTTATCAAACGTAACTGTGAAAACCCCATTTTTTTCAGCTCAAATAGCTTTCTTAATACAAATAAATAAATAAATTACTATTTTGTTATAAAAATGTATCGTGACGTAAGCACTGTAATGAATAGCATTATTGGGTGGCATGTATGCGTGTACGTATTTTTGTAATTACTCAGAGTTTAAACGTAAACGTTTGACATGATGTTACAAAAAAATAAACGTAAACGTTTGACATGATGTTACAAAAAAATTACTTTCAATAAGTCAAGTATTTGTTAAATTCGAGCGAGAGGGAACAGTACACTTCCTCCTGGCCTGGCACAATTGTCTGTCACATTATATCTTTGTTTATGTATGGTTCGTAATCTCTGTTTACTCTAGAGAGTTCAAAGCAGTGTTCTTCAATTGTTCTTCCGGATAAAAACCATGCAAAAGTGTATCAGCTCAGTTTTCGTAATATAAACAAATATGCTCACCTAGGCATAGTGAGGTAAAGCACTGCCTTTTTTAATTTACGTCCTCCAACGTTAACTCATATCGGACGGCATATGAATTGGGTGAAATGATGCTCAAATGAGTTCAGGGTCCATTGAGTTTACAGTTGCCCGACATTCGTCTTGAAGGATAAGGGACAACTCCGGAAAACCCTTACCTGGCAACTCACCCTGGCCGAGATTCGAACTCGAGACCTCTTGAACGTGATGCAGACACGCTACCGAGGCGGGCAAAGTACTGTCATGATTGGTTTGTGTGTATGTCTGCACTGAAAGTTATACTATTGATATGATGTGACAAAGAATTACTTTGAATAAGCCAAGGTGCTAAATTCCAGATGTAGCTAGCACTTCATTTCCTGTTAGCCTGCGGAATGTTGTATGCTTATATTTATGAATGAGTGCTGGATAAGGAGTTCAAATCAATATTATTCAGTTTTATTATTATATTATTCCAATATTATCCTTCAGAACTTCTTGAACTATTTAGTTCAATATTATTCTTTAGACAAAAGTAGAGTAAAAGTTAAATAGTGGAATGGCTTCTTGCGGTAAATTTAGTGGCGAGTCAAAGAGGCAGATTTTGTGAAGTCAGGCTCGAATTATTATTTTTAAGTTTTACACGTCTTTAAGACATTGGGCAATGAGGAATACAGAAATCATCTCGATTTCAAAAATGCTCACCGGCTTACTGCTGAAGCGTGTGGTGTAGTTAAAGCACGTGTGTCCCGCAATGGTGGAGGGGCAATAAAATCTGATCCCATTGGTGCCCAAATGTTTATGTCGCCTAGAAAACATGTTGGTCCTTCTAAGAGCGTTACAAATTTAAGTGACTTTAAGAAAGACGTGCGTAGAACTGTGTTCGAGTTTTATGACCAAGATTAATTTCGAACTATACAGACAATAACTTCAGCAGCAGCAGTAGTGCCGTTGAAGGCTGAACCTCCTCTTCAGAGGAGTGGCCTTCGACATTTTGCCATTTCGAGACCTTGTCCCTTACTGGCATGATGGTGTGTGTTGATGATATGAAGGTGGGTAGATGGTGGTGAATGGTTAATGATTTTTATAAGGTTAGTAGGGATTGGAATTATTAAGGTTAGAAACTCAGAATAAGTTCTGTAATGGATTATGGTGAGTCTTCATATAGAGCCCAACATTAGCAAGCCGGGAGCGGCTGATCGAAGTCCCTCCGGAAAGGTGTCCGACCACAGAACCTCTACTTAGCCATACACCGTATTTCCAGAACTCAAGCACCCCGTAGCGTAACCCACCGACTACTTCGTTGAATTTTTCTACTTGGAAAGAGCGGATGGTAAGAAGGGAATGAAAGAATACAAATGGGGATATAAGGTAAATTTCCTTCTTAGCAGGCGGCTTAGTGACTCGGGAAAATCACTGAAAACCCCAAGGTTAGGATGGTCCATGGCCGGAATCGAACCCGCGCTTTCCCGAATGCAGGCCAGGATTAAATAAAAGCCTACAGAAATGACAGGTCCAATACCATAAATAATGCGTGTGGCCCTATGTTTAGAAACAAAAACACTTGTTGGTGCGCTGAATTGCCCAAGAACATAATTCCGTATAGCACCATGGAATGAAAATAGGCTGTTCCATTATGTTCTGTTATGTGTTTCAAATAGGAAGAGTTCTGGGGTTCAGATAATCAGATGTGTTAGAGCCCTGTGTTGCCAGCTTGTTACCCCCACTCATATATATTTCTTTCATATATATTTCACTTATATTTCCCTCTCTCTCACACACTCATATAACGCGCAGGTCTACTTGGCACTATACGTAAGGGTAACCAAATTAAAATTTCCAAAATGTTATAGTGATGCAGTTGCCAAAACAAAAATTAGAAAAAAACATTTTCGCAAATATTTTTAAATGCTATAATTATAATTATAGTTTGTGTTTGCCTGTTTTTGTAATCCAATGGAACTGCCAGTGGCTCATCCATATCACTATCAATGTCACTTACGTCAACAGAGAATCGTCATTGTCACTGTCTTTATCGTCGGAGTCTTGTAAATGTACGATTATAGGTTCCAAAATCTCGTCACGTGTTATTTGTTTCTTGAAATCTTTGTTTTGTAGGTTTTCTGCATGTCTCAGTTTGACTCAGTGTGGCATGATGGTCTCCTCTGTCGCCTCATCCACTACAATATCCCAGCATTTCTAATGTACCTCATCAATACCTACCTCAAAAACTGTTCCTTCGCCGTTTCCAGGGACGACATCCACTCTCAGCCCTATGGTATTCATGCCGGGGTAACCCAAGGCAGTGTCCTTGGTCCCCTATTATTCCTCACTACATAAACACCCTCCTTAACCTAATAGGCTGCAATCTATACTTATTTGCTGACGATGCTGCATTAACAGTCACATCTTATCATCATGTAAATGTAGTACGCAAGGCACAGCTTTATGCTGATATGTTACACTAGGGAACACGTTTTTTGTACCCGAAACAAAATAGGTTAATTCTTATGCAAAATGACTCGCTGATTCCAAAAGTGCCTCTGAAAATGCTGCAGGATTCCATAACTTATCATGAAGACCTAAATAAATCTTATTTTGTTTTCTCTAATGGAAAAGATTAATAACTTGAGCCCTTAAGTTCACAGATAACCCCCTTTTATCACGCTCCCCTCCTCCTGAGTAAATAAACACATGTGTTAGCTTGAGTGCTCCTCCGGGTAGTCTGGTTTCCATCTGTGTTGGATTTTTCTTTCAGTTCATATTCAACTGTGAAAGTGTAGTGTAGTTTATTCGCGGTGCTAATGAAAGGTTACAGATATGAATAAGAGCAGGCACAGGAAATGTACTAATGATCCAAATAACTTTTGTTATGTGTGTGGATAGTTCACCCCTAAATCACAACGAAAAATTAACAAGTATTACTAAAACAGCATATTCATTTTACTTTGGTTGTGCCCTTGGTGATCAAGATAAGGATTTTTCTCCCCACGTTTGCTGCATATCGTGCAAAACTGGTCTTAATCAATGGCTACACGGTAAACGCAAATCTATGCCATTTTCTGTGCATAAGGTGAGGAGAGAACAATACAACAATTTAAATGACTGCTGTTTTTCTAATGCAAATATTACAGGTGTTTCTATAAAAAATAAGTCGAGTGTCAAATATCCAAGTGTTCCATCAGCAATAGGACCAGTACATCACAGTGAAGATCTTCCGGTGCCTGATCCTCCGAAAGCATGGGTTGCAGAATATGATGGATCAAGTTCAAATCATGATGTAGATGACAGTGAACCCTCAACATCCCAAGACCCTACATATTGTCACCCTGGTGGTAGGCTCGCGAAGCCGATGAAAAATGATGGCCGATCGTTACCGGAAGTGAGAGATAGTTGAATGTAGAGTTAGAGGAAAAATAAATAGTTTAAGGTTAGCTAGCAAATTGTGATGTGACGAATGTATTTGCTAGGAAAATAAAGTGCAGTTTTTGTATTTGAAGCCTCGACTTTTGATTTTCACGAACCCACAAAGTCACAACTGGTGTCAGGAAGCGGGACAACAACATCACCGAAGATTATGGCCATGGAATTGGTATTGGAAATGCTTTTGCAGAAGATGAACGAATTAACAGCGAAGTCGGAAGCGGCAAATAACAACTTGGCCGCGAAGATGAACGAGTTAACAACAAAAACAGAAGCGGCAAATAACAACCTGGCCGCAGAGTTGAAAGAAATAAAGACAGAATTGACCACAGAAATGAAGGCAGCGAACGACAGTCTGGCCACGGAAATGAAGGAGGCGAACGAGGTCCTCGCCGCCAAATTTGAGGAACAGTTGGCTGGCGTGAGGGATGACGTGACGGAGCTGGGCAAGCGGATGGGCCAAGTGGACGAGCGCATCGAGGACCTGGCGAACCGCTTCAATGACCTAGAGGAAAAGGCCGACAATAACGCCAAGTCCCTGAACGCCATGGTTGAGGACGTCGTCGGCAGGAGACTGAAGGATTTGAAGGCTGACGCACCGGGACGCGACACAACATCGGCGCGCGTCAAACCTCCGAAATATGACGGCGCGTCAACATTCGAGGTCTTACGCCGCCAGTTCGACACAGTGGCCAAGCATAACAGATGGTCACCGGAGGAGGATGCCACACAGTTAATAGCCAGCCTCCAGGGACGGGCCGCGGAAATCCTAAACGCGGTGCAGACGACGGCGGCGCCCAAGGACATCTGGGAGGCCCTGGAGAATCGTTTCGGGAACCACCGCTTAGCCGCAGCGTACCGCAGCCAACTAAAGGCAAGGTCGCAGCAGCCGGAGGAGACGCTGCAGGAGTTCGCCATAGCGATCGAGCAGCTGGCTAGCAAGGCCTTGGTTGACCTGCCACTGGAGTTCGGATCCCGGGAAGCCGCCTACAATTTTGTCGACGGGGTACGGGACACGGTGATTCGTCAGCGCCTAATGCTCGGCGATTATAAAAACATCCACGAGGCGCTGACAGCGGCATTAAGGATGGAGGCGGCCAAAGTTACATCTAACCCGACGTCGAGAACGAGGAGTGTCCGCTACGCCGGAGACAGAAGACCAGCTGAGGGACGCCGGCGAACACCTAGTGGCCTGTGTTGGGGGTGTGGACAGCCCGGACACCTGCGAAGAGACTGCCCACACCAGGAAGAGCAGCCGGAAAACGAGTTAGGCCCGGCGTGGAGAGGGGTACGTCGGCGCCATTACCACCATCCCCTCGAGTGACAATTCACGCCATCAGCCGGCGGATGGATGACAACCTCATCGCGGACGGCTGGGTAAGAGGAAAGCCGTGCCGCGTGCTGGTGGACACCGGGGCGGCCGTGACCATCATCAGACCTGACGTGGCGAAGGGTTTGCCGACGAGGAAGCCGAGCCGACCATACGAGCTTGTGACGCCATCGGGCGACACCATTCCTGTGGAGAAGGAGGCCCTACTGGAGCTGAACTTGGGACGGAGTGCCGTGCGTCTGTGGGTGTTCGTCGCGAAGGTGGCTGAGGAGGTGATTCTGGAACTGGATGCCCTTAGGAGCCACGAGGCGACGGTCGACGTTGGCAGGACGGTCCTAAGGCTCAACGGAGAAGAGGTTATACTCCGTCAACCAGAAGAGCGCCTTGGAATTGGCAGGGTCGTCTTGAGCGAAGACGTGGTTGTCCCCGCGAGGAGCGAAGTGATGGTGACGGCGCGACCGGATGGCCGGACAGCAGGTTTGATCCAGAAGGTGCCCCGAGGAAAGATGTTGGTGGTACACCTGGATCGCCTGGCCTACTACGAAGGCGCTGTTCGGGACGACCAGCCTTGAGGAGGACGCAGTGTCACCCTGGTGGTAGGCTCGCGAAGCCGATGAAAAATGATGGCCGATCGTTACCGGAAGGGAGAGACAGTTGAATGTAGAGTTAGATGAAAAATAAACAGTTTAAGGTTAGCTAGAAAATTGTGATGTGACGAATGTATTTGTTAGGAAAATAAAGTGCAGTTTTTGTATTTGAAGCCTCGACTTTTGATTTTCATGAACCCACAGAGTCACAATATCAATGTGAACGAAGTGAAGAAAACATTTTGTTTCTCAGGAAGAACTAGGCGATCTTATTTGTGATTTGAAACTAGGTAAAACGGATTCAGAATTACTGGGTTCCAGGCTACAGGAGTGAAATTTCCTAGCAAAAGAGACTAAAATAACATTTTACCGATCTCGACATAAATAGTATTCACAGTATTTCACAACGAAAGACTACATGTGTTTCTGTGTTAATGTTAATGGTTTAATGAAGGAATTGGGTATAGAGCATTGTGTCGAAGATTGGCGCCTCTTTATGGACTCTTTTAAATACAGCTTAAAGGCAGTGTTGCTTCATAATGGCAATTTACTACCATCAGTACCTTTATTTCATGCCATAGGAATGAAGGAGACATACGATTTCATGTCCATCATTTTAGATGCTATTAGTTATCAAAACTATGACTGGGAAATTTGTAGTGACCTCGAGGTAGTTGCATTGCTAACGGGACTGCAGGGAAGTTTCACAAAATATTGCTGTTTTTTGTGCTTATGGGACAGTAGGACAACTGACAAGCATTTTATAATAAAAGAGTGGGGGAAAGGGAGCAAGCAGTGTTAAGTATGTGCCTCTAGTAGACCCAAACAAAGTTCTTCTCCCCCCACTTCACATAAAGCTCGGGTTAATGAAGAATTTTGTTAAAGGGTTGGACAAAAGTGGAAGTGCATTTGAGTATTTAAGAAGTATATTTCCCAAAATAAGTGAATCTAAATTGAAGGAAGGTACATTTATCGGTCCTCAAATAAGACTACTTCTTAAAGACAGTGTTTTGTAATCAAATCTTAAAAGTGTTGAACTGGCAGCGTGGAAATCATTTAAATCAGTGGTGGAAGGCTTCCTGGGCAATAACAAAGAAGAAAATTATGAAACTTTAGTCTCAGAACTATTAAGGAGCTACAAAGAAATGGGTTGCCGTATGTCACTTAAAATCCACTTGTTGCACTCTCGCCTTGATAGTTTCCCTACAAACCTAGGAGCTGTAAGTGATGAGCCAGGTGAGCGTTTTCACAAGGACATTTCTGAAATGTAAAGGAGTTACCAGGGTCGCTGGGATTCAGCAATGTTGGGAGACTATTGTTGGATCCTCAATACCTATTATTTTCAATGAATCAAATAGTTATCACATCCCATTTCTGGAAGTTTACATAAAAAATTATGAATACCTAAGAAACGTTACGTGATACAGCATTTTGAGGCGCACTTTTGGAATCACCAGATCCGTTCACATAAGAATTTGCCTATTTTGTTTCGGGTATATGAAAAAAAAATTTTTTTGTTCCCCAGCGTTATCTGCCTGGTTCATCACTTGGCGGCTGAACATAGGCGCAACCAAATCTCAGGCAGTCACATTCACCCGCCGTACTCTATAAGATGTACCCAGTCTCCGTCTGGCTGGAGAAGTACAATGGTCCATGGAGGCTACATACCCCGGAGTAACCCTGAATTGGCACCTGACGTGGAAACAATACATTAGCACTGTGGCAAACAGAGTGTTCAGAGGGACGGCTATACTATACCCTCTGTACAATAGGAAGTCGCCTATGAGCCTGCACCACAAATTTCTCATCTTCAAGTAAATTTTCCGCCCTGCATTAACGTACGCATGTAAAGTCTGGGGAACTGCACAAAAATAGCATCTCCACAAACTCCAAGTCCATCAAAACCGTTAGCTTCGGATAGAAACAGCTGTCGATTGGTACATCCCAAATGATAACTTCCTTTGTGAACTTTCCTTCCCAAAAATCGCCGACTACATTATTACCTTCCCCCACAGTTTTTATAATAAAGTCCCTTCCAGCTTCAACAGCCTTATCCGAGGCCTGAGGGAATATCTCGACCCCGGCGAAACCTATAAGCGACCCAGACTAGTGATAGCCCCGCCATAATCCATTACAGAACTTATTCTGAGTTTCTAACCTGAAGAATTGCCTGCATCTGCTAGGGACCAGCCGTTCACGCAGTGCCGCCTGTACTTTTATCTCATTCTTTCCCTCAGGCTCTCAGGCACAATAAGCCATCAGCTGAAGAGCCGGAATATCCGCCGTGATATATACAGACATACTGCATGCGCCACTTTCCAGCTGTCTGGAAGGAGGCGCGCGTTGTATGCGTTTTAAAACCGGGAAAAAATCCGGTCTTCCTGTCCAGTTACCGCACCATCAGCTTTCTACCAGTTTTGTCGAAGGTATTCGAAAAGCTGTTCCTCTCCCGGCTTCTTCCTCACTTACAGGGAAGGGGCCTAATCCCGGAACACCAGTTTGGCTTCCGTTCTGGCCACTCCACGACCGAGCAGCTATTGCGGGTTGCCGATTCCTGGGATTCCAGGAAAGGTCTAAAGCGGTAGCAGTGCTGCTTGACGTGGAGAAGGCATTCGCCACAACCTGGCACGAGGGGCTCATTTACAACATCCTAGAGCATGAAATCCCCCTTCCATACATTTTCTTGGTGGCCGGTTTCCTCGGAAACCGAAGCTTCCGAGTAAAGGTGGAGGGGGCGCTGTCCACAGAGCGGCCCATTGGCGCTGGAGTTCCGGAAGGCAGCGTGCTGTCGCCGGCACTTTTCGCAGCTTACGTGGCCGACATTCCAACGCACCACAACACCAACACCTGTCAGTATGCGGATGATCTCATGATGTGTAAATTTCGCAGTAAATAGGAACACACGGTACAGCTTCCGGCAAATCCAAACCCAGCTCCAGGCCATTGGCGAATGGAGCGCAAAATGGCGAATGGCAACTAACCCGAAGAAGAGCTCTGCAATTCTCCTGGCGAAAACCAGAGCCAACCGGTTACAGCAGAACTTCGTTTTGCGGCGCCGTAGAATCCCATGGGTGCAAACGGCGAAGTATCTCGGAGTGACGCTGGACCGTAAATTAGCTTACGTTCCGCACGTCAAGGGCAAGTTCCAGCTGGGGCACGTCACACTCCGGAGCCTATACCCTATTTTCCGCTCAACTATGCCCATCCGACTCAAACTCCAGCTGCATCGGGCGATCATTCCGCCCATGACTCTGTACGGCTGTGAGATCTGGGGAACATTGGCTAATATCACTTTCGTCAGGCTCCAGACGCTGCAGAACAAGGCACTTCGTATCATATACGATACAGACTGGAAATTTCCTGCTCATATCCTACATGATCACTCCCAGATCCCGTACATTGTCGATGTCATCCGCGAGCGGGCACGATCAATGTACGACAAAATCCAAAATCACAACAACCCATTAGTGAACTCCCTGGGCAGGTATGAGCAGAGGTACCTTAAAACAAACAATACTATTAATAGATAAAAATGTATTAAACAAATATACTATGCATTCATTCACTCTCACTTGAGCTATGGAATTGTATTATGGGGCACAGTACAAAAAAAATTTAGGTTTAAGACTATTTGGATTGCAAAAAAGAGCTATACGTTTGATGGTAGGAATACAGAAAAGAGACACGTGCAGAAATGCATTTAAGAAACTAAATATTTTAACATTACGTTCATTATATATATATATATATATATATATATATATATATATATATATATATATATATATATATATATATATATATGAATGTATCAAACTTACATTAAAAAGTGTTGATCAAAACAAAAATAGTAATATCCACAAACATAACACCAGAACAAAAGATAATTATTTTAGAAACAGACTTACTGGTATCCTAAATAATAAATGCATAGAAAATAGCATCAAAGATTTGTATAACCACCTACCGACTGAAATCAAACAGATAACAAACGGGAAAACAAAACTAAAGGCTGTCAGAACTTATTTATTACAGAAAGTATTTTACTCCGTGGAAGAATATAAACAGATTTGGTAGAATATGCTATTTACACTTCTCAACTTTGTAAACATGTTTGTAAATAAAATTGTATTAATTTTATGTATATACAAATTGCCGACCCATGTAAAAGCTTTACAGTTGAAGACAAAAAAGGGAACAACGACGCTTGCCATCCTTCAAACTACCAAGAGACGTCTCGGGGCCCCTTGGTTAACCCAAGAGAAACCCCAGATGTCTCTAGGAACCATATTTACACCTGATGGATCAAGCGATATGCAACCCGTAACCAAATCGGAGCAAAAACTTTAAATCGTGTCTCCCAAAACGGGGGTACGCCTAAGTGCAGCTGCCGTATGAGATTAATCAAGGGCATCCCATTCCAAATTTCCCAAAAAATTTGAACACCCCAGCAGAACATGAAACCAATTTGCTCATTTCGCAGGTAAAGCCGCAAAGTGGCTAAGTACTGCGGCATAAAGACACCCGGACGGGGAGAAGCGCCGCGCGACTAGGACTACCTCTGGACCTCTGGAAGAAGCATGCAGGCGTTTTCATGGGTTTAAAACGATTTCTAAACGTACGTTACTATTCTGTAACAAATATGTATGAGAAGCTTCCGAGTTACTTAAAACTATTAGGCAATTGAAATCTGCATAAATTCTTCGAGTTTCAAAATAATTCGTATATACTCATTCCCCATACATGTTCCATGGATTAATTCTTTAATATCTGGAGCAGCAAGCTAATATTCAGTGCATGTGGTAGATTCGTATTAGTATTAGATTATTTCAATCATACAATATTCACAGTTGGTGTTATTGTAGATCACGTCAGAAGCAATTATAATGGATAAGATACAAACAATTGCAATGATACAATTAGTGGTACTAGACACATCAATATTAATAAATAGTAATTAATAATTATGATAAAATAATAATAATGATAATGATAATGAAGAAGAAGGAGAAGGAGAAGAAGGAGGAGGAGGATAAGGAGAAGGAGGAGGAGAACGAGAAGGGGAAAGAGAAGGAGAAGGAGGAGAAGGAGAAGAAGGAGGAAGAGGAGAATGAGGAGCAGGAGAAGGAGAAGGGGAAAGAGAAGGAGAAGAAGGAGGAGGAGAAGGATGAGGAGGAGAAGGAGAAGAAGAAGTTAAAATGATGCACACAAAACCAGGTGTAAGTTATACAGAACATATTATTGAATAGAAATAATTGTTGTGCATCACTGATAAAACAACCAGTTAACAAAGAAGAAAACTAAAAAGTAGGGTACTTCTAAATTTATACAAGTTATAACCATTTCAGAACAAAAATGACACTTTAATTGTGTATCATAACTTCATCTTTGTTATTGTGTTTAAGACTAATTAGTGCTGTTGTTTAAAAATTCCTGTGAATCGTAAAAGCTGTGTGTTAGTAGATATCTCTTGAGTCCTTTCTTAAACAGTTTTATATCAATTAATCCCTTTAGATCTGTTGGCAGTACATTAAAATATTTAGAACCTCCATTAATTATATTTGTATTACCAAAGGTACCCCTGCATGAACTTAGAAAAAAGTCATTTTGTCTGAGAGTAAAATAAGTATGTACATCTTTGTTTAGTTGAGGGGATTCACTTGATGTTTTAACATACAAAATAGTGAAGAATACTTATAAACAAATTAAAGAAAGTATTTTAAGTTGCTTATTTAGTATGGCCTGCAAGACTGCAATCTGCTAACTTTGGCCATAGCTCTTACAGCTCTTTTTTGGAGTAAGTATATCTGCATGAAAGAAGTTTTAGGCAAAGTTCCCCATATCATCGCTCCGTATTCTAAATGGGAATGAAACAATGCAAAGTGTACGGAACGAACCATTCGAAATGGTAACATGTTGGTAAGCTGGTGCAGCAGGGATATAGTTTTGTTGAGTATGGAGTAAGTCATCAGGACATGATTCTGAAATGAAAGATTATCATCAATATGGATGCCTAGAAACTTTGTGTTTTGAACTCCTGATATTACTTGATTGTTGTACACCAATTTTAACTCTTCATTACTGTGATTGCTTCTGTTTAATGTAAAAAGTAAATAGTTTGTCTTACTGATATTTGGACGGAGATTGTGGACAAGAAAATAGTTTCCCAGGTTTAGCATTACCTCATTACATTTATTATTTAACTGCTGCATATTTTCGGCAGAAACGAGAATTGTAGTGTCATCGGCATAAAGTATGACTTCAGTATCCTTTATCTTAAGATTATCATTAGGTCATTTATATATAATAAAAATAATATAGGTCTAAGAATCGAACCTTGTGGTACTCCATACCTGGTGGTACGTAATGTGGATATGTGACTTTCTATGGTTCCCTCCCTACCTAGTGATCTAATTTCGGTTCTTTGCTTTCTATCTAACAAATATGACTTTAACCATTACCCGAAATTCCTCTAATTCCATATCCTTCTAGCTTATTTACCAATAATTGTTGGTCAACGCAGTCAAAAGCCTTAGAGAGATCAAAAAAGGGCCCTGCGACCATCTCTCTATTATTGAGTTTATTAATAACGCTATTTAGTGTCTTACTTATTACATCCTTTTTAGACTTACCTTTTCTAAGATTTTTGACAACGCTGATGTGATGGTAATTGGGCAGTAGTTGTTCATATCTTCAAGGTTATCCTTTTTATACACTGGTATTACTTTACCTTTCTTTAAGCAAGAAGGGAATATCCCTTCTGCCAAAGAAGTGTTAGCTATGTATAATAATGGATCTAGTATAGCATTTTTACATTTTTTCAGTAAGCTACTTGTCACGTTATCAAATCCTGTAGACATACTTGGATTTAGTGAGTCAATTATTTTTGCTAATTCACTTTTGTTAGTGGGCAACAAGAACAGTGTATTTGTGTTATAATATTTACTGCTAAATTCGCTTACGTTACCATGTTTTACAAAGTTACAGATCGTGTCAGTATAATATAAGTTAAAACTTTCAGCTATTTCATTGCGATCCTCAATTATCTTCCCTTCAGAATTTATTAGTATGATACCAGCCGGACTTGTCGAGGTACCCCTTACTTTGTTAATTAAACCCAAGCTGCTTTAGCCTTATTTTTGGAGTTTGCTATTATTTTATTGTTATGCAGCAGTTTTGCCTTATTTAGCACGTCCATATAAACTTGTCTATACTTTTTGACATAGTTTTTGAAGATTTGACAATTTGAAATACGTTCCATATCTGTTATGACTCAAAGTAATCCTCTTGTAATCCAGTCAAGTTTATGGTTTTGATGACCAGATATTTTACATTTTTTAAATGGAAAGAGAACATCGGTATAATTTAAAATCTTTAGAAATTCAACACATTTATCATTTACAATTTTAGCTTGTGTATCTCTCCTCATATTTCCTGTTTTAGATGCGTGATTAGTGCTGTATACCACGATTCATAATAGACTCTTCGATAGATAAATTTATTACGCTCATTTGTTTTACTTTTCATGATATGTAATATGGTCCTTATGGTCTGAGATGTTTGAGTCAATAACTTCTGCTTTTAGTAACTTATTATCAATATCTGTTATTATGTTATCGATACATGTAGTTGAGAGTTGTGTAATCCTTGTAGGTGTGTGTATGGTGGGAACAAGCTTAAAACCTTTTAATAATGAGGTAAATGTACGAGTATTTTTATCTGAATTCAACAAATCCAGATTAAAATCCCCAGCTATGATTGTATGTTTGTTCTGTGTATTTAGCTGATCAAGCAAGCATGGTAATTTATCCATAAAAATATTAAAGTCTGCACCAGGTGGACGGTAAATACCTATGACATTGCAGATTAGCTTCTTAAATGTAACTTCAACTGCAGCAATTTCTATAATTCTTTGTACAGATAAATCCTGTATGTGTTTTAGTAACCTTACGTTTACCAGCAGTGATTTTATTAAAAAATAGTGACTCCACCTCCTCTGTGTATTTCTTGCGAGTAATCTGCTACGCATATATAACCAGCATAGTTGGTAAACTGTAAATATTCTTTTCTTATACCAGTTTCAGTTAATATGAATATGTCAGGGTTGAATTCATGAATTATTAGTTCAATATGGGTTCTTTTATTGGCAGCAAACTGGACGTTTTGGTGCAAAATCTTATAGAAATTGCTTAGGTCCTGATCAGTTATTACACAATTACTGCACTATTTTATACTATTGTTTACAGTGTTTTGTCCTAGTTTCCCTGGTAGGGTAATGCAATTTTCATTTTTGTGCTGAAAAGGCTATTTACAACAACAGAAATTTGAATACCTAAAACATCTTTACCATGATTATTTAGATGCATGCCATGCCTTGTGAATAGTTCTCTATTTAACTTGGTGGTATCTACAACCTTTACATTTTGGAAATGGCTACATATTTTCTTTACCTTTTCATTGGCTAAGTCCACTTCCTTATTTACCACTGAAAAACTTGGTAAGTCGTGTCTATGTGGTATCAGAGGTACTATCACATTAGTATTAGTAAGGGAAAGCAAAGTTGCTTTTAAGACACTGTACAGGATACTACTTTCGTTCCTTGCTACATCATTGGATCCTGTGATTAATACTACACAATCACTTTTTGTATAGTGTCATCTATGTTCAGATTTTCCACAACACCACGTGTAGTAGCTCCGAGCGTCACAATTCCAAACTTTTCAGATTCTCTAACTTCCAGTCCTTGTGTACGTGTCATTGGAAAGTTCAGCCGCCTTGTAGGTGGTACTTTCCTGTTACCGTGCCAGGACTAGGTCCTTTGCTGACAGAAGAGTGGGGATAAGAAAGAGATTGTGGTTAAGCAGTGGGATTGTTTTAGTGGGTATTTAGTTTAGATGTAGGTATAGTTTGATATGAAGAAGGGAATGGTTTGGAAGATTTGTAAGAATGTTTAAGTTTTAGTTGCCGAGGAGAAGTCTAGCTCTTTTGTAGCTTTCGCCAGGGTCTAGGTCATACTCTCCGAGACCTCAAATGAGAGTATTGAAGCTGTGCGGAAGAGAGTCAAAGAATTTTTGGGAGAGAGAGGATGTAGTCATGAAGTGTGGGGATAGATGTGTCACGATGAATATTGGTGTTGGGAATGTACCAGCCAGTATTAACTGATATTCTGAGGAAGCGACTTTGGAGTACTTGGAGCCTTTTGAGGTGAGTATGAGCAGCAATGCCCCATATCTGGCATGCATACGTAATAGCAGCACGGAGGACTTGATTGTAGAGCAATAGTTTGTTGGGAATGGACATGCAGGAATTTCGATGATAGAGGGGATAGAGTTGAGCCATCCTACGGGAGATCTTGCTGTACACTTTTTCTATGTGCGGTTCCAGATGAATTTGCTGTCTATGGTGACACCTGGCCTGGTTTGTCCAGTGAACAGAGCCGCCGGCACTGCAAAGTTCTGGGACATCGTCTTCCCTCCGTCTGGTGAAGGTGATGGCTTGAAACTTAGTGGGATTAAGACTAAGTTGTCAGGTGTTGAACCAGGTTGTTAATTGGTCCGCGTAATTTTGCAGTCTTCGCACGGAAAGTTCATGGCATTTGGAGGCGGTGGCAATTGCTGTGTCATCCGCAAACTGGAACAGTGTGCAGCTTACAGCGGATGGCAGCGTATTAATATAGATGAGGAAAAGAACAGGTCCGAGAACACCGCCTTGGGGTACATCGGCATTGATAGGATGGTATTTAGAGGTGATTTCCTCAATGGTGACACTGAAAGTTCTGTTATGACGGTAAGTATTGATTAGATGAATGAGGTAAGAAGGAATGTTGTGCTGTATACGACGGAAAAGGAGGCCTGCAGGCCAGACAGAATCGAAGGCACGAGTTAGATCAAGAAGCAGGGCTACGACAAAGTGGCGGTTGTTGAAGCCAGTGATAATGTGATCTACTAAGCGTAGAAGTGTCGGAAGTGAGAGATTTTGCCGCACATGCTTCTGCATAGGATGTTTGCTTTCCTGAAAGATCCCCCGGGCTTTCTTTACTTATACCACTATTTTCTATAATATCCTTTGATTTCACAATACCACTGCTACCTTTATTAGTTATTCCCTCAAATAACTGACGATTTTTGGTCCTTCGTAGAGTCATGGTACAGCCGTTTGCCGCCATTTTTAACATGCTGACTTACTACTAACTTGTTGAAATGTATGTTGCGAAGATTTCTGCTAAAGTGCTGGCAGTTACAAATGTTGATTATGTTCTTAGACAATACAAGATTGAGGAAAACAAAGCATTATTGGTGGTGAGTATATTATTACTCATGCTGCAGGTTCCATAACTGCATGGCCTGTTGAGTATTCCAGAGCTTTGTTCATTATAGGGCCAGACGAATAAGCAAACACATAATATGTACATTTGATCCGGTTCATTATCAAATGTCCAGTGGAAAAATAGAAACAGCAATGGACAGTCGAGAGCCGGCCGATGATAGAGGCAAAGCCTCAGAAACATGTTCCGGAAAAATTTAAAAGTAAGTGTTGCCTAGTGTCTTTAATCGACTCTCTTTAAAGTAAATTTAAGCAATGGACATGCCAAAAGGAAAATGCTTCGCCATTTGTATTATCTATTCGAAATCCTTCTGACTGTTAGACACATATATTAATAAGCAAAATTAATAAAATTGGAGACAGTTTGCAGATTAATAAAAATATGTTACAATCACTTGATGTAGAAATAGTTGTTGAGTAACATCAAACAAAGCTCAGAGGAGGTCACATAAGTTGGAGTATCACTAAGACTAAAGCACAAGCAGATAAGCCTTCTTGGGTTAGTCTCCCCCCCTTGGCATGTGTACAGGTTTTGATCCAGAACTGTATATAATCCTTCCATAGATATGACGGAGATCGACTATTGAAAGAAAAAAAAAAAAAAACATTAAAGTTGAGAGACAGGAGAGAAAAATTACGCAGAGTTGTAATAAGTTCATGAAGCCGAAGCCTCCTTTGCAGTCCGATACAAAGATCTTGGAATTCTCCTATCTTAACAGAGCTTCTTTCTCAAAATGTCAGCAATGCAGTCTGTAACGTTGATTATTCAGCATTTAAAGACCATTTTCAATCTGAAATTCGCAAGCTTGTAGAAGTTTATATAAGGTGCGGTTTTTTTTAACAAAATATACTGTGCAAACATTTTCCTTGTACTGTGCTTTCTAGAAAATTATGTTATTCCTTCTTCTTTTCCGAAGGCAGTTAAAAGGCTTCGGGATTCCTATACAATGAGTGTTTTTCCTCAATTATGGTAACTGAGCTTGTGTTAGTTTCCAGATTAAACCTACCGAAATACTGCTCCATTCGTTATGGGTGTGCATTCCCTGTAATTTATTTGCTGGTACACACTGAAAAGACAAACTTTCTTTATACAGTTCTTTCAGTTTCATTTCACTTGTATTTTCAGTTTATTTTGCCTAAAGTTCTGTGTATGTACCATAGGCTCAAAGACTGGGATATCAGATATATTTTGGGAAGCTGAAAAATAAGGCACTGTCATATGTCTGGCTTTTATCAAGATCTGTTCCGGTGCTAATATTTATATATGACGTAGATGAATTGATATCAGCAGGCCTCGGCCAAGAGATCGACAGGAATTACTTCGTTATGTAATTTTGGGAGAATTAGTGAGGCCGCCTGCAGTTAGTCTAGCCTCAGCATGTAAACATCTAGTCACAGTAGAGCACAAAATGAATAGTCTGATTTTCTAGTTCATGCCCGGTATGCCTAGTATTACATATTTTAAATAAATGATCATGTAGTCAAATGTTTTATCATTCTGAGGTAACCATTCTCCATTTCAGAATAGCATACAGCAAAATGTTACAAAATGCATTTGTTCAGACATTAATTGCATTATATGCATGAATACATATGAAAATAAATCAACTCTAAAAAATATACCAACATAAATCATTCAAGTTAAAACCATGTATTTCTTTCCAAGTCAATGCACAGAATTGAAAGGTGAATTTGCAATGTTTGTATCCAGATGTGCTTCATTATACAAAGCATCAGATGACGAGATGGGTGCATAACAGGAGAATGGGATAGCATACGAACCAACTTTCATAGACTCTCATCCATTTTTGCAAATCACTGAAATATTATTTGTAGCTCACATATCTGCAAAACCAAGTGTTTTCTGCAACACATTTTCAGTTAGGTTTTATGCCTCCAACAACAAATTCTGAATCTGATTCATCCAGTTTTTGCAGTAGTTAAAATAACAACCAAAGATGCCTAAGCATTTAAATATTTGGCCCCTTTAGATAAGATGCGATTTTGGAGAAATCTTCAAACCGCAATTTAATGAATAAAAAAGACTTCCGTAATCATTCTGAATGAAAAATGTTACAATAATATTGCACCACATATTTATTAAATATAGGACTTGCAGAGGAGCACTTCTAATGACTACGTTTACTAGTAACAATTTGAGTCGAGTATCAGCTGAGGATAGGAGCAAGAGCTCTTGAAACATGTCCTGTGAATAAACAGTGTGAGTGAAGCAATGTGTCAATATATTCTCGATTCAATTTTGTAACAATCTGTATGTTTGAGATACTACCCGACCCAAAGCTCAGTTATCAACTTTTTTATTTTTTAGAGTGAAGGAAAAATCCATTTATAGACTGCTACTGTGTTGGAGGGCACAATGGGGTTTTTGTTCTTCACCTCGAGGGTACTACTCCACAAAAAGTTACCTCCACCGGATTGGGAAGGAGAAATGTGCTGCCGTGTCGACTAAAGCTCCCGCGTATTCCAGGAAGAAATCAGAGCTGTTTCGCAGTGTGATTCAGCGGGAGTAGGCTTTTGGTGCAGGGATACGGGTTTGACATAGAGCCCAGCCCGTCCCTCTGCGCATTATAGCTATGATTGGGTAGGATACCTGCTGCTATTTGGTAGAAAATATTTCGGATAGCTGTATTGACCCCGTAGCCCTGTGTCTTAACTTTATGATTTTGTCGCTGCAAGTATTGCTTGCGTGCATGTCGGTGAACTTAAAATTAAGTTTAAAAACCTTAATGCTAAGTCTTTTATATGAAATATAAGTCTTTTATAGTTTCTGTATCTTATATGTTATATTATTGGCATTGTCTTAATGGTCATTTTTTATTATTAGCCTTTCGGCATCGTCATTCCATGTTATGTGCTTGTAGTCCTTGAGTTAGCTTGATCAAAATAGGAGAGGGCATACTCGGTGGGTGGCCTGCCTACTAATGCAGGTGCGAGCTCTATACCACTTACGGAAGGGGGGGGGGGGTGCCCTCTTCCCCAGGGCGCCTTGGCCTAAGATAGATGTAAGGACTTAAGGACTGTGTTTTGGAGGTGTGCGTGTGTGTGTGTGTGTGTGTGTGTGTGTGTGTGTGTGTGCGCGCTTAGAGATGTACAATGTCGGATAATTTACTAGATTGTCTAGGTATTGTTGCAAGTTTACTTCTGACTCCCCGAGACTAATTGTTCTTTCAAAAAGAGACAGTGGCCTTGAGTGTTTGTCCTGGGTTGCGTCGTAGTCCCCAAGTGCCCGTAACACTTCGTTGTGGCTTTGGTTCTTTTTCTCGAAGAAATTGTAGCTGAGTCTTTTAATCAAGTCCTCAAATGAGTGAATTTGTAGTTCCTCTTGGAGTTGGAATGTTGGCGCTACTGCTGGTAGTGTGGTGACAATACCAGTATTCTGCTTTGCATTGTTTGTAATCTTTTGACGTGTGTTTTGATTGCACGTCCCCATACGGGTCAGCGTATGTTAGGATGGTCCAAATGAGTGTTTTTTAGAGGGTTTTCTCCATCTCTAGTCTAAGTGATCCGTTAGTATTAATAATAATTGGGTACAGTTTATTTAATTGGGCATTTGCTTTAGCTGTTAGTCTTAATATATTGTTTCCATGTAAGGCCCTGATCCATTGTTACACCTAAGTAGATGATTGTGTCCTTCCGTTCGATTAAGTCTTGTCGGAATGTTAGTGGCAGCATACCATGGTTGTTGCAGCGATACTTAATTGTTTTGTGGATATTATTGCTTGGCTTTCTCGTGCGTTTACCTTAATGGTCCATTTCGTTAGCCATGGTTAGCGTATATATTTTGTAGTCCATTGACTATTATTCTTGGTGCTGTCGATTGTGTGGCTAAGAAAGCTACTAAATAGGAATGAACATAAGGCGTGGCTAGGCATGGCTGGTCTATCGTTACTAGCCAGTGCGGTGCGTGCGACGTTGTACAGTTAAGCACGCACACTGGCTTGCTTAGCCAAACCATATGGCTAATTTCTTTGCGCGCTCTAAAGATACTAATTACAGAATTATTTTGTTTTTAGCATGTTACAGAGCAATTTTTTTCAGAGGATAAATGTCCAAATCCCATGTTTGTAGCACATCTGTTTTCGGAGATATGTAAAGATAAAATGCCTGACTAGAAAGAAAGAATTATTAAGTGTCAGTGAAGAAAAGCATATGCGTGCTATGCATTTTGTATCTTGCCTTCAGTAAAGGGGCGATCTTTGCAGTTTTCGTGTTAGCATGCTTGAAAATACGACTGAAGCTTCAAATGAAAAACCAATGTTTGTCTTTCTAAGTATATTTGATAAGCAGCTTTTGAAAATAAAACTGCAGTTTTAAGAGTGCACACGTGCTTTTCAAAGTTGGTTACCGCCTAACAAGCCTAGTGCTGGTGCGCCTAGCAGTAATTGCGAAAAAATCGTAAGATTTTACATAAGCAAGCTATAAATATTCTTATTAATGTGTATTCCTTTTACAAACATTTACCACATAAAGACAGTTTTCGAAAGTACAAATTTCGTTCAGAGTCGAAAATTAACGGCACAAGCTGGTCGCGTGAGTGCTCATGCTGAGACGAACATTATTGAAGAAAGCAAACAGTTAAGTTTCCATATCTAGATCTGCAGGGAAACATCGAGATGCTAAAAAAACGTGCTACCAACTTAGACGATTTTCAGAGGTGTGTTTTACGTCGAACAATTTATCATTTGTGTGACAAGGATGAATATCCAACTGCCAAAAGGCTGACCAATTTAATGAGGGAGATAATAGAATGCACAGATTCTGTATCTGCTATGCATAATATTCTGAAATCTTTTGGGTTCAAATATAGACCCAATGATGGTCGCAAATTTCTGCTTGAAAGAAGTGATACTGTTGCTGCAAGACTAAAAGTTCTGCGCACAATGCACAACATTAGAACTGCAGGTGATTCATGCTGTAAAAATGCTTCATAAATACACATTCATATCTTCCGTATTTATTGAGTGTTTTAATGAATCAAAAATTGGTTTAAAATTCATTCAGGCAGTATACAAATATGGCATAATTAAAGTAGAAACTAACTTCACAAATCATTGAAATGATACTTTTTTGTTTCACTGAAGGAAACGCCTTCATTCGTCGAACATATCTAATTTGTGCTCAATTTCTTCCCAGGCAGCAAGCCAGGTGAAAAGATAATTAGAAATCAACGTTTCGGGAGTGTGAATTTATCCCATCATCAGGATCAATTTTTGGCAGACGAATATCTTGGCAACATGCAACAGCTACTGGGAGTGGGGAATTAAGAAGGCTTTGGTCATTTCCTCCGAAAGGAGTACGCTTAATCGTGATGCTGGATTTCAGTTCAGCCCCTCTTGGAAACGGGCCTTAAAATTGGAAGTCCGTCGACTTAAGAAGCACAGATCAATACAGCTTAATAACCAAGTTAAGTAGTTACATTTCTCTAACCCAATTAGTTTTCTATACTCACGCCATCTCCTAACCTGACAATCGAGTCTGCGAACCCTAGTGTTATCAGCTTTTTGATATCAGCTTTCTTCCATTGGAGAGAGGCAAATATATCCTTGCTCACGGAATGAGTGGAATTAGTGAAATGATGCTCAAATGAGTCCGAGGTCCATGGAGCTTAGAGCTACCCGTCATTCGTCTTTCAGGATAAGGGAAAACTCCGGAAAAAACATTATCCAGGAAACCCACCCTGGCCGAGATTCGAACTCGGGACCTCTTGAACGTGATGCAGACATGCTCCTACCACGCCACCGAGGCGGGCGCTCTCTCGGTCTGTTGCAGTTGGGTGTGTATGTTCGCGCAAGTCTGTTGGAGTGTAGTTAGGGTAGCGGATAGCTGGTCTTGAGGAGTCAGGCTCTGTCAGTCGTCGTTGTATACAGGTTAGTCTGTCCTTGGAAATTAATTATTCTTTCACACTGGCCGTGTGTAGGCTAAATTGTGGAAACGTTGAGTCAGACTGAAAAATTCAATGCCATAGCCGGGATTTGAACCACAGATCTTCTGGTTTCCGTCCAGCCGCACTACCATTGTGCTACTATGGCCAAAGTGCCGATATGACATTAAATTCTCCAACTGACTCGTATTTTCCCGGTAAACCACTTAGGAGTTCTCATAAACACATGAGACAACTACCTTAATGGCGACTTACTACATGTAAGTACTTTAAGGCCCGGGCTTTATAGTTAACCACTATTGGGTTAATTAATGGAAATTAATTATTCTTTCACACTGGCCGTGTGTAGGCTAAATTGGGAAAACGTTGAGTCAGACTGAAAAATTCAATGCCATAGCCGGGATTTGAACCACAGATCTTCTGGTTTCCGTCCAGCCGCACTACCATTGTGCTACTATGGCCAACGTGCCGATATGACATTAAATTCTCCAACTGACTCGTATTTTCCCGGTAAACCACTTAGGAGTTCTCATAAACACATGAGACAACTACCTTAATGGCGACTTACTACATGTAAGTACTTTAAGGCCCGGGCTTTATAGTTAACCACTATTAGGTTAATTAATGGAAATTAATTATTCTTTCACACTGGCCGTGTGTAGGCTAAATTGTGGAAACGTTGAGTCAGACTGAAAAATTCAATGCCATAGCCGGGATTTGAACCACAGATCTTCTGGTTTCCGTCCAGCCGCACTACCATTGGGCTACTATGGCCAACGTGCCGATATGACATTAAATTCTCCAACTGACTCGTATTTTCCCGGTAAACCACTTAGGAATTCTCATAAACACATGAGACAACTACCTTAATGGCGACTTACTACATGTAAGTACTTTAAGGCCCGGGCTTTATAGTTAACCACTATTAGGTTAATTAATGGAAATTAATTATTCTTTCACACTGGCCGTGTGTAGGCTAAATTGTGGAAACGTTGAGTCAGACTGAAAAATTCAATGCCATAGCCGGGATTTGAACCACAGATCTTCTGGTTTCCGTCCAGCCGCACTACCATTGGGCTACTATGGCCAACGTGCCGATATGACATTAAATTCTCCAACTGACTCGTATTTTCCCGGTAAACCACTTAGGAGTTCTCATAAACACATGAGACAACTACCTTAATGGCGACTTACTACATGTAAGTACTTTAAGGCCCGGGCTTTATAGTTAACCACTATTAGGTTAATTAATGGAAATTAATTATTCTTTCACACTGGCCGTGTGTAGGCTAAATTGTGGAAACGTTGAGTCAGACTGAAAAATTCAATGCCATAGCCGGGATTTGAACCACAGATCTTCTGGTTTCCGTCCAGCCGCACTACCATTGTGCTACTATGGCCAACGTGCCGATATGACATTAAATTCTCCAACTGACTCGTATTTTCCCGGTAAACCACTTAGGAGTTCTCATAAACACATGAGACAACTACCTTAATGGCGACTTACTACATGTAAGTACTTTAAGGCCCGGGCTTTATAGTTAACCACTATTAGGTTAATTAATGGAAATTAATTATTCTTTCACACTGGCCGTGTGTAGGCTAAATTGTGGAAACGTTGAGTCAGACTGAAAAATTCAATGCCATAGCCGGGATTTGAACCACAGATCTTCTGGTTTCCGTCCAGCCGCACTACCATTGTGCTACTATGGCCAACGTGCCGATATGACATTAAATTCTCCAACTGACTCGTATTTTCCCGGTAAACCACTTAGGAGTTCTCATAAACACATGAGACAACTACCTTAATGGCGACTTACTACATGTAAGTACTTTAAGGCCCGGGCTTTATAGTTAACCACTATTAGGTTAATTAATGGAAATTAATTATTCTTTCACACTGGCCGTGTGTAGGCTAAATTGTGGAAACGTTGAGTCAGACTGAAAAATTCAATGCCATAGCCGGGATTTGAACCACAGATCTTCTGGTTTCCGTCCAGACGTCTGAAGGCTGAAGGCTGCGGTGGTGCTTGCTTCGCCGTCTGGCTGTTATTCTTGCGTGCTTCTGTGTTTTTCTTGCCCATGATCGGGAAGGTGGTTTCCTCCTGCGTCGTCTCTAGTGTGCGATGTGTACTCCTCGGTGTCTACGGCGTGAATCAATGAGTCAACAGCCAAAACACACACTCACACACACATATCCATGGGGTCGTTGAATGAGTGTCCTCCGCAAAGGAGGGTCCTTCGACTATTGCCAGATAGGGACTAGGTCCCTTACTGGCATTGGGAGGGGTTGCTTTTTATTAATGATGATGGGTAGGTGGTGGTGGTGAATGTATTAGGGATTCGGAGATGTTAGTGTAGGTAGTGATGTAGATACTGTGTATGGGAATATGATTAAACGATTCTTAAATGATCCCTAAGTTGGTCCTAGCACAAGTCTAGGTCTCTTGCAGGTGGCTGCGTGGACGTTGTCACTGGCTGTGTTGGGCTATCTGGGGTCGAGATAATATTCTCCGAGTCCGCGGATGAGGTAGTTGAAACTGGTAGGAACTTTGGAATAGAAACTATAGGGTAGGTTGTAGTATGTAGTCAGATATTTTCGAGAAGGATAGGTCAAAATGGATATTATAAGGATATACCAGTCGGCTGCAACTGTTGTCCAAAGGTAACGGTTTTGAAGGATTTATAGTCGGAGAGGTGAGATTTAGCTGCAGTACCACAGATTTGGCAGGCGTAGGTGAATACAGGTCTTAGTACCTGCTTGTACTGTAGTAGTTTATTTCTGAGCGCCATAGGTGATTTTCGCTTGTATAAAGGATATAACATAGCCATCCTTCTGCTGACTTTATTAGCCACAGTTATGTGCTCCTTCCAGGTACGGACATGTACAAAAAAAATAAACAAAAATAAAAAAATAAAAAATAAAAAAATAAAAAAAATATCATCTGCAATCTGGTCCTGATGCCTTATTTTTTAATTCAGGACGGAATTTGCAGCTTTATTTTCAATTGTTTACATGTTTTTTGTTTTACAATTTTTCTTTTGGTTTGAGCAGATATGTTCCTAAGACTAAGTTTACAATTATTACTTAGTTTACATGATAAGTTTGTTCTTATTCTAGTGATATATTTTACATTATTTGTCTTGTAGGGCGTCCTCATCCTCGTGGTCTTAGTTGGGGTTCACTGCCGTATACAGACGATGTAGTGTTTTCTTCGGTTCGGTTTGTTGGTGTTTACTTCAATGTCTGGTTTGGTAGGTCTTGTTCTTCGTGACTGGTCGTTCGTCCTTGTCCTTGGGCTCTGGCGTTGATTAGTTGTTGTCGGTGTTTGAGCTGGTTTTCTCGTTGGTGTTTTGTTTTCGAGGGCCAGCCGTGATATTTTAGTCGTTAGTGCCTGCATTGTGTTGGATAGGATAGAGTCTTTTGTAATTTCTTCTATTGGCATGTCCTTTAGTATTTGTCTCAGTTGTTAGGTGTGTTTGGCATATTTAAGGCAACTAAACGTGACGTGTTCTGGTGTGTTGGTTACTTTGCAAGTTTGACAGATGTCCGTGTCGGTCTTGTTGATCTTTTTCAGATAGGTTCCATATGGGCCGTGTCCAGAAAGGTAATGTATATATCCTTCTATTGGTTTCAAAGTGTTTAGTTTTAGTCTATGGTGGATGTTTGGTAATATGCTGTGTGCTCGTCTGCCTTCCTCCGCGTTGTCCCAGTCGTGCTGCCATTCGTCTAAGAGGGCCTTTCTTATTTCGCCTTTTGTTGTGCAGCGTTTTCCAATTATTTGTTCAACAGTTGTTAATTCCTTTTGTTTGAGCCAATGAAGGGCACCTCGACGTCTTACCTCCAGGTCTATTGGCCACGTAGCTGTGATCACTAGTAAAACTAGTGTAGGTGTTGTCCGGGCTGCTCCTGTCATGCGGAGGAGGACTTTGCGTTGTGTGCGTCTAAGCATTCTTTTCATATTTGTTTCTCTCGCTTTGTGAGCCCATATTCCTGCCCCGTAGGCCATTATACCTGTCAGTATGCTGTTGTGATAGGTGTGTATGTGTTGGAGTTTTAGATGAAAATGGGACTGTCCTATTCTTGCAAGCTTCATCATTATGTTTTCTGCTTTATTGCGGATGTAGGAGGTATGTTTCTTGTAGTTTCCATTTTCATCTAAATATAGTCCTAGATATTTGGTTTCCCTGTTTCTTTTTATTGATATTCCATTGTGGCGTATTCTGGGATCACGTTTAAGTTTTCCTTTCAGCAACATGTAGGTGGTCTTATGTGCTGCTACGTTCAGTTTTACGCTGAGACACCAGGTTTGTATGTCGCTTAGTGTTTGGGACGTTTTTTGCTCCAATTCGACTCGGTTGTTTCCGCTGATAAGTACCACTATGTCGTCAGCGTAGGCGGTAACATTAAGGACCTTTTCGTTCGCTTGCAGCTCATTCAAAAGTGGTTCTATCGTGATGTTCCAAAATGTTGGGCCCAAGATGGATCCCTGGGGGCAGCCTTTCGTGAGTTCTTTTGTTACTTTTTCTCTTATGCCGTTTATGTTTGCTGTTCTTCCCTTGCAGTAGTCCCTTAGGCTAAGGTACAAGCATCTTGGTGTTTCTAGCCTCCTCAGTCTTCCGGCCACCAGAGGTTGTCGAAAGCTCCTTGTATGTCAATGAATAAAGCTATGACATATTTCTGTTGTGTAGTCCTTATGCTGTCGATTACATGGGAGACGGCATTCTCAGTAGATTTTCCAGGTGTAAAGCCAAATTGTGTTTCGTTGATGCCCTTCAGCTTCCTATGCTCGTTTAGCCTTTTACATAGCAGTTTTTCTTGCATTTTTCCTAGGATGTTTAGTAGGCATATTGGACGATATGATTTTGGTTCCTGTGGATATTTCTCCGGCCCTTTGCTGAGTATGATGACATTTGATTTTTTCCAGATATGGGACACTCTTCCTTGTATAAGGCATTCGTTGTATAAAGCTGTAAGGTGTGGGATGAGCTGTGGTCCTAGAAATTTTATGATTTCGGCCGGTATGCTGTCAGGTCCTGGTGCTTTCCTGAGTTTTAGAGATTGGATGATTTGGGAGACTTCTGCTGGGTCGAACGGAATAACTATACCGGTTTGGGGGTTGAAGTCGGAAACTTCCTCTCTTTTGTGTTGGTGAGTTGGCTCATCATCGTCTTTGCTGTCGGACGGTAGTAATGTGTCCAGCAGAACATTGGCTGTTTCCTTCCAGTTTGATGCGTGGCCTCCTGTGGGTTTCTTGAGTGTAGATAGAGTATTTTGCGCTTTTATTTTTCCTGCTGCTATTTTATATGGCATTCCCCAGACGTTTTTATCTATTTGGTGGGTGACTAGGTCTTCCCAATGTCTGCGTTTGGCCTTTTCAAGCTCCTCCTGAAATATTCCTTTGGCATTTCGGTAGGCTGCAAGATGTGCCTGACGTTACGTCCTGTAGATTTCGCCGGGTAAAAGTGATGGCTTGGGATTTAGTGGCATTTAGTTTCAACCACCAGGTCTTAAACCAGACATACAACATATTAGGAAAAAGCTGAGCCCATTGAACTGCGTTAACGTGGCATTTTGACGAGCTATTATGGCAATATCGTCGGAAAATAGAGGTTGCAGCCTCTTAGGGTTGGAAGGGTGTTTATATAAGGAGAGACAGGGCCCCAATGACACTACCTTGAGGTACTACTACATTTGTGGCGTAGAATTGAGACAGGATATCGTACATGACGACTACGAAGGATCGGTTTTGAAGGTAGTGGTGTATTATATGTATGAGGTAAGATGGGATGTTGTAGTGAATGAGGCGATGTAGGACGCCTTCGTACCGTACGGAATCAAAGGTTCTGGAAATATCGAGGAAGAGGGCTGCAACGTAATGCCGATTGTTGAACCCTTTTACCACTTCATGCACAAGGCGAAGGAGCTGGTGAGTTGTGGAATGCTGTCTCCGGATTTCAACTTGCTCTGGACGTAGCACATGATGAAGGTCCAGCAAACTTTGAAGACACTGCTGAACAACTTTCTTATACAGGTTGCTGATGGTCGGAAGACGACTGATAGCCGAATGACTGTTAAGCTTTTTGGGTCTTTTCCAGGCTTCGCGAGTGTGATAATTCTTGCACGTTTCCATGCCGTCGAAAAGTAGGCCAGAAGCAACAAGATGTAGAAGAGATGAAGCAGTAAATGGATCCGGGATTGAGGTAGTGCTTTGAAGGCGGCATAGGGCAATATGTCAGCGCCTGCCACTTTATAGGGCCGTACAGAATTAATGATACTTTTAAGTTCTACGGTGGATGTTAAGTTAACCTTATGCACCATGTGAGGAACACTAAGGTAACGGCGAACAGCTGAAGTAATTTCCTCCGATAGTTCTTCATCTATTGATTCTGTCGGATGGAAGTTAGAGGCTAGATGCTCAACCATAATTTCTACCTTGTCCCTTGCTGACGAGGCTATTCTTCTACCGTCAGTCAATGGCGGATCTGATGCAGTAATCCTAAGGAGCGCTTTGGACGTTCTCCAAAGGGATGTATCCTGTGGATCTAGGGTGCTCACTCATCTCTCCCATTCTTGATTACTATGTCCAAGTAATTCGAGTTTCACTAGATGTTGAAGCCGATTCCATTCACGTTTGTATAGAGTTGCATGTCTATTGAATTCGGCGTCGAGCTTTACCTTTATCGGCTATGAGACGACGTAGTTGAGGTGGAAGAGGTTCTTGTGCACTGAAATTTGAGCGTCTTGGTGAAGTAGCTTGCGTCATCGCTGAGGCCATAGTAGTAGTGATGGTGGATAGCCAGCTCGCCTGCCTCTTCGGCACTCTTACAAAGATTTATCTCTACAGGCTACAGTGACATTATTTCAGTGTAACTTGTTCCAGTTAGTGAAGAGAGGATTTAGTGAGTTAGGGGGTGTCTTAGCAGTTGCACGGGCTTGATAGGGTAAATGAAGAGGGTAGTGGTTAGAGGAAAGTTCAGGGATAGATAGTATTTTGTGTTGACCACGGATGTTTTGAAGGATAGCAACATCCAAACAATCTGGTGGTTGGCGGTCCTCATTGGTTATAGTCGGTGATATAGGAGCAAGTACAGCAAAGTTGTGTCTTTCTAGATCACGCTCAAGTAGAGTGCATCTGTACTTGGGGATTGTGGAGTTCCACATTCGGTTTTGGCGTTGAAATCATCCATAGCTATTGTAGGTAAGCCTCCAGAGAAAATTGTGTTAAGTTCCCTTTCTTTTAAAGGCCTGCCTGGTGGTATATATAAAGAGATCTTGAGAGGACCTTTGTTTTGCTGTTGTTTCTGTTTTCGGTAATTACGTCCTCCAAGCTTATGTCACATCGGACGATGAATGAAATGAAATGGGTGAAATGATGCTCAAATGAGTCTAAGGTCCATGGAACTTAGAGTTACCTGACAGTCGTCTTCCAGGATAGGGGAAAACCCCGGAAAATACCTTATCCAGGTAACTCACCCTGACCGAGATTCGAACTCGGAACCTCTTGAACATGAGGCAGACACGCTACCATCCACGCTATCGAGGCGGGCAGGACCTTTGTTAGTGGTCACTTGGATACCTGTGCCTTTTAGTACATCTGTAGGTGGTAGGTGAAATCGATAGTGTTGTATGGTGCGGCTGATGTATACTGCCGTGCCACCATATTCATCAGCACGGTCAGAAATATGGCAAGTCATACCCAGGATGGAGGCTTTCTGATGGCTGGATGGGTGCGTTTCCTGCACCATGAAGATTTGCACTTTGTTGACTGCAAGGAAGTTTGCAATTTCCCTCAATTTGTTCCTCAACCCATTGGCAGTCCAGGAAAAAAAATTAGGTTAAGGAAATTTGCTATTACCTTATTGCTTTCCACTATACTGACTCAAGAAAATAAAGACGGTGTGCACAAGTATAGTTGAAGGGGGAATGGATGATGGTCGTTGAGCTAGGGCGTATGCCAGTGCTAAAGCGAAGTCAGTTTGGAGATGTATAGGCATTCTTCTCATAACGCTCGGGAACTGAGCGTCCGGAATAGTAAAGCTGTACTGAGATGTGGGGATGGGAGCAATTGTAGGCTGATATACTGCCAGGCGTTGTTGTGCTGGCTGTCTTGTGCCTATGGGTAAAGTATTAGGTCTAATTGTCGGCATATTTGTCCTGATGTGGTGATGTTATTTGGCTGCTGTAGATTGAAATTTTTGTGATGGTTGAGGCAGCCTCCAAGGGAGGTTCTTTGGCAACAGCAGTGGCTGGTGGGGCTTTCCCAATATCTGGAGATGCAGAAATTGTAAAGGCAGCAGCGTAGCTCTTGTGCTGAATCCTTGTTGGTGGTGGTAATCCTGGATAGCGGGTCCCCTTAAAGGCTTCTTTGGGAAGGACCATGGAATTTGGCAACTCTGCAGCCGCATCATGCCTTGTACGCTGCCCACTTTTGTTTAGGTGCATATCCACCATTGCTCCTTGACAAGCAGGGCATTTGGCATACCTACAGGTGTGATTGCCAACGCAGTCCTGACAGGTGGCCTTGGATCCAGGGCAATCTGCTCTCTTGTGTCCCGGCTCACCGCAATAGGAGCACACAGGTTCCAGTCTACATCCAGCAGCGCTATGCGTAGATTACTGGCAATTTTAACATTGTAGTGGTCAAGCAGGTAGGTGGTATGATTCAACGCGAATTACGGCGTTCAACATTCTCGTCTCCCGGTATATGTCCTGCTAGTTACCCTCTATTCTTAGGGCAACACTAAAATGAGGTAATAGTTGATGTGCTGCACTGCAGTTTGAACGTAATTGCCCATCCCTCTCCACTGGGTAACATCGTCCTTCACTTTAGTGAGGACATCTTCCCCGGTGATGTACACGGGCAGATCTTTAAGTGTGGCGTACAGCAGTTTACCCTCTGGGTGCAGACTGATTAGAAACTGAATTTGGCAATCGGTGAGCAGCTTCCAGGGAGCACGATGATCGTCAGCAGAATCCGGAAGAAAAGCGATTGTTCCGCTCATGTTCCAGATGTAGAACTTGATATTGGGATGGGAAGTATTGATGGAAGTAGTGAGGTCCTGCGCTTTGCTTGGATCTCTGGAAAAGATGGGGGTCGCTTTAGACCGAGATGTGGTACCGGACTGGGAGGGAACAACTTCTGGCACTGCTCTCCCAGGCTGTGCTGCAACAGGGTTCAGGGCTTCCTCTTCTATCTATTCTGTCTCTACAGGTATAGGTGAAGAGCACTTTCTGCGCTTCTGATTTGAGGCGGTTGGTGCGAGATCGTTTAATTCAGCTGAATTTACAATAGCGAATTGATTTGCGGTTGATGTAACTGTGTCAGATGGCGGTTGCGCCTTTTTGGCTGAACTTTTGCTGACAGTTTGCCATGTTGTGCAGGGAACGGTGGAATCATGTTGTGTGAGAATTTTTTTGGATTGTTTCAATCCTAAATATGTGCACCACGTAGACTAAATTCCGAAATGGTGGCACTATCACAGTTATTTGCCATCGCAAGAACATTAGCCTCGGATGTGTTAAGGTATTTTAGGCTGGCATTCACCTCCAGCTTCAAGAACTTATATAAGTCGCTGGTAAGTGGTAATTGGGGTTACTGATTAGTTCCTTACCCAGAAAGCAGGACAGATCACCGCCATTTAGGAAATAGTCATCTGTATTGGAGGTTTCCATGTTGCTATTGGTGGCATCATACTGATTCTTTTGTGATTGGTCCATACTGATCACTTGGAAGTGGTAATGTAACAGTCAATCAGAATTAAGGCTTATTACTATATGCAAAAGAGGGCCTACACCCCTTTTGCTGTTAGATACTATAAGAATAGTGGAAAGAGCTAGAACAGAAGAGCAAGTATATGGTGCTAAAAAGCCCGTATAACAATAGGTCAGCCCTTAAAAGGACGCCTGATCAAACCTGTTCAAAGGACTGTTTGCGTTGGCCTTGTTACTCCACCCAGTCACTATGCTAGTCTTCAATGGGTGGATCTGGCAGGCTCGGATCCCTTCTTCTCGCCTATACGGCTAGTCGGGCTCTGCAGCTCTATGATACTACATATGATGTTGACATCTCGAAGTTATGGAAGCGGATCACAAAATCCAAATGAGTTGTCAACAGCCGGTGACGATCGTCCGCCTGGAGGCTAAGTCGGCTCCCCATGCACATGCTGTTATTGGAACTAAACATGCACGGGCAAGGGGAAGGGTGCTTGTAAGTTTTAGGTTAACTATTTTATATTAATCAGGTTCCGCTAACAGCACCCTGGTTAGTAAAGGTAAGGTAGGTGCTGATATGCAATACATGCGAGCGGGTAAGGAAATGCTGGCCAGAGCAGCACACATGACTAGCGTCCTGAGTGATGCCATGGGAAGTGGATGGGGCCTCACAGGGTACTGAAATGTTGGGGAATTATGTACAATTTTAGGTTGGGTATTATGTCAGTATAGGCAGCATAAGGAAGAATTGGAAGAGTTGCGGCGATTGGCGGGAAATTAGTAATGCTATTCTACGGCACGCTCTGTTGCATATCTTAGTGGTAGCTGATCCTAAATTTTAGGCGGAGGGCGACATCCGGCAGGACGAGTTGTTGGTGTAGTTCCAGATGTTTGTCCGTGTCCATAGCGTGGTCTCGACTGGTTATAGTTGAGGGGCCCTCATAACCCGGGTCCGACTCGCGGAACAGGGACTTGGTGGGGAAGCTGCAATAAGGAAACAGTGTATGTTAGTGATGACATGGTTAAAGGACGGGTTGAGGAGGCTAGTCCGGTACTAACAGGTCAAGGTAGTCGTCAATGTCTTCGTGTGTAATGGTTTACGTGTGATTTGTGTCGAACATGGAGAGTGGGCAGTTGTTTACGCTGATTGTCGTTTGGTATTGGCCAAGTTCTCGAATAAAATGAGTTATGGCAGTTTTCCGCCCGGGCATAAAGGTCAAAAGCTACAGTTTAATGAACTGTTCAATGGTGTGGAGTTTGAGTTCCTCGAGCGTGCTGCATAACCCCAAGCTGGGGCAGTGTAGTGTAGTGTTTAACGCCCGCTTTTACTACATACGGCACCGCAGGCTGGGGGAACGTACGTTAGAATTGGGTATAGTAGTGTTTTGTAGAGTGAGGTCCATTTTATTTTGGAGAGGGGAATTAAGGTTTATTACGGGGTATAGGTATAATTTTGACAATTGTGCGCCAGTTTTACAGCGAATAGTACATATGTGATGTTTCCAGGTGAGGCCAGAATCCATGACTACGCCTAGATTGCCTACTTCAGTTTCCAGTGGATTGCTTCATGGAATAGATGGAACGGTGGGAGATTTTGTGCATGGGCACGGTGAGTAGTGCGTGTGGTAAACATTATGGCTTGGCATATGGTGATGTTGACTTTAATGCGCCATTTAGTCAGACAGTCCACGAGGGTGTTTGGGGCAGTTTGGATTGTGCGTATTGCAAGGCGCATAGCACCGGATTGGGTCATTATTGCGATATCGTCTCCGTAAATTCAATAATCAATCGAGTTTTTTTGGGGATATCATTCATGTAGATGTTGAATACGGGCCCTATAAGGCTACCTTGGGGTACGCCTGCGCAGATTATTTTGGGAGTCGATTTGGCATCATTAACTGTGCACTGAAATGTACGTCCTGTGAGGTAGTTGGCGATTAGCTTGATCATTGAGTCAGGTATGTGGAATCGGTGCATTTTACGTATGAGACCTTGGTACCATACACGATCAAACGCTCTGTCCATATGCTGCGGTGGATTTACGGATATTGAAGCCCTTGGTTATGTGTTCGGTGGCTCTTACTAACTTAAGAGTTGTGGAATTTTGGCAGGGAAGCCAAGCTGCTCCGGGATTTGTATTTGGTGCTTGTCGATGAAGCGATTTAATCGCTTTAGGATTATCTTCTCCAAGAGTTTGCTTAAGGTGTTGAGTAAGCTAATTGGGTGATAACTGCCAGTGTTCGCCAGGTATTTGTCTTTCTTTGGAAAGTGAAGGACCAGGGCATTCTTCCAGTCCTTAGAATAATAGCCTGAGTCTAGTATAGTGTTGAAGAGTCTAGTCAAGATCGTGATTGTGCTGTTTGGGAACTGCTTAGGCACTTTGTTGGGTATGCCGCCGGGGCCAGGGGCTTTGCGGTTGGGGAGATGCCTGATGAGCCATCGGAGTTCTGAGTTACAGGTCTGGCGGAGTTCGTTGTGCGTTGGTCTGCTTGGTAATTGGTGCGTTAAAGTTTCTGTCTCAAGTATGAATCTAGGGCTGTTTTGGATGGTGTTTGGAGTGTGTGTCGGGTTTGTGTAGCGAGGGCTTCGGCCTTTTCATTGCCTTTTCACATTGCCGTTACAGTAGAGGGGTTGAGATGGTGTTCTTGTCTCGTGTTTGGCGATGCGCCAAACGGTTGTAAGTTCCGGGTTCAAGTCCTGGAGGACCGAGTTCCACTGTTCATCTGTGCGGTGCCGTATTTCAGTGTTTAAGTCCATTAGTCTGGAGAAGTCATTGGGGCGTCGTGATCGCTGCCATCGTCTTCGGGCCCTATTCCTTTCGGCAGCAAGGGCCCTGATGTCTGCGGGAAGAGGATTCGTCCGTGGTTTATGTGTAATTGCAGGTACAGCTTTGGTAACTGTAAATTTAATGACATTTTCAATGCTTTTGGCTATAGGGCCTATGTCATTTGGAGTAATATGTGAGGTGGGTGGGAGGGTTTGAGCGTTGAAGTTATGTCTTGGAAGGAAGGTGTAGGAGGCCGCTACAGTGAGTATTACAGCGGGGGTGGTCTGAGGAAAGAACATTATGTACGGTGGGTATAATCGGCGTCCACCTAGGTTCCTTATTAGAGCTATGTCCAGTATACTGGGTTGATGATTAGGGTTATAGGGAATATGGATAGGTGTATCCGGTGCAATTACTACGTAGTCAGATTGTGCGTGTCGGCCAAGTTTGGTGCCAGTCCGTTCGACGTCTCTGCAGTGCCAATCGGGGTACAAATCTGCAGCAGTTATGTTGGAATGGATGTTGAGAAGGATGTCTATATCTGCTGTGTCGCTGTCTTTGGGTGGGTTGTATAATGTAGTTAGGAGTAGCTTAGTCGTTTCAAGCTGAACATAAGCCCCTGAGGCTTCCAGCTGGTTCAAGGGAGGATATTTATTTGGCTGTTTAGAAAAGTGCGTTTAACGATCAGGGCAGTGCTCCCGCCCCGTCTGTGGCGTTCGCATCTGTACACTAGGTAATCTGGGATGGTGAAGCGGTATTGAGGGGATAGTCTGGTCTCAGTTATTAGCGCGGCGTGTATGTCATTGTCATGGAGGAAGTCTGTCAGTTCAGCTTTACGTTGTTGTAGTCCGTAGACGTTCCATATCGTGTCTGGAGTGATTAGTCACCATATAAGTAGACATTTGGTTTTAAGAATAGAGTGAAGGAGGAAAACACTCTGAGAAGCACTCGGGTATTAAGGGGTTGTGACAGCAATTGCGTGAGCACGTGTATCAAGGTGTCCCTTGCCGTGCTCCATGTGCTCTGGCACCATCTCAAAGGCTGACCTCTGAACAGCGTCCTCGACCAGGGGTCCATCTCTGGGAACGAACAGGTTCTGCAATGTATCCGTGCGGACACATTGGAGTTGATGGGGTGGAACAGGTGCGGGCTTCGATGGCATATCTCTGGCTGGTCGTGGAGGTCTCGGGCTGCGCTGTGGGAGAGGCGCTGGCTGAAGAGGCTGGTGGCGCGGCTCCTGCTGTTCTCCTTGGTGAGGGGTTTCTCATAGGCGAGCTACCCAGCTTGGTGCAGCGGGCAGCCTGTGTAATACGCCCCGTACTGCAGGCGTTCGCACAAGGCACAGCACCTTGCGTCCAGCAGTGACCGGCAAGTGGCCGACTCATGGTGAGCAACCCACTTGAAGCAGACAACACACGGCGATTCACAGTGCTGCACAGAAGGTACCAGAGTCAAGCAGCTCCTGCACTGTATGGGGATTAGTCACTTACTGTATTTCTCCACCTGGACCCTAAAATGCAGGACAGAGGAAAGAGGGTTAAGGCACTTGTTGTAGTCTTCTGTGGTGTAAACTTCTAGACAGTACATTGGGAGAGGTGTCCGGTTTCGGTTGTGCCGAGCCAGTGTGCCACCCTGCCACTGCTTCTGCAGTGTACGTGTCGCTGTAAGGCTGTGCCGCCTTTTAGGCGGTGCTTTCCTATTACTGTGCCAGCACTAGGTCCTTTGCTGGTAGAATGATAGGGATTAAGGAGAGTGTGGGTGAACGGTGTGATTGTTTTAGCGATTTATTTATTTTTATTTTTTAAATTAAAAGTATCAAAATATGGTTGGGAAATACCTGAGTTGTCTAGTAGGCGCCTAGGATTAGTTTGGGCCTTTTATAGCCTGCTCGGTGGTCTATAATACTCCCCGAGGCCTCGGATAAGGGCAATGAAACTGAGTGGGAAAGAGTCAAAAATTTATGTAAGGGGGACAGGATGTATAGGTGAAGTGTAGGAATGGATGTCAGGATGAATGTTAGCATTGGGAATGTACCAGCCAGCGTTGACTGATATGCGGAGGAATCGATTTTGGATAACTGGGAGGCTATAGAGGTGGAAACATGCAGCAATGCCCTATACTTGGCATGCGTATGTGGTACAGCAATAATTTGTTTAAAATTGACATACAGGAATTACGATGATAGAAGGGATGGAGGAGGGTCATCTTATGAGTCATCTTGTCACACACGTTTGCTATGTGAAGTTTCCCGGTGAGTTTGCTGTCTAGGGCGACCCAGAGATAGTTGGCCGGGTGGTGCAGTGGACGGACTCACCCGTTATGCACAGTCCTGAGACGTTATCTTCTCTCCGCCTGGTGAAGGTGATGGCTTGCGATTTAGTAGGGTTGACACTAAGTCGCCAGGTGTTGCACCAGGTAGTTAGTTGGTCCGCATGAGTTTATAATCTGCGCACAGCACGCTGACGACGTTTGGAGGCGGTGGCGATGGCGGTGTCATCTGCAAACAGGAAAAGCGAGCAGCTTACGGAGGATGGTCGGGTATTAATGTAGATGAGGAAGACGACAGGGCCAAGAACGCTGCCTTGAGGCACTCCGGCATGGATGAGATGGAATTTGGAGGTAACTTCACCTTTGGTGACACTGAAGGTTCTGCTGGAAGGTTAGGAATTGATTACATGAATGAGGTAAGTAGGAGTGCTATACTGAAGGTGGAAAAGGAAACCTTCGTGCCAGACGGAATCGAAGGCCCGAGTAAGGTCAAGGTATAGAGCTACTACGAAGTGGTGGTTGAAGCTAGTGATGATGTGATCCACTGGGTGTAGAATTTGGTGGACGGTGGAGTGACGACTCAGAATCCGAACTACCCAGGCCTAAGTATTTGGAGCGCCTCAAGTGATTGGTTGAGGCGAAATTGTACAAACTTTTTAGAAGATCTTGCTGAGGCTCGGGAGCAATCTGATGCGTCGATAGCCCTCTGTGGTAGAGGAGTCCTTACTTCGTTTCGGAAGGGTGATGACTTTAGCGTGTCTCCAGATGCTAGAACTGCTTCATTTATTTGATGGACGTGGTCCTCGTTGAAGGTGTCTGCTGGTTGGAAGGTGCGTTCTAGCTATGTACTAATTAATTCCACCTTTTAACTTGTAAAGTGAGGAGTTATGGTGCCATGATGGAGAGGTTTATCTTGGGAGAGGCGTACCCCCCAGGGGCCTACTTCGGTAGGTACGGGTTTGGCGCCCCCGGGGTCCCGAGCCAACAGTCTCCCTCGTGTGGGCTCCTCTTCGTGGTTGAGGGAGACGGTCAACAGGCCCACCCACGTGTAGGCCGTGCGTGGAGACCCGTGGAGAGGGTATTTAGATTCTTGTCTAGTTTAGAGTTAAGGATTTAGTGAACGAAATTTTTAGTAAGTTTTGATTGATGTTTTTTATATACGTGCATTTTTAATAGGTTTTGTAACACTTGTATAGTTTTTAGAAAGTTTTATATCTGGCCTTTGCCATGACTAGTTTTTTAAAGGGCGCTGATGACCGCCGTAGTTGAGCGCCCTTATATATATCATCATCATTGGGATAGGCGTAAGAGAGCCTTCGACATTCTCCAAGGGGACTGATCTTAACATGTCCAGGGAGGAGAGCCGGCGTTCCCAATCCACGGTGGTGTGGCATTGGAGCTCAATTCTTAGGTTATGCAGAGTTTTTTGTATTCCCTGCGGTCCTGATGACAACCAGTGTGCTGCGCGCGACCTCGGGTTCTATTTTTGCGGCAATTAGATCACGCAGATGACGAGCTAATTTCCCGACTGTGCTAAAAGTGTTGCAGGCAGGAGGCATAGTCCATGTCATAGCCTTCGCATTGGAGGACGAGATGTTCGTGATCCATGCGTTGGGTTCATTTGTGCTAGAACGACGATCAACGGCCGGAGGCTCAGCTGCCATCATTCTGTTGTACACCTGCCAGCTAGTACGTCGAGGGTTGCGGGACAGTCGTTTAGCCTTGAGTTTACGGTGGATTGAAACAATAAAAGAACAGGATATTGGTCTGAAGATAACTCTAACCGCGAGAAAAGGCAGGGATGGAAACGGACATTTTTGGCTTGGGCTAACTCAAGCCAATCCGGAGGGCGACAATCTCCATGGAGGATTGTAGGGCAGAAGGGACGGAGTCCCATGATGTTATTGGCTAACACGTAACGTTCCAGTTTTGTTCCACGAGGGCTGAGAATAATGGAGTTCTAAGCCGGGTTCTTTGCATTGTAGTTGCTTATGACCAGCGTAGCAGTAAATAGAGTATCCAGCTCGCCAGCAACAATGGCTTTGCTGGAGAATGTAGGCTGAGAAGAGACGAAGGGGTATTTTGTTGGTTTCCACCTGTACACCTGTTGCTTCCAAGTTGGGGGTCGGAGCAGTAATCAGTGGATGGTGAGCTATGTTGCGGCGCACATAGATGGCTGTACCACCATGGTCGACGGCTCTGTCGGTACGGTAGCAGACCATGCCTGGTAAACGGGCTTTGATATTTGGAGTCAGATGAGTTTCTTGCACCAAAAGGATATGGCCGCCTTTGTCGGCCATAAAGTTTGCAGATTCATGTAATTTGTACGTAAGTCCTTTGGCATTCCAGCAACAGACTTTAAGGGACAGGAGATCTAAAGCACTACCGGCTCTTGCAGCCATTATTTATCATGAAGTTGAGAACGGCGTGTACAAAAGTGTATAGGAATGAATGTTAGAGGGGCGAATTATTAGTGATCCAGCCAGAAAGGCAGAAAATAGAGGCTGCAGGTTGATAGGGATCTGCTACATAGTGTTGAGGAAAGCTTGTCTGGGATAGTGGGATGGGAAGTTGAAGCGTTGATGGCTGTGAGATTTGGCTCAGTGGGTGAGGAGATGAGCGGCAGCTTCTGCTGCCTGGGCACCTGTTGCTGCTTTAGCCCATTTTGTGCTGGCCGTGGATGCCTGGGTGGTGGTTGTAATGGCGCAATTGACTTGGAGGGAGAAGAGGTCTGCGGCGGCTGCGGGTGTTGAGGTTCGGGCCCCACCTTTTCATTTATGGGTGCTCGACCCGCAGAGTTGCACACTGCAGCGGCATAGCTTGGATACTGGATTGGAGTACCAATTGATACTCCTGGATAACATGCTCCAGAAAACGCCTCCTTAGATAGATCTGCGTTGTGTGAAACTCGAGGCCTATATTTGGACATCTGTCAATTTTTGGAGGATAGCAATTCAATGCGAGCCTCTTGCCACACTGGGCACTTTACGTAGCAGCAGGAATGGGAGTCCCCGCAGTTGTATCATCTCGAGTAGCTCCCGGGATGCTCAGTTGTTGACAGCTGGCAGGTTTGTGACCAACCTCACAGCAGAAAGTACAGACTGGTTGGAGTAAGCAGCCAGCACCGTTGTGTGCACTGTTGGCAGTTAGTGCACTATTGGGGCCTGGGAGGCGGCTTGTAGGATTCTGCTGGCACTGCGGCTTAAAACATGTGGGTTTCATTATAGATATCCCGGACGTTTGGCGTCGTCTTTAGATCTACACGGAAGTGTGGAAGAGGTTGAGGTTTTGGACCTCTGGTGTGCCGCTAAGCGACGCGCTCCGCAATAAATCCCTTGGTAGTGAGATGGTCTCGCACTTCATCCTCTGTGACGAAAGACGGCACGTCTTTCATGATGTGAAGGTGGCGGTCTTCTGGAAGAGTGGTAACTGATATGTTGTGGTCATTCAGGTGTCGGCGGAGCCCACGGTGGTCATTGGCTGTAGTTGGTAGGAGTGCCACAGTACCGCGGAGATTTTTGTTGGTGAAATCAGCTTTCTAGTCTGCGGGGACGGAGGACAGAACTTTCATGGCATCTGCAAGATTGAGCAGGAAGATAGACGTGGGGCGGCTGATCCGTGTGGTGCAGGCTGGTAGAGTAGAGGTAGTTGCTGTGGGTTCTGCAGCAGAATTCCAAGTATCTTCGGCCTTCTGTTCCGCTGCCTGTGGTGCTGGGTTGAACATATACGCCGCTTTTGGTCGGTGGCTGATGATGCGGGTTCTGGTGAAATTCCCGTGTCGTGGACAGCAAACTTTTTGCGAGTGATAGTGGTTGTGGTATTTTGTGGCTGCGACGTTTTGGCTGTTCTTTTTATCGTTTACCAATATGTGGAGGCAGTGCTCAAGGCATGTTTCTGCGGAAGGCATTTGATGGCTTCAATGCTTGACCTTTGCGCCACATACACTCGAAAGTCTGTAATGGCAACAGTCTCGGTGTCTTTCGCAGTTGCTGAAACATTTTCATCGGCCTTGTTCAAATATTTCATCCTGGCTTCCAGCTCAAGCTGCAGCAATTCATAGTTTGCTTGAGAAAGGGGCTTTGGTAGGTTTGTAATTAACTCCTCACCAAGAAAGAAGCGCATATCTCCTCCCAGGAGATAAGTCAACCTGGCAATAGACCTCGACCACAGACGAATGTCGGGTGACTCTAAGCTCTATGGACCTTGGGCTCATATGAGCATCATTTCACCCATTCTATTCATCGTCCGACTTGACTTAACGTTGGAGGAAGTAAATTACAACAAAAAGAGACCTCGACCACATTCGTGGAGAGGGCACCATTTGCAGTCTTGCTGGCTTTATCCATATTGGCCAATGATAGGGAGTAATATAAGGAACAATCAGCCGCTGGCTGCTTGCATAAAGTGCAGATATAGAGATAAAATAGAAAAGAGAGAAGAAAATGGCACGTACATGGCACAAAGAGCCGGAGTAAAAGAGGGCCATGCCCTGAAAAAACCAGTCCAAAGGACTTTTGGCTTTGGCCGTGTTATTCAACCCAAATAGTGTGCTAATATCTTGGAGAGCTGGATATTGCAGGCTCGGATCTCCTTTTCACGCCTCAATAAGAGGCTAGTAGGTCTCTTCTGTTCTTCTGCGATGCTTGTAGGTCTCCTCTCCCGCCAGCTTCTGGACAGCAAGAGCCGGACCTAATATGAAACACCTCAACTGCCACCGACGTGTAAGAAAACGTCTGATCAACCAGGTGAGGCACAAGGATATAACCAACACCGAATGGCGGTCTTAAGGCGCAGCTGTGCCCGGTCCTCTGTGATTCACGCAGTTTGCAGCCTGCACTAACTGGTAGGTATATAACTTAGGTTAATTGTGGTGCAGGGCCACGTGCCCACCATGGGACATCCTTCCCCTCCACCATCCTCATCCAAGCATCCTGATATGGATGCACAACCTACACTGGTGTTACCCATCCTGGAATAAGGGTTCCAATGCAGACTGCAGGAATCAAACAGCCGAGTAGGGAGTTCACTAAGAGTGATAATGGAAAGGTCAAACATCTCGCTGGAGCCAAATAAGGCCCTTCTCGCGAGTCAACTCAAAGGATGAGTGAAATTTCGGAGAGCGAGCTCTCTGTCAGTTCCTAGTTGACTCGGGCAGGATTTTCCATCGACGGAACTGCAGTTCCGGTCAACCCATCCTGCAGGATGGAAGACTCCGAGGCGGAGCTTAGCTCGTCGGACATCTCTACAGATGTCGACGAAGCCGGGATCCGTAAGGTGACCAACCGGAGTAAAAAAAGCCACTTCCTTAAAGACGAATGGTGCGCCCAGTCAACGGGGGCCAGCCGGGAGGCACATTCCACCTGTCAATGTGGACGACTTCTTGGGTTTGGTGTGATTCTTAAAGGAAGTCATGCCAACCCAGTCGGCGTTATGCACTGTGACTAGAAGGAAGTGTCACTTCGTCTTTCAGGCGAAACACGTGGAGGACTACCAGCTCCTCCTGAGGGCACTGAATGGGAGGAAGATGCCTACTTTACCATTGGCCTTGATATGGCCCGTGATGTCCGAAGGGCCATCAGAGGCCTGCGGCTGGACACGCCGGTGGGAGAAATCGAGAAAGACTTCAACTGTCACAGCATCAGGCCCCGCCTGGTCAGGCAACTGACTAAGCCAGCTCAATGGGGTCAACCCGGCCCTGACGCCATCCCCCGCTATCTGGTGATAGTGGAGAGGGCCATCCAGCTCCCACCTCTTCAGACGGCCATAAGTATGGACCTTGGCCTTTTAGAGGTTCTGTTTGCCTCTGTGTATCACTCCCCACAAAGACAGTTCGTACCTAATGACTATCTCTCCATCCTTGCCTTATATCCCAGCGCTATCATGGCCGGCGAATTCCAAACACCAGCATTGGCATTGCTTTCGTCGGGCGGATGAAAGAGGCACAATCAATCAATCAATCAGACCCTCAACTTCGGGTACAGGTTCCTGGCAAACCACACATTACCTACGAGATAGAGTGTCGGCTTCAGTCACCGACTTCGCAATCACCAAACATCTACCATTCCATCTCACCCTTACATCAATAAATACATTACATTAAGATTATAATCCAGTGGACAGAAATCAACCTCAGGATTGCCAGTCATGACATCTGGTTTTAAACGCAAGAAGCCGATTGGGTAGGCTTCAGGAATTACCTCCGCACTTCCATCCCGCCAAACCCCAGAATCACAAATATTTCTACCCTAGAGAATGCAATCGCATCCTTCACTTCCATCGTGACGCGAAATACCAAACGCTGACAGTCCACGCTTCAGCCCCCCTTCATCCTGATGTCCTTCTCTTGGACATTATCTTTCTAATACGCCCATCCTAGGCGGCACGGAGACTACCAGATTCACCGCACGGCACATGATGGAGCATTCCTGATACGTTTACGTCCAGAGGTCAGTGTCCGATTACGTAAGCACAAAGTGCAAGCGTGGGAGGACATGACCAGGCTGCGCATCGAAGATGGCGACGTGTGGAGAATAACTAAAGCCCTTAGAAACCAAAAAGGTCAATACACCTCCCCAAACCATGGCACCCAAGGCCTGGCCTATGAACCCCAAGCGAAAGCAAATGCTTTCACTACCTTGAGCGTACTCTGCGTCCAAGGGAAGAACCCCAGGACATCTTTCCTGAACGTGTCCTTTGGGAGTGCGTCGTTTCTTACGTCGCCCTCCAGGGGATGCGGAAAGACTCCCGACCATCAGACCTAGTGAAGTCCAAGGCGTACTCCAACGTCTAAAACCCGAAAAGGTGGAGGGGCCAGATGGGCTGACCCTACTCATGCGCCGCCATCTTCCCTTCAACGCGGTTCTCTTCCTAACAAGGATATTCAATGTGTGTGTCGCCTTGAAGTACTTTCCACGAGAGTGGAGGGAGGGTGATATATTGAAGCCTGGAAAGAACCCAGTAGATCCTACCAGCTACCGCTCCATTAGCCTTCTTTCCAACCCTCTCAAAAGTTCTAGAGAGGTTGATTCTGACCCACTTGTTCCCAATACTGGGGGCCATTCAAGCTATCCTCGACCATCAGTTTGGATTTCGTCCTGGGCACTCGACACTCCGGCAATTGCTGCGGGTGTTGGAGCCCGCTGCCCATGGTTTCCAGGAACGCGTCTTTACGGCAGCATAGTCGTTGGTCGACGAGAAGGCCTTCTCAACGTCATGGCATGCCGGACTCCTATGAAAAATGATCCATCTGGGGCTCCCGACACAGATGATCAACATATTACACAGCTACCTACGACACCGCACCTTCCAAGTCATAGTCACGGGGAAAAGATCAATACTAAGAACTGTGAGAAGCAGAGTCCCCGAAGGCTCAGTGATATCCTCCACCCTATTCAGTGTCTTCGTGGCAGACTTCCCCACAGAGCCGCACGATGAAATGTCACAATATGCTGACGAGGTGCTTCTGTTCTGCAAAAACACATCAACAGAGCTTTCAACCCCTTACGACACTCCCGCCTCACACAACAGTGGTGTCGGCGTTGGCGAATGTCCGTTAACCCGGACAAAAGCCACGCCATACTTTTCACAAAGCACCACACCCTCACAGACTGCCCTAAACTTTAGCTTCCGTGGCCGAATAGAGTGGACTAACTCCATCCAGTACCTCTGTGGACAGAGGTTTAACTTTCCGTCAGCACATCCGGGACCTCTAGGCAAAGGTGCAAGGAGCAATTGCTTCCCTGTATACAATGCTAGGGTCGGGTTCGATGCCGGTTGTAATGAAGTTACACCTCTTCCGAGCGCTCGTCCTCCCCTTGATGCTATATGCCTGCAAGATCTAGGGCATGGCCAGACAAACCTGGCTGGCATGGTTTCAACGTGCACAGAATTGAAGACTTCTGTTCATCTTTCTGTCGGTAGCTATTTTCCTACCAGTTTGCTTCACGAAGCCTGGGTCTTCCTCTTCCGAAATTAGGCGTCGGGCATCAAAATTTAACGCTAAGTTACCATCTGATAAAAGCACCCTAGCCAGATCACTGGGAGATTATGACCCCACTAGACGCAGATTTGAACTGTTCCGGATACCCAACATAACCCAGGAGCTAATCCTTACAGCAGCTAAGGCTAAACTCCACATAATTCTTCTAAGTTGTTTGGTATCAAAATTTTTCAATCTAATTAAAATTAATGAAATAGAATACCAGGGTACATACGGTTTTGCATCCTTTCCTACACCCCGAGGAACATAAAATTTATGTTATCTCACAAGAAAATCCTTCCTAAAAGCCTACACCCATCCTACAACATCTTGAAAAAGAACTACTGCAGTAAAACCCTTATCGGGTGGACACTCAGCAAAAACCTTCTGGCTTTATACAGCCAGCCAGCACCACGGACGGATGGAAGGAAACTATAGTGACAGCAATTCATGGTAAGGGAATAACTGCTGATCTGTGCGGTCAGTTGTTTGCACGCACATCATTGGTAGTTCATGCCAGTCAGTAATGTCATGGTATTCACACAAATACAAATATTTAATATTGAAAAATGACAGACAACAAGCCACTTATCAATACGTCTTAATATGTGCATTGTAAAGGTAAGCGCAAAACAATGTACTTATTTCACAATTGTCATTTCCCCAGGTGCACACTTACAATTAAATTAATCATTACTTTCTAATATTATTTACAATGTACAGCAGATTAATAAAAGGAAGGAATACTTCTGCTGGGAATACATATGGTGTATGTGCACTGCGATGTGATACTTTAGTAACACAGATAAAGGAATCTTTTTTACTAAGTAGGCCACTTTCTGTATTATCTTTGGTAGACAACATAAAACTAAAATACAAATGAAGACTGCCCTTTATCTTCAGGTACTTTCATAAAAAATGGCTGTTAACCGCGTAAGATCTGGACTGATATTTACGCTAAAACTAAACAGTTTTGTGGAAGTGAAGTAAAAAATGTGTTATCCTCCTTTCCATGCATTGACTGGCGATATCTCCTTTTAGGGGTATACACTTCTCCCAACAACATGAATTGTCACGCTTTGCGAAATAGGTCTCTGCCTCCATGATGACCACCTCATTTGATCTAACAAGGCAGCTATCGCTATGCTCAAACCTGTACACACTTTAAAGTTTGATGGCATCAGCTTTGCTCTATGTGAGGCATGTGTGCCAAACACTGAGTGTGGAGTATAGCTGGAAGTACCCGAAAATGTGTCAAAAATACGAACATACAGGAGTAACAGCAAAGCATTGTACGGGAGGGACTGTTTACCCCTGACAGGTAGCTGTATACACTTGGCCTACATAAGCAGTGCAGTCCCTCAGGCCTGCCACAGAGCTGACGGTGGATGTCCAGCAGCTACTTGCGAGTGATCATGTGCGGCATTTTCCAGGCTACAGTTGGGTGCTACAGTTCTACTCTGCAGTGGATTGTTGATGCACATGGTTTATATACTGTAGGCATTATACCACCAAATTTTCAGGTGCATAATGGTGTTGGTACAGTGACCATGTTTAAATTCATTATACAAATATCTAAATGCTGTCATAGAAAGCAAAAGGTCGCTTGTATCTCCTCACAAGTTCTCCCATCTAAAAGTAAAAAGCGAATTACTGAACACTGCACTTCTTCCATTTTAGCAAAAACTGTTGAACAACTTCTATGAACCAGCACCAAAATTGTTTTGACAATGTGTAACAAATGACAGTATATGGTGGTAACAACTTCCTTTATCAACACCATATATTTTTGAAACATGAGTACTTATTGAACTGCCCGCTTAACATGGTTTAGTTTAATGGTGTAGTTATTTACTAATACATTATGGAAGTAAGGTAAAACTACGGGAACTAACTCATAACTCCCTTCCACAAGTGCTATGACTTTCTTTCAGGGCATGCTGTAAATCCACACAGCTGCATCAGTACAGATTTGTGACTTTTTGGTTCAATAAACAAGCTGTATAACTTCTTTGATATTAGTATGTGTATAACAATTTAAACTTTCAAACATAATTATATCATTACATCAATGGAAAAGATAATTCACTCTTATTTATGTTGTTAAATATCCCACATCCTGACTGGCTGCAAGACTAGCAGATATGCATAAGTGAAAAATCTATACTATTGATACTATTGGAAAAGTGGACTAACAACAATTTACTGAAAATAAATACTGACAAAACAACATTCCAAATATTTAGCTTAAAAAAGAAAATCCCTAAACTAAATCTGCAGTTCAAGAAAACAAACCTGAAACAAACATATGAAACAAAATATTTAGGAACAACTTTTGATTCAAAATTATCTTGGAGACATCATATTGAAGCAGTAGTACACAAATCAACAACAAAATTTTCAATTTTGAAAAGATTAGCTGGAGTCAAGTGGGGCAGTAATCGGGAGACACTGAACACTACATACAAAACATTCATCAAGCCAATACTTCTTTATAATGCAGAGGTAATAATTACAGCAAATAGTTCTAACATAAATCACCTAGAAGTATGTCAAAATCAGGCCCTGTGACTAATAACCGGTGCAGCAAAATCAACTCCAATCACGGCAATGCAAGCCTTAACTCGGAACTATCCAACACATCTAACTTTAGAGGAGCAGGCACTAATACAACATGAAAAAATGTTGCGGTTAAAAACAACAAAATTGGAGAAAAGATTACTACAACCAATCAAGATGAAATTACAAACAAGTTTCCAACACAAAGTTACAGAATTAAAAACAGATCTGAATCTTCCTAATTCTAAAGAAAACATTTTAATCAAGGAAAACCCACTGACTTTTGAACCAATTAATATTCAATTAGATTTAGAACAAATAGTTACAAAATCTGAAACTTCCAAACATGTGCTAACAGCACTAGCATTAGAACAATAGATACCCACCTGAAGAATGGTTACATATCTACACAGATGGATCTAACTTGGACTACAACTCAGGAGCAGGAATTAAGTGTGCACTGTTCTCATTCTATCAACCAGCAGGATACCACACAACAAATTTGATGCAGAAGTAACGGCTATTCATATTTCACTCCAACACCTTCTATACAGAATAGATAAATTCAAAAATGCTGTCATACTTTCTGATTCTAAAGCAGCATCATGTGCAGTAAGTTCATATAAAATGAGGTCAATCGAAATTAAAGAATGTCACAAAATGATCCAACAACTTTAGAAACTAGAGAAAAGAATTATATTACAGTGGATACCTGCACATTGTGGAATTGCAGGAAATGAATCAGTTGATTTTTTGCCAAAAAAGGTGCAAATTTAATTCAGAACAAAAGTAAAAACTTACCCTTTACATCCATAAAAAGATTAATCAAAAGCAAATATAAAAATAAACAAAACCAATCAATATCTAACAAAGCCAAAGATAAAAAATGCAACATTTTAATTAAAAATCCGGAAATTATTCCAGAAATCCCAAGTAAAGCTGTAGTAGCAAATTTTAGATTACTTACGGAACATGATTATTTGGCCAAACACTTACACAAAATAGGAATTTATACAAGTCCAAATTGTCCTCTGTGCAACAAAGAAGAGGAAATGACTGAAGAACATCTTTTAACCTGTGAAGCCCTACCTGCCGGACCCACTATACAGAAACATTGGAGAGCAAGAGAGCTAATGGTTTCATTGACAAAGCCTAAGCATTTGACAACAGCAACATTTAAGTAATACATAACCTGATATAGATGACAGGTAACAGTTAATTTAATACTCATATATTTGCTCCAGATAAGGATTCTCCCAAATCTAGGCTTATATCAACAATCCTGTTCAATATTTTCTCAGTGAGGAAGAAAGTAAGACCTTCAAATGACTGTAATTTCCATATCAAAACGACGTTGCACCCTGATTTTATTTTTGGATTGAAAAACTTGAGTTCATTTACATGATTAACTACCATTAGGTAGCTGACGATATGAACTGAAGCCCTTTTCTAAGACATTAAATTGAAATTCTCATTTTTCCTGTAAAGGATACTTGATAGTTGGATACTTGATATATGATATATTCTATCATATTCACCAGAGTACTTGTAGATTGCATGAAAGAACAAAATATATCATATGTAAAATCTCCATTTGGTAGGTTAGCTACATATTTTCACTGCTTCAGTCATTCTATAAATTCCTTTTAGAAAATTAATGTCATCCTTAGGTTTATAAATTCTTACACAGGAGCTTTTTGTAATTACCATAGTACACCAATTATTAATGAGGTTAAGAAAATGAACTGTTTTTGAAATTGTTTCAACTGGTAAGCCTGAAACAGCCTCATTACAAAATATGTACATTGCAACCAAAACTTACTTTCTGCCTTTAAAACACTCAATTATAATCAAGACTGGTAATTAAGTTTATAAGTACATTGAAGTAACTTAGTAACAAGATTAAGTAACATATATATGTCCCTTAGGGAAGAAAATCTGCCAGTAAAGCTTTCTGATGCATGACCAGTGTCATTGTCAACCTTATGAAAATGAAACTATTTGTATCTCTGATTGATCCAATCATTTCTAATGGATTTTAGTATGAGCATACTGTCAAAGAGAAAGTAATAGTAAAGGTTTGACTATGTATTGGGCATTTTATAATGGTCACCTTCACTTAAAATACTAAATGTATTTCAATTAACTCTGTCATTATCTGCTAAGTAGACAAACACAATCAAAGCATATTCTTGTACCAATTCAGTAGTTTTCTTTGTCAAAGTTGCTAATTAATTATCATGGTTGGTATCTAATGTTGAGCACTTGATAATAAAATCATTCGCTCTCTTGCACTCCAATATTTAGTGGGAAGGTTGGTCTCTTCTATAAAAGCTGGACAGTGGATGAGGTGATTTTTATCCATATCCTCATTTAGATTGCAGAAAGGGCATTTAGGTGAATCTGTTATGCCAAATCAGTGTAGGTGTTTATTTAGGCAGTCATGTCCTGTTAGTAATCTGAATATTGCCACTGCAGATTTTCTTCCGTACTTTTTACTGGAACTAATGCTACTGTTCTAGACATAGCTACAAAAACAGATGAAATCATAAATGCCTGAATTGTTTATACAACACTTTTAACATAATTTTTAGCATAACCAAATAGCACATCTGACTTATATGTAATTGACTGACATGAATTTTCTCTAACAAAATACTGACCATTTTTCTCATGCTGTTAATAAATTCACAACTGAAGCCATAAACCTGTTAGGCCCACCAGTTTCGTTATTTAACAATGAAAGATCAAAATGATCTACTATGCATCTCAAATATTTTACGTGAGGGAGAAATACAGCATTTTACTTTTGAATAGCAGAGTAGCATGCAGATGATATGTAGCAAATCACGAAAGCAATTTTATTTTTTACTAGGGTACAGAATTTTGAAATTCATAATTCATCTTTTAAAATTAAAGCTGACCTTGAATCCGTAAAGTCTTCTTTCCTATGAGTGTTACGAAAAATATGAATGTCAAACAATTTTACTATTGGCAAAACTTACCACAGATTCACAGTTGTGATGTAGAGAACTTTGAGTTTTGCTTTTGTTTTGCTTGTGTGGTCCCATCACTGAGCAGTGCTCTAGGACACTGAACACATCATACAGAAAACAACCTCACCAAATCAACCTATATCATTTTAACTACCGCCACCAGATGTCAAAACATGGTTTTATATATATATTTTTTTATCACCACCATCTGTAACATTTAGAGTGCAAGAGGAAAACTTTTTAAGAGCTACTACTACATACAATATACAATTACTCATCACCAATATACCTGAACACAGTCCCTAATCAACATACAAGATTAAAACTGAAAAGGAAATTAAATTTAAATGAGTCATGCACAAACATGTTACATAATCCAAGAAAATGTGACAACTATTCGTGGAAATACAGTACATTAAACCAATACAAAGATACATTAATTTCCCTTTACAGCACATGACTTCAATGATCATCCAAAACTTCCTCTACTGAGTAATAGGCCTTGCTGCATAGATAGTACTTAAGAGCAGACTTATAGCTATCCGTTTTTCCTGAGGATAGTAATTTTAAGTATTTTGGAAGGACACCAAATATTCTGACACATTCATAATATATCTTTCTGGAAATAAGTCAATCCAACACTGGGTTTATTTAAGTCCATTCTTTGTCTAGTATTTATGCTATGTATATTCACATTTTTCTTAAAGTAGTCTTTTTTGCATGGAAACACAAAACTATATCAAAAAGGAAGGTTACTGAGTTACCCCAGAATATCAAACCCTATTTCAATATTGAATAACAATATGCATAGTATCCCTGTTTTAATATCTGAATAAGACAAGAGTTCAATGACCTAAGCACAAAAGTAGCTGTTCTCAACTTCGGTATGATGCTCTCTATATGAGCTTTCCAAATAAGATTCACATCAACTTGCAGACCCAAGAATTTAATGAGTGCAATCTAGTCGAGCAATGCCTTTTTAATGCCTATGTGCAGAGAAAGATTTTGCAAACTGTATGCCTCAAACCTTAAGACCTTAGTCTTGTCAATATTTAATGTCAGTTTATTCACCTCAAACCAGTTGCATACAATGCAGAGTGCATTATTCTGTTTTAGTGCAAAATCATTTAAGTTGCTAGTCAGTATTATGTTAGTATCATTAGCAAACAAAGCATAACTTGTAATGCTTCTCATAACTAAGGGGAGATTGTTGATATAAAGCACAAGAGTAACGGGCCAAGAATTGAACCTTGTGGAAATCCATGCTTAATTATCTCCCAAGCAGAACTCTGTCCCTGATGAGAATTCTTTATCTCAACCCTTTGTCGACTATTGTCCAAATATGACTTTAAACCAACTACGGTGCATGCTATTAATTCCATAAAACTTTAGCTTTTCTATCACTATTTCATGATTAACACAGTCAAAAGCCTTAGCCAGATCACAAAATATACCTCGAATAAGGATTTTCTTATTGAGTACCAAAAGCATTTCATTAGCAGCATTAACGCTGTTTTTGTGTTGTTACACTTCCCCTGAACCAAACAATTCTTTTACTAGAATATTATTATATTCAAAGAAATTGTGCAACATTTACCTTCTCAATAATTTTTGAGGAAGTTGTCAGTAATGATACAGGTCTATAATTAGACAGATCCTGTTTATCCCCTTTTTTAAATAAAGGTTTGACAGTAGCATAGTGGTTTAATTATTGACAGAGCATGAGCTTTCAGCATCTTACTAGACATTTCATCACACCCTGCTCAGCTTTTTTATTTCCATGGTAGAATAATTTTTATCTCTAATGGTATAACATATTCTGGCTTAAATTCCAGAAATTCAGTTTGGTAGCTGCCCTTCACAAAACTTAAAACAGCACCTTTACTACCAAGACTAATGTTGAGCCTTAATATTTCAGAAGATACTATGACCTTAGGATTCTTAATTTGCTCATTACCTACTTTCAGAGTAATGTTGTCATGAGTTTGGAGGTTTCTACCTGTTTCTACTTTTATAATATCCCAAATGATTTTTACCATTTTATCTGAATGATCTAGCCTTTTGGTAATATATAACTTTAGCTTGTTTAATTACACTTTTTAGAATTTTGCAATATTTTTTATATTGACAAATAAGGTAGCAACACTACTGTGCCTAATCATATGCTTTCTCTTCTGCATGCACGATGTTTTAATACCTAATATAATTTAATCCAGTGGCCAATCACACATATGGCAAAATTTGTGCTGCAGACATGACTCAAAATGGACAATGACAGTTCTCAGAAATCTATTAAATTCTCCATTTACATTAGTAGAGGAATACACATCACCCCATGATTCCTGTTGCAATGATAGGGAAAAGCTTGCAAGATTCCCTTTAGTCACATGTCTGAAACTCCTATATCCATTCATCACCTTTAACAAAAAAGGTGTTTGCACGGATCAACTCAGCATCATGGTCCGAAATCTCATTACTTAAGTCTCATTACTAGACAACTAGAAAATATTCTCGGTAGTGCATCTCCTTTATATTTAATTCAATTTCTTTATTGTTCATATAATATCTGTTAGAAACCTGGAATATTGTCAAAAGCTGATACATGTAAAATACAAAACATTAACAATGAAAACAATTAATAAAATAAGCGGCACTACCTTCTAGTCTATGTACACGTACTTCCAGTCTACATACAATTTATTTTAGTTTAACAGCTCTTCTAGTTCATAATGAAACTTTGCAATTAAATACTTTTCTAGCTGTTTAGTAAAAGTATTTCTGAATGATCTTTTATACTTTTTGGTAAGGTACTATATAATACCATTCCCATTATGTTCGGATCCTTAAATGTTGGGGACTTATTTATGTGTTCTGTGATAATTCATATTTCCCCTAGTGTTATATGAGTGAATACCAGTATTTTTAATAAATAGTTTGTTTTGGATCAATATCATTACTTTATATAAATAAATAGCAATGACAAAATTTTATTCTTTTTAAAAGCTGGCTTACATGTGTCTGTAGCTTTTAGTTGATAAATACAACCTATGCATCTTTTTTATAGTAATAATTACCTATTTAATTTTGTCACACCACACACTCCCAAGATTTCAATGCTATATTCCATGTACCATATATTATTCCATAATATATAGATCTAATTTTTCTTCGTTAACATAGTTATTGAGGTATTTTAGTAGATATATGTTCTTTGTGATTTGTTTACCAACTGCATTTATATCAGTTTCATGTGTTAAGTGTTTATCAAGGTATATTCCTAAGAGGTTATGGATAGACACATGTTCTACTTTAGTATTATCTAATCCTACATTTATATCACTAAATTCTTCACTTCTATTTTGATGATGACGAAAATGAATCAGTATGGTTTTTCTATAATACTTACTTTAAGGGAGCTGTGCATTAGGTAACTTGAAATTTGTGATAAGCATTGATTAATTTTACTTTCTATTTGCAGCAAGTTTTCTCCTTTGCAAATAAGTGAAATACCATCTGCATAATTAGAAGTTTACTTTTATTTGATACCACCAAATAATATATATAATAAAGAGTAATGATCTTAAAACACATCCTTGGGGAACCCCAACTTTAACACTTAGAATATCTGATTGCACTAATTTTATATTATTTTCATACTGTCAATAAAGTTCACAACACTGTTTACAATTTACTAAATAGGAATGTAGAAGATACTTGTAGTATTTTGTTTATTTTAGCCCTTAGCTCATCAGCTGCTAATTTTGTTAATAATATTTCACGTCACACACAGTCAAAGGCACTATATAAGTCTAAAAACAAAGTATGTAAAATATGAAACTGTTAACAGTGAAGCAAACAAATATATACAAATATAATAATTTGTAACTTAAAACTTCACCTATCAGAAATGATGAAGTTTTCTTATAAATTGATTAGGATCGTGATTTCATGAAAACTTTTCACATATCCTAAGCCAGAGTCAGAAACAACCTCGTCTTCAACATAACAATAGCTAGATGTCACTATGTTTTTGTTAGTACTACCAAAATCTGAAAATGAAACAAATTTAAAGACAGAATGGACTACCGGTATTTCAAAATTCATTACACAAATTTTATTTTTTAAAATAAATATCATTTCCCAAACCATTCAATATATTGGACTATTTAATTGTTTTAATAATTTAACTTCAGGATTTATTTCATGGTTAAATGAACAAAAATAATCTGCTATAGCCGATTTATCAGTTTGTTTTACACTTAATGTTACAAAAATGCTCTTTCGTTCTGGTTTCCAAATTACCTTTTGTCTTTCTAATATAAACCTTATCACAATCGAAACATTAAATTATGTTTTGTCTTTCCAGTATAAACCTTAACCAAATAAAATGCTTAAAAATAAATCCTTAATAAAATGCTTATGTAAGTGAAAATGATATCAAATAAAGAAAACCATTTAGTAAAAGTTACTAATCTTATTTTACCTAGAATTTAAGCCCTTCCTAAAATTCATAAACCTGGAAATAAAATGAAGCCTATTGTAAATTGTATAATTCACCAACTTATAATTTAGCTAAATGGTTACATAAAAAACTTAAGTCATTTTGATAAATTTGAGAGTTTATGTACTAAAATTTCTTTTGAATTAAAAAGATTGACAGTGTTATATTATCTAAGACTGATAAACATTTCTTTTGATGTAACTGCCTTATTTCCTACTATTCCTATAGAAAAACTTCTAATTTATTTTAAAAAGTGGTTGAATTCAATACATTTACATGAGGACTTAATAGTTGATTCTGTTAAACTTACTAATTTTTATTAAATTATAGATGAGTCGTATTTATTACACATACGTACCTAAGTACGTAAGTAAAGCTGTTGTGTAATAAATACGACTCATCTATAACTTAATAATTATTTTGCTTCACTGTGGTGTTCCAATAGTTAAATTTCGATTTACTAATTTTTGTTTAGATGAACCTTTTTTTTCACTTTTACTGGGGAATTTTTTGAACAAACTTCTGGCTTAGCAATGGGTAATCCTCTTTCACCTTTTCTTGCTGATATTTTTTATGAGGTTTTTCGAAATGCAGGTCACTAAAGCATTCCCTTTAATTTTCAAAGCCTGGTTTTAGATATACTGATGATATTTCTGCTATTGTTCCTGATAACCATACAAATGACTTTTTAAAATTAATAATTTTGCTAGATAAAGCTATAAAATTCACATTAGAGACTGAAATTGTTTTCTTCCTTTTCCAGATCTAAAGATAGTAAGAGATAATAATTAAACTTTGGTATTTATAGTGATAATTACATAAAAAATAAAAGTTTTAACTCTTTTTCACATAAATTTGCTGTTTTCAATAGTTTGATTTATAGATTAATGAATATACCCCTGAATAAAGAGGAATTTAATAAACAATATGAACATATTGTTAATACGGCTTTAATTAATGGTTTTAATAAAGACTTTATACTTAAAAAAATTTTAAATTTTAAATCAGACGTCAGAAAGCCACGTCGCTTATTCTGTATTGCACGTCGGAGGTTAGTCAGAGTAGCGCAGTAAGCGTCTGCATTGGTGGTTGTCCCTCGTTCCATAAACTGATGATCCATGTACTATAGCCAATCTAGTCAACGATTACCACAGAAGTGTTACTAAAAATTTAATGCATAAGGATGTTTTAAGGCATCTGCAAGAGGATGTGAGGAGGAAACGCCCGGAACTTTGGCGACACACTCCATGTCTATCATAAAAAACGGATGCCATCACTATCCGTGTTGAGATTGTCTGCATGGCCTTGATCTTAACTGGCGATGTCGTGTGGCACCATTCCATCGATTGACGTTTTGACTCAGTAGTCATGTGAGAAACAGGGTACAAATATAACTAACAGTTTTTTGACATTGATAAACTCGACTACCAACACCAGGTGACTGGTTTCTGCATCACGACAATGCTCCAGCACACACGACCTTACGAGTGACCCACTATTTGGCATCTCAGAGGTGGTCTGTCATTCCCCATGCTCCGTATTCACTGAACCTAGACCCGTGTGACTTTTCCCTATTTCCACGAATGAAAAAAATGGTAAAAGGGGAGTGTTATAACAATGTGTAGGCGGTAAAAACAGCTTCGCAAAGAGCACTGGACAATATCAAACTTGAAGAGTTCCAAACATACTTCCAACAGTGGGAAAAGAGACTTGACAAGTGCATCGCATGTAATGGAGAGTATTTTGAAGGTGACTGAAGTAACTTTGTAAAAAGGTTCATCAATAAAGTTTTTATGACAACAATCCGGTTTCTTTTGGGTCCCCCCTTATATTCGTGGAATAGCACTAGACTGGTTTGACTCCTACCTGGAAAGTAGAGAACAATTGGTAGAAATTATTCACCTGAATGCAGCCAGCACTGTTCCGAGCCCTGGCGGTTAACTTCCTCTTGTCCATGTTGTTCTGTAGCAATGGAGATCCTTGCCAAGTGGCGACTGGAGAGCAACTCCCGCTGACAGAATCACTTCCTTAAAATTTATTGATCAAACGCTGAATCGTTTTCTCACAGGGACGATTATGCACATAAACTTCACGCAATACATGCATGTTTGACATACAGATGATCCATTTTGATAATAAACTTCCTCAATTTTCTACGCATTGCTGAATGCTGTAACGTTCCCTGGCTATTAGCCAATAACTGTAACCACATGAAACTGCTGTAACTCATCAAAGGCAACTATCACATGTTAAAGACAGGACACTCTTGTTGAAAGATCCTTAATATTAAAATTCTCTACAAGAATAATATCTTGTTTATCAGCAGGGAGCTTATTTAGTAACAGTTCTAGCTATGTTAGAAATGTTTATATTTTTGATTTGGGAGATCTATGAATTCCCACCATAATTATATTCTCAATTTCAGTAATTAATTTTGCATCTGCTAGTCCATTTCTATGCAGAAGTGTCATAGATTATTCCTCAGACTACATTTAATCACACTACCACCATAAATTACAATGCCTCCACTTTTATGCAGATTTCTACTATAAGAGGCAACCAGTTTATAATTACCAAAGGTATGTATTTTTAGTTCATCTATATTTAAACTATGTTCTGAAAATATCATAATACTAGGATTAAGTTACTGTAATATACTTTCTGTTATATCTATTTTAGTAATATACTGCATGTTTGGATGTAATATTCTAAGCACTATATAATTTATTTTATCAGTAGTGTGGGACAATTTAAGTGTTTCTTGTGTGCAGACAGTCCACAATGGCTTTAGCCACACAGTCTAGAATTACAGGATTATTTATCTGAACTTTTAACAAATCCATTACTTTTATTAATTTAATGACCAAAAAATGTTTACCTTTGTCATTCAATTGGGATCCATGTGTTGTGTAAAATTATTTGTTTATCTTACTTATATCTATTAAGACTACATTTTGATTTTCTGAGCATAAAAGTTTCATTTTCCTCTGTTTTTTTCCTAATTTCTCTATTTATTAAAGAACTGTAGGCTACATCATATCTCTGTGGAATGTTTAAAATGAATAAGTGCTGGTTAGTACATTTAGTAATCACTTCACTGAGCACATTTAAATGTTCCACTGCCTCCTTACATCATCTGCTCCAGCTTTCACACCTTAAATTTTGTATTTATATTTATAATTGCTATCACTCATTTTTACTGCTATCCTCTAGCACAAATAATACCTCCCAGTGTGTTGTTTGCATTTACATTTCCTTTCAAACTAAGGGAAAGCTCATACTGATTTCCATTTGGTACATCATTTCAAGTGGTGATATTGTAGCGAACGCCGGAAAGAAGTTCGATACAAGGGGGGTGTAGCTTTCAGAGGTATGCTACTCAGAGAGGGTAGGGAATGTAACTGCCATCTGGGCGAAAAAGTTTTATTAACCCCAAATTCGTATATAAGCCAGGTTTATTAATTGGATAAATACACAAAGTCCAAGGGCAGCCTTGGCCTAATGGAATACACCCAAACTTACCTTAGAGTTCATAGTAGACTCTCGGAGGTGCTGATTCGATCCTTGCAATGACGGTTGTGGTGAAGTATTACAGCTTGACCACAGAAACTTATTAACTCACTATAGACTCCGTATCATCTGCATATCAACTGTGCCAACTGCCTCGTTGACCTACATTGGGCCAGCTTAAATACTTTATTCTTGAAACGTAAGCATTCTATTACTCCGAATTCCTGGCTTGAACTACTTTCAACACTTTTTGTCAAATGCCGTAATCTAGCTGGTGGAGGTTTGATTCCTACCATGGCTGTTACAATATGTTCATTATTTATGTTGTTTTCAGTATCAGAGTTTACACATCTTTTTTGCACTAATCATTTGTGGCACTGAAAAGGATAGCACTCTGTACATAAAGTTACTAAGATTTCCAGATCTCTTTCTGGGAGGTCCCTGGCTCTTGGGTTGAAACAAGTGACTGTCGATGTGCAACGCGACGTGTAGGACAGGGTGGATATGGGGGGGGGGGGAGGGTTGGGCAGTATGCACACTTATTTGAACCCAAATGTCCAGGGACCTACCTCTCCTTCTATTCATAAGAAGACCATCTTGCCACAAGTCTCACTTATTTAACCATAGGCTCCAATCTACAAAGATACATTGTTTTGTTTACATACCCAGCCAAGGATAGAGTTTACAGCACTTATATATCTAGAGTCCTCACCTCTGTAATACAGGATGCCACTAACACAATTTTGCCCCTGGAAATTGTACTCTTACCGTTTTCACCACACTTTTCATTTTGTTCATAACCTTTATCTGGAGAACTTGGCAAATGCAGATCATTTGTCCCTATATGTAGTATTATGGCATTTGGATCATCTTCATTTTCCATTAACTCTCTCTCCAACTGCTAAAAATTAATTTCTGGGTAATAATATACCTGGGTGTCTTCGTCCAAGAATTACCCTACATGACAAATCATTGATTCCCATTATCACCATAGCACGTCTTCTTACATACCATTTAGTTTGTGTACTTGCTGATTTTCCATCAATTAAGAATTTGATGGTTTTTACACCAGAAGATTCAGAATGTTCAATGCAAGCAATACTTCAAACATTGGGGATGCATTTCTGCCAATGAATGTTTTTCATCCATAAGGCCTTTCTAGCACCATTATGAGGAAATTTGAAACGTAACCTTCTTTGCTGGATGCATAATTATTGCTGCATCCAAGTACACTGCACTGTTTTGAAACCTGAAACAAATAGGTTAGATTATAATAATTTTCTACTACAAATATTGGTTACACAATATTATTTGTATAATATTAAAGGTTTATTGCGGTATAGTTCCAGGTATAATGAATTTCACTGTAAAGTTTAACAATATGAACTGCTTACCTTTGCTCCTTAATAGCTCGTCTTTTTATTGCGTGAATGTAAAAAAATGCATTACGATAACTAAACATTCCATATGTACTTCACCCAAGTTTGGAATGTACATCAGGATCTGTTTCTATGTTGGAAACCGGGGGAGATATGCAATTTGCTCATGTGCAAAGTTAGAATGTAACATACATTTTATTGATCATTACGTCAAGCAGTTTTGCGACAATCCCATCACCCATCTCAGCGTTGCCAATTTTCCATAGTTCCAACCATATACTAAGACTGGTCGTGTCGAGATAAGCAATGTTTAAGAAACCAGCAAGGATATTTTGTTTTGTTTCGTTCATGAGATTCCATAACGATCGACGTTTTGAGTTATTGAATGCAATAGTTTCTTGCTCTGAAATAAAACGCGATACATACAGAATAAAAGTTCGTAATTAGGCAGAAAACAGTACCTACAATGCGTTATTGTGGATCATTCCTCATGAACTTATGGGAAAATGTTCTTTTAGAATATGAATATTTCTTTCAAATACGCAAAAATAATTAAAAGATATATAACAAATATATACGTATTATAAAATATATATTACAAAATATATTAAATATATTACATATATATGTAAATATATATTACAACAATATATTACAAAATTTTGTAGCAAACTCTTGGCAAAATATTACATTGCAAAATGTCCCTTCGCATGCCTAAAGTAGCAAGCAACAATTTTGGTGTTACGCTGCGCAATGCTATACATCAAGGTAGCGGTTTAAGATTGTAAAGTTGAGAGACATGTCTGAAGTGATGTCGAAGAATCCGAAGTTAATTGTAAATAAAAACTGTTTACTGGAAGTAATTCATACTGATAATTGATTCGTCTTGTTGCAGAAGTTCATCAACAAAGAGGTATTTCACCCAGTGTAACTAAGCTTTTTCTTTGTGTAGTATATTTTCATTTACTTAAATATGAATACACAGAACGTCATCTTAATCAGAATAGCCCGACTGTAAACTATCGTATATAAAATTTACTCACATGAGGAACCGGTGAATTTACTCTCGCTAAAAGGTATATAAGATTTATCACGCCCGCCTCTGTTGCATAGGTGGTAGAGCTCTGCCGCACTTTCAAGAGGCCCCGAGGTCTAACCTCAGTCAGGGTGAGTTACCTGGATAAGGCTTTTCCCGAGGTTTTTCTTTAATTAATGTCGGGTAACTAAGCTTTGTTACTCATTTCTTCAACGACCAATGTTATTCAACATTGGAGGACCTATTTAAAAAAAATAATTTAAAAAATAAATAAAAAAAAAAAAGAAGGGTTAACCACAGAACGCCAACCGTAGTTTATAGTAGGTATTATGTTCCCTGAATTTATAGTTGGTTCGGTATGTTTGGTTCCATTGTGAATAAATCCCTGGGACATTGAACAATTATGAAACAAGACTAACAATATGTGCACCTCATTAATACTTTTTTCTCCTTAATCTTGCATTGTATAGAACATTTGCAAACCACCACTATTTCAAAAAATAAATTTCACAGCAAGATTTTAGGATTCTAAGATTCTATTATGGGAGTAGGATAAACATGGTAGTTTTAATACCAAAGGAGGCCATGACCATTGGTACATCCTGGAGGTCCACATGTAAACTGCTTTGGCTAATGTCCCATCTAGATATTTACATTTACGTCTTCTTGATTTCTGAATAATTTACACATAATAAATTTCTGTTACATATTAAAACACAAGACACCAAACAAATTTACATTTAGAGAGGCACAGCACTGAAGTATATCAAAATAGTGTAAAGTGTAATATGAGAGTAAAACTATGCAGTAAGTTGTCAACCTCCATAAAGGATACTAAAAAGTTATTTGAAACTGAAATAATGGCATATTTGCGTTGTATTTCCTTTTACTCTATAGATGAATATATACAAGGGTTTTTCGTAAAGCAAGGTCCGTTATTTTTTTTTTTTTAATAAATTAAACCATCATAGATATTTGCAAAAAAAAAAAAATTATTGGATTCCTTACATCTTTCTCTATTTTTCTACATAGTTGCCATATTTGTTTAAGCATTTGTCATAACGTTCTACAAGCTTCAGTATACCGACGTAATACATGTCTGCCGCCTGTGAGGATAACCAATCTTCAGCTGCTTCCTTCACTTCGTCATCTGTGCGGAAGCGCTTGCCACCGAGAAACTTTGGGTAGCGGAACAAGTGAACATCGCTCGGCGCCAGTTCTGGTCTATACGGTGGGTGGTCAATCTGTTTCCATCCAAAAGAGCTGATGAGATCTTGGGTTCGCCTGACAGAATATGGTCTGGCATTTCATGCAGCAACAACACTCCAGAACTCCAGACGTCAGAAGGCCACGTCGCTTATTCTGTATTGCACGTCGGAGGTTAGTCAGAGTAGCGCAGTAAGCGTCTGCATTGGTGGTTGTCCCTCGTTCCATAAACTCAACTACCAACACTCCATGTCTATCATAAAAAACGAATGCCATCACTATCCGTGTTGAGATTGTCTGCATGGCCTTGACCTTGACTGGCGATGTCATGTGGCACCATTCCATCGATTGACGTTTTGACTCAGGAGTCATGTGAGAAACCCGCGTCTCGTCCCCAGTGACAATGTGTTCCAATAGTCGATCTCCTTCCTCATGATATCGGCTCAAAACGTTCAGTACACAAGCCATTCTTGTATTTTGTGTTTCTCAGTAAGCAGCCTTAGAATCCAACGTGAACGCAATTTGCAAAATTGCAGATTTTCAGAAACAATTTTGTACAGAGTTCTACCCACATCCAGAAATTCCATTGCTAAAGTGGAAATTGTGAATAGCGGTTTTCAAGGATCTTTTCATCCACGGCATTGACCAAATTTTCTGTGATCATTGTTGGTCGGCCTGATCGCGGTTCATTATGGACATTGTTGCATCCGTCTTTGAAAGCCTGAACCTACTTAGGCACTTTCCTGTCACTCATCGTATAGGGGCCTTACACTTTACTGATCTGTCGATGAATGTCCGCTGCTGAAATGTTCCTTGCCGTCAAAAACCAAAACACAGACCGTATTTCACAGTCGGCGAGCCGCTCGATTGTTTGAAACAATTTTAACTGTCACTGTTAACAGCGCACTGCACCACTACCAATGCGAATGGTATCGTTTATGCGCAAGGCATACCGGGAGTTGGTCCGCATGTGCGTTTCAATGTTCATGCGAAATTAGATGAGCTATGGCGAATCGGACCTTACTTTACGAATAACTCTCGTACATTGTAACGTCACAAATAGTATACTATAAAATTATAAATTGATTTAAACATTTATATTACAAGCACTTATTTTAAATAGGTACATACATATATTTCCTTTTTACTTTTACAAAGTGTTGTATAAATTGTAATGGAAAGTACATGGGCTAGGAAGACTCAGCTATACATGACAAATAAGGAAGTGTGAGACAGTGTTACATGGATAAAAGATAGCACATGGGAATTAGAAAGCTCGTGGAAGTGCAATCCAACAAGCTCATTATTTTATACATAAAATATTGAACATATATGTAAATGTGAAAAAAAACTTATATTTGCAGTAAAGAGTTTATTTGTAAGAAATGACTAAAATAGGTCTTCAAAAATGGAAGAGAGATAAGAAATATTTGAGCAAACTGAAGAATAATGAGTATGAAAAGTGAATACAGAGAGAAATAGCAGAAAAAAGTAAGGAATTATGAACTAAATACATAAATATAAGAATGGTATTTTAAGTCATGGATATGACTGGTAGGGAGCCAGGCTGAATGTTGGTCTGTTCACTTGTACACTGTTAGCACAAACAAATAATGTTACGTTCTGGCCTTATGAACTGTGAAAGGAATGCATTCACTACAGACATACACACGTATAGACAAGGTGACGTAATGATATACAAGTCACGCACAGAGAGAAACGCTGAGAAGATAACATGCAGCCTACTTATTACACAAGTGGCAGCCCGTTGTGTAGCTTGTGACAGTGGATATGAATATTGTTTTTTCAAAGCTTCTTCATCACATTTATCTATAACGTTACTTATAATTTCACGCCCTTCCGAATGTACAACCTTACATTTCTTAAGATCTTCAGACATGGTGAGAAGATTAGCAAATCTTATTGCACTGAACAAGTTCTGCATGTTGCTATGCAAGTAGGCTATGTGACTTTCTGTAGGTGATTGCTGAATGTTTACTGTATTGCTCACTCGCTGCGTAACCGTCAATGGTTCCCCTCTCCCCCACACTACCCCTGTGGAGGTCATGAGTCCAAAACACATCTATTTAACCTTTAAAATTGATCATAAGTTTGTTTTCAATGTATGATGTAAGTAATTTATTCACCAAAGAAATTTATACAACTTTTGGTTTTGTCAAGAAAGAAAAACAAGAAAATTGTATATCTATATTATTTACCAGATACTACATACAAACAGTATTTAGAGTAAGTTTTACAATGACCATATGGTTGAGTAACATTAAAATACATCTGTTTATTCATACCTTATTTAGAATCAATTTAATCCATTTAAAATCAGTCTAAATTTACCACATTAGGAGAAAATACCCACGAATACCTCATTTACAGAGTAGTATTAGGATAGTTTTTATTTTCTCCCTATATTGATGTGTAATGCATTCAGTTAATCCCCTACTTAGTTTTTTATATAATTTTATGCCCTTATGGTCTATGGATCCTAAATTTTTTGAAGTTCTTTGACGAAAAAGATGGATATGTTGTGTTGTTCTTGTAAAGTGACTGTGGTATTTCCTGTTCATTTTAAAATCATCTATGTTCTTATGTATAAAGCAAACTGTTTCTAAAATGTACAAACATGGTAGAGGTAGTATATTCAATTTTTGAAGTCAACTAGGTGAAGAGTGTGGTATGCCAAATATAATTCAAATTATTTTCTTTTCTAGTTTCAATATTATATGTAAATTGTCGGTAGAACCCCAGAATGGTATGGCCAGGGACGTATTTAAGGGGGGTCCAGGGGGTCCGGACTCCCCAAATGAATTATTTCAATCTTTTAATAAATAGTTCAAATAAGACTTAGTTTAATATAAATCGAAAAAGTTTATTCAAGCTTCTCATCTTAATGTCTCTATTCACTGCCAGGCAGACATGAAGTTATTTAAGAGATAAACGAAAAGTTACTGCATAGCAGCTGTAGAACTCGTTAAGATACACAAATAATGTCAATTGCAATAATATATTGCAAAGTTAACCAATTCCGATGTATTATAATTTGTTGATTAGAATTCCCAGATACTTACTTAAGTACTCTAAGCTCCTCTTCCCTTTTTCATTCTAAGGAGAAGTAATACTTCAAATGCATCAATCAGTGGTTCGCTTTTTAAATATCTGATTACTGCTTATATCACTTTATCCCAGGTATAAGAACAAAAAATGTTCAACGTGCAAGGCCTTTCTACAGACTTTATCCAAAGAAACAAGACAAAAACAAACTTTTCTAAGAACAGTTTGTAGAAGCGTGGGTGGAGAAAGACATGTGAATATAATATATTACATGTGTTTTTATTTGTTACTAACATGCTAAAAACACATCCCTGATGAATTTATTTATTAAAGCAAATAATTGGACGTAGATTTTTTTGGACCCCCCCCCCCCCCCCCCCCCGGAAACCGACTTCTAAATACGTGCCTGGGTATGGCATAGATGAATTGACTCTTCATAGCCACAGTATATAGTTTTTAATGCTGTATTTGTGATTATGTTACTTAGATATCTAAAAGCAAATATTAATTTACATAGTTTTGCAGACAGATAAGTTGTATGATCATTCCATTTTAGGTGTTACGTAATACAAATGATCAGAATGATAAAAATTATTGCAGTTTCTTGACTAATGTACAGTTAATAAAATTTAGTCATGTAACTTTACCACAGTGAAGCAAATAATATTGTGCATTATATAGTTCTTTGTCATAATTATTCAGACATACACACACACACACACACACACACACACACACACACACACACACACACACACACACACACACACGCACACGCACACAACACACACATAACACACACACACACAACACACACACATGCACACAACACACACGCACACAACACACACACGCACACAACACACACACACAACACACACACACGCACACAACACACACACACGCACACAACACACATGCACACAACACACACACGCACACAACACACACACGCACACAACACACACACGCACACAACACACACACGCACACAACACACACACGCACACAACACACACATGCACAAACCACACACACGCACAAACCACACACATAGAGATTTAAGACTATTGAATTTTAAAGCAGATATTACTTTTCCTTTTAATTAATTAATAGTAATAATAAATAATAATAAATAATAATAGATGATGATTATGCCAATGCCGATGATGATGACGATGATGATGATAAATACTTTATTCTCTAGACCTGAATACAAGTTTCAGACATTGTCAAATTTCAGTAGTTACATTTACAAACAGTACAACATATTTACAGTTAATCGACAAAATACAGACATTTTTTAATCAAATAATTTTTTAAGCGGGTCTTAAAATTAGATTTTCTCTCAGTTTTGATTTTTAGAAGAAATTTATTATACAAAATTGTTTCTATAAAATTTATATCTTTAAATACAATTTTCTTATTACACTTATATTTATGGTAATTAATGCTACCTCTTGTATTATACCCATAATATTTTTGGCAGGATTCTTATTCTATATTGTGAATTTGTGGGTGCGTAGAATTAAAAGTCCAATTTGCAGAAATTCCAAATGTTCTTTATTTGCGTAGAAATACATCTACAGTAGCAGGTTACAGCAGGATTATGTCACATACACAATCTACCTAGGTCGATGACCACGCAAACAGCACTCTGATTACATCAGCTCTCGTTACAACAACACACTACAACTGTTTACTCCTTACTGTGTTTACTACTGTTCACGACTGACTCTTGGCAACTCGTCGCTTCCTTAAATACCTCATTGATAATTCGAGAGATTTCTAGAACAAACAAGAAATCGACTGTTCTTTGTCAATCAAGACATCACTAGAATTTTCTAGACGGGAAACTTTATCCGTACTGGCAAGTACTTTATCTCGCGCTCTCTTTAATTCCAGGCTTTTTGTGTACACAAGCCGCGCTTATCTCTCTGTACCAAACCTTTTGTGTGCGTCGCCGCGATACTGATTCCTCTTCAAGGCTGGTTGTCCCGAACAGCACCATCGTAGCGGGCCAGACGATCCAGGTGTATCACCAACATCTTCCCTCGGGGTACTTTCTGGATGCGGTAGACCACGTCGTTAATCCTCTTCACCACCCGGTACAGTCCTTGCTATGGTTGCTGAAGCTTCGGGCAGCGTCCCTTGGTCCGCGTAGGGCGGTACAACCAGACTAGGTCACCCTGCTGGAACCCTTGGCTGTTGACTTGCCTTGTTGTATCGGGTCTTCATGCGGTCGCTCGCCTTCTGGATGATCTGACGAGCCATCTCATGCATGTCGTGGAGATGGTCCACCAGGTTCTCCACATACTCGGTTGCTGGCTGCTTCGTCTACGGCGGGCTCCCAAAAGCCAGGTCACAAGGGAGGCATAACTCTCGGCTGAACATTAAGCTGGCTGACGTCATCCTAGTGGTGTCGTGTGTTGACGAGCGGTTGGCCAGCAAGAAGAGTGGCATCTTGACGTCCCAGTCCCGCTGATGGCTGGGCACCACATTACTCAGGTGTTCTTCTAAGGTCTTGATGTACCTTTCGATCGTGCCATCCGACTGGGGATGTAGAGGTGTTCTGCGGGTCTTGTTAACCCCAAGTCTTTCAAGTGCCTCCTTCATTGGATTGGACTCAAAATTAGTACCCTGGTTACTGTGGAGCTCTTACGGCACCCCAAATTAGCAGAACACTTGCTCCACGAGGCAGTGTGTGATTGTCTTCGCCTCCTGGTTCGGGATGGCATACACCTCCGGCCACTTGGTGAAGTAGTCCACGACCACCATCCGGTACTTGTTGCCTCGGTCGAACACGGAATGGTCCAGCTATGTCGACAGTGATCCTTTCGAATGGCGCTCCTTGTAATGCTGCATGCAACCCCGGCTCCTAGTTTGGAGCCCGCGACTCGCCGCGCACACGTGACATTGACAGCACCATCTCTCAGCATCTGCTCGAAGTCTCAGCCAGTAGTAGCGCTGTCGGAGTTTGTCGATTGTTCGATTAGCTCCCAGGTGTCCTCCTGAAGAACCGGCGTGCACTTTTTCTAAGACTTCCAGGACCTTACTTCGGGGAAGTACCAACTGCTCTCTCTGTGTCTTCTCATCGGGTGATTCCCATACCCGGGACAGCTCCCGTAGGGGAGGGGATCCGTCCCCTTCAGCTGCCAAAGTGCGGGCGCTGCGGACCCTTAGCACTCGTGGTACCTCTGACGTTACTAGAGGAACCTCGGGCCGAACATCTGAGCCCCTCCTTCGGGAGTATTTCGGATTGGGATGGCTTCGAGTGGGCAGTGTGTTCCCGATACCCGTGGGAATCGGGTACGTCTTCGGACGGGGTTGAGGGAAGCCATTAATTCTCCCGGGTACTAGCCTGCAAAGCTAGTAGAAGGTGTGCTAGATCACCAGGCGGCCCCACCGAGGTCATATCGGTAGTCTTCACCTTTGGTGTTGGCGCGCGTAAGTGGCGTATCCACTTCCATCCCGTCTTGTGTCCATAGGACCAGATGGGGGGGGGGGCTTGTTAGGCAACCAGGTCTTGCCCTACGGAAAGCCCCACGGAGGATGCCGAGCGCCCTTTGGGACAGCTCGGATAACTCCCTGGTTGAAAGAGGCCCGGGTCTTCTTCCTACGGGTTCAAGGCTAATGGGAGTAGAACCTCTTGACTCAAACCCGGGACAGCACGCTCTCTCTGATCTTCAGTGAGTCCCACTGGGTCCAGTACGATTTGTATGTGGCGCTCCTTGGTGCGATGTCCTCCCAGGTTGGTCTTGTCCCTGCCTCCACTTCTCTCAAAAGTGGTCCCAAGTCGGCGTCCGCCAGTTGCTCCCTCCTCAGGCCTGCGCTATTCCAGCCATCCGCACGCACTGCCGTGACCACTCTAACAGGTGCGGCACGCTCCTTCTCTTCCACTGTTGTGCATTGACCGCACTCTTCTGGGCAGGGTCTTCGGGACATGGTCTCTGCGTTGCCTTGGCTCTTCCTGCTACGATGTTCAGAGGTGAGGTCGTACTCCTGCAGCCTCTGGATCCAGCGGGCTGTCTGGCCTTCCAGGTTCCTAAAGCTGAGCAGCCAGGTTAGGGCGGAGTGGTCTGTTCTCAGGTGGAATAGCTGACCGTACAGGTCGATGTGGAAGTGTTCCAACATCTCTACCACCACCAGTAACTCTCGCCGGGTGACGCAGTAGTTCTTCTCTGCCTTGGATAGCGTCTTGCTGTAGAAGGCCATCACCCGTTCGTGGCCGTCCTGGACTTGCGATAGGATGCCTCCAGTGCAGTGGTCGCTGGCATCGGTGTCCACGATGAAGGTGCCACCTGGTTGTGGGAATCCCCAAATTGGAGCATTGCAAAGCGTCATCATCAGCTCCTGGAAAGCGCCCTCGGAGTCCTCCGTCCACACATAAGTTCGGTGTCCTTCTGACAGGCGTGTGAGGGGTTTTGCGATGTTCGAGAACCCCTTTATCAAACGGTGGTAATAACTGCACAGCCCCAGGAAACTGCGCAATTCCCTATTATCCTTCGGCCGAGGCCAATCTCTTACGGCGTGTGTCTTCTCCGGGTCTGTGACCACTCCGGTTGGTGAGACTATGTGGCCCAAGTAGTTCACTTCTTCGGGTTTAGCTGCAGGTTGGTCGCCTGCAGTCTGTGTAGCACCTTGGTCAGGTTTTCCAGATGGTCTTCGAAGGTTTACCGACGATGATGATGTCGCCGAGGTATACCAGGCAGGCGTCATAAGTCAGTCCTCTCATCACTGACTTCATGAGGCGTTGGGAGGTAGCTGCTGCGTTGCAGAGGCCAAACGGCATAACTGTGAACTACCAAAGCCCTTGGCCTGACGAGAATGCGGTCTTCTCCTTGTCTCTTGGGTCTAGAGCTACCTGCCAGTAACCCGACTTCAAGTGCAGGGTCGAGAACCACTGTGCACCAGCTAGCGGGTCCAGGGTATCGTTAATCCGGGGTAAGGGGAAACAGTCCTTCCGGGTGACAGCGTTCAGCTTCCTGTAGTCCACGCAGAAAGGTAGCTCACCCTTCTTCGTCACCAGAACTATAGGGGAACACCATGGGCTGTCAGACTCTTCACTCACTACCCTGGATTTCATGTCCTCTATCATGTCTCGTACTGCAGCTTGTTTTGCCAGCGGAACGCGTCTTGGTGGTTGCCGAATAGGCCGGGCGTCTCCGGTGTCGATGCGGTAAAGTACTTTGTCCGTGCGGCCGTAGTCATTATTACCTTGGCTGAAGACGTGCTGGTATCGTCTCAGCAGTTGAACTTTCTCCAGCTGTTCTGTGTTCAGAAGGTCGCAGCCCTCTCCAGTAAGCCTTCCAGCCGGAGCCCCAGGTGTTGCGTCGGCACCGGTTCCTGTTTGTTGTCGATTGCGGTTACGCTGACCACGGGCTCACACGTCCCTAACTCTGTTCCGGCCTGGAGGTCGTGATCATTTTCTGCCAGGTTGAGCAGCCTCACTGGCACCTCCTCTCGGCACGGCAATAAGGTTCTGGCTATACAGAATCCGTTTACAGGCGTCTTCTGGTCCAGGATCATGTTCTTCGTCCGCTGGCCTTCTAGCCGCACCGTCAGCACCTCCTCGCTTCTCGCGGGGGCCACCACGTCTTCCTGCAAGATGACCCTGCAGATTCCAAGGCGCTCTTCGGGTTGCCGGAGTATGACCTCTTCTTCATAGAGCCGCAGGACCTTCCTGCCGACGTCGACCGTCGCCGCGTGGCTCCTGAGGGCATCCAATCCCAGTATCACCATATCGCCTCCTCAGCCACCTTCGCGACGAACACCGACAGATGCACGGCACTCCGTCCCAAGGTCAACTTCAGTAGGGCCTCCTTCTCCACAGGCAAGGTGTCACCGTATGCCGTCACAAGCTGGCTCGGCTTCCTCGTCGGCAAACCCTTGGCCACGTCAGGTCTGATGATGGTCGCGGCTGCCCCGGTGTCCACCAGCACGCGGCACGGCTTTCCTCTTACCCAACCATCGGCGATGAGACTGTCATCCATACGCCGGCTGAGGGCGCGCAGTGTCACTCGAGGGGATGGTGGTGATGGCGCCGACGTGCCTCTCGCCACGACGGCCCTTACTCGTTTTCCACCTGTTCCCCCTGGTGTGGGCAGTGTCTCTTCAGGTGTCCCGGCTCTCCACACCCCCAACACAGGCCACTAGGTGTTCGCCGGGGTGCCTCGTCCGGTCTTCGGTCTCCCGTGTAGCGGATACTCCTGGTTCGCGACGTCGGTGTAGCCGTTACTTTGGCCGCCTCCATCCTTAATGCTGCCGTTAGCGCCTTGTGGATGATTTTGTAGTCGCCGAGCATTAGGCGCTGACGAATCTCCGTGTGTCGTACCCCATCATCGAATGTGTAGGCGGCTTCGCGGGATACGAACTCTGGTGGGAGATCGACTAAGGCCTTACTGGCCAGCTGCTCGATTGCCAGGGCGAACTCCTGCAGCGTCTCCACTGGCTGCTGCGACTTTGACTTCAGCTGGCTGTGGTAAGCTGCGGCTAAGCGATGGTTTCCGAGAGGGTTCTCCAGGTCCTCCCAGATGTCCTTGGGTGCCGCCGCTGTCTGGACCGCGTTTAGGGCTTCTGCAGCTCGTCCCTGGAGGCTGCTTATTAGGTTTGCGGCTTCATCCTCTGGTTACCACTTGTTGTGTTTGGCCACCGTGTCGAACTGGCGGCAAGGATTTCGAAAGTTGTCGCGCCGTCGTATTTAGGAGGTTTGACATGCGCATATGTTGTGTCGCATCCCGGCGCGTCGGCCTTCAAGTCCTTCAACCTCCTGCCGACGATGTCCTCCACCATGGCGTCCAGGGACTTTGTGTTGCTGTCGGCCTTTCCCTCCAGGTCGTTAACGCGGCTCGCCAGGTCTTCGACGCGCTCGTCCACTTGACCCATCCGCTTGCCCAGCTCCGTGACGTCTTCCTTCACGCCGGCCAACTGTTCCTCAAATTTGACGGCGAGAGCTTCGTTCGCAGCTTTCATTTCAGTTGCTAGGCTATCGTTCGCCGCTTTCATTTCCGTCGTCAATTGGGCCATCTTCGCGGTCATCGTCGCGGCCAAGTTGCTATTTGCAGCTTCCGTCTTCGTTGTTAATTCGGCCTGCAGTTCTTCTCGGTGATGTCGTTAGCCGTATTTATTTCTGTTGGTTCCGCGGCCAGGCTGTTATTTGACGCTTTCATTTCCGAGGTCAGTTCGGCCTTCATTTTCATCATCTTCTCCAAAATCTTTTCCAATGCCGTGTCCATCGTTGAATGTTCCACCTCCTGAAACCAATTGTGACTTTATGGGTTCGTAGAATTGAAAGTCCAATTTGCAGAAGTTCTAAATGTTCTTTATTTGCGTAGAAATACACTCACAGTAGCAGGTTACAGCAGAATTACGTCACATACACAATCACACTCTACCAAGGTCGATGACCATGCAAACAGCATTCTGATTACATCAGCTGTCGTTACAACAACACTCTTCAACTGTTTACTCCTTACTGTGTTTACTACTGTTCACGACTGACTCTTGGCGAGACGTTGCTTCCTTAAATACCTCATTGATACTTCAAGAGATTTCTGGAACAAACAAGAAATTGACTGTTCTCTGTCAATCAAGATATCACTAGAATTTTCTAGACGGGAAACTTTATCCATGCTGGCAAGTGCTTTATCTCATGCTATCTTTAACTGCAGGCTCTTTGTGTACACAAGCCGCTCTTATCTCTTTGCACCGAACCTTTTGAGTGCGTCGCCGCGACAATACAGTCCTATATACATATAAGTATATACAGTACAGTCCTATATACATATAAGAAATAAATCGTTAACATGTTATGTTCTTAAAAGCATTCCTACAAGATTCCCCAAAATTTTAAATTACTAATAATTCTGATGCATTTCTTTTGTAGAACCATCAACTTATTCATATGCAATTAACGTCCTCCACCATAAGTTCATATCAAACAATGAAGAAATGTGTGAAGTGATGCTCAGATGAGTCCAGTTTAGAGCTTAGAGTTACTTGATACCTTCCAGGATAGGGAAAACTAGGAGAAAAATATCTTATACAGATTATTCACTGTGACTAAGATTCAGACTCGGGACCTCTTGAATATGAAGCACACATATTATCACCATAATGAAGATGTGGGAATTTTATAGGCGGAATATACATTAGTATATTGGGCAAGTTGATCATGGGGATATGGGAAATTTTTTTGTAGTGTTTAATGCACACCTTTACTACATGGAGCTACGCAGCTGGTGACACTGATGATACATAAAATGAAGATGGAGCACCAGTGGAATCAGATAGCAGGGCAAACAGAGTAAACCTGCCCCAATGCCATTTCGTCCACCACAAATCTCACATGTGGTTGCCTGGGATCAAACCCGCCGCTTTGGTGATAGTCAAGTAATCTAACCACTTGGCTATAGCACAGCCTGTTGCAAGTCTTAGTATATACTTTAGCCATCCAACAAGCCTGTGCTTTGAACTTAAGTTTGCACCCATCTTTCTGCACAGCGAGGCCCTATACATACAGCAGACTCTTAGTATGAAGACGTCAGACTCAAGCATTTTAAGAGCTCTTTGGATTTCTTAGTAAGTAAATATAAAAGTGCCATAACCTTGTACTTGTTTCTTATTAGTTATGGAAAGTTATGGAATTTCAAAGGCAGCATTTTAGTGAACCACCTTTAAACATCTGGTTATTGGTTCCAGTTTCTCTGTCTGACTTGTTCTTAGAACAAACATAGAATGAAGCTATTTGTGAAGGTTTTATTTCATCTAATATAAAGTAGATAGAAAAATAAGCTCTTATAACAATAGCTTGTAGAAGCTACATAAAAATAAATTATAGAGGCAGAGAATTCAGATGAATATAAACACATCAGTGCTGTGGAAAGCATGCTTTTAGTACACATTTTCGTTCAAAAAGGTACATTGTCATAGCAGCTTAAATGACAAGTATTTTTGTAAAAGGTGTTACTTAACCCTGTACAATTAATAGCATAGTAAAACATGGTGAAATGATAAAGGGCTTCTGTTTACAGCATAGCAGAATATAATAACTTTATTCATCTAAGTAAATGTTATGTTGGTTTGTGTATGCCTCAAAAACTCAATCAATTTAGCTCAAATTTTGACGTTATACAAGCTGCTTCAGAGATTCCTTTCATTTATTTATTGCATTAGTAACATAGCTGAAAATGCAAGAAAACAGCTTTTTCAATTGTCGAAAAAGGAGATTGAAGATGACCATGCCATCTCTAGCCCTAGCCTTTAATTCTATTCTTTTGTTCTAGAGAGATTTGAATTAGTGTCTTGTTATTGTTATTTTTTCACTATCTTGGTGTATGAAGAGAATAAAGGTTTACTGCTAGAAATCCTCTCATTTTAATATATTAATAACCGCAATCTGACTTAAAGATTCACCTTAATCGAGGTGCTTTTGTGTGATCATGTAGTGATTGAGCTGCACTGTTCACCAAATTGTAACTAGAGGTTATGTTTTGCATGAGATATGGACAAAAAAGTATTTTTGTTTATAATTATTGTAACGCGAGCGCTGGAACACCCTGTGAAAGCAGCTGGCAGCGGAAGGCAGGGGAGGTTCGGTTAGCCACACCTCCTCCTCGTTTGTCTTGTAGTGGTGACAGGCAGTGGTTGGGAGGAAAAACATCAGTGTGCCGTCTGTTTCTGTCCACCTGGTTCTAGAAATTACGGGATCGTTCATCATCTGGAAACGTCGAGAAGACGGCGAGATGCCTATAAAAAGGGCTGCAGCTAGTCAGTCGGAGTTGGTCAATCAGTTGGTTAGTGTGTGTGAGTGAGGACAGTTCTTGGTGTAAGAAGTCAGTGTTAGTCAGTGACGTGTTAATGTACGAGAAGATTGTGCAACGGAAGACTGTACGTAACTGTGAATGTGTACCGGAGCTTACGTAACCGCGAGTACAAGGAAATTGTAACGGACGAACTGGTGGATTGTAATTGTTCCAGCACGTAATTCTGTGTAATTGGCAAGTGTTTAACTGTAAGTCGGTGGAAATAAAGAACATTGTTGAGTGGTGTAATTGGACTTTTTATTTCACGAACCCACAAATTCACATTATTCTTTACAACTTTTTAATACTGTCTGTCCTTTGGGCTTTCTTCACTTTGTGTCAGGAGGACACTTTTGCCAGAACACTGTTGTATGAAGAAGTGCCCTCTTATTACACATGGAGTGAAACTAAAAAGGTATTTGTATGATGCAGACGAGGGGAACAGTCGACTGTCAACCTGGCAGTTTCAGAGAAAATACAATTCTTAGACTTTATACAGTGTCTCCTAATCAGGATGAATATTTCAATCTTCGCATGCTGTTGGTTAATATACCTGGTCCTAGATTTCTAGATTTTTCCAGAAATTGGAAATTGTTAAAGGCATCATAAATGCTTTAATATTAGCTGGAACTCCACATCGTGTCACCCAGTGATCACAAAATGATTTGGCCACTGTTGCCGCTGTCATATTTCTCATTGGTACTGCATCCATCCAATTAGTGTAGTAATCTATGCATGTTAAACAACAGAGGTAGCCTTCAGAAGGTGGAAATGGTCCATTGTTGTCGATGTGAACTGTGGTGAACTTATCACCAGAATCTTGGAAATGGCTAATTAGTGCGTCTTGTTATTTTATTTGACATTCCATAAAGGCCTGAGTCCATTTCTTCACATCGTTTCTGATACCTGGCCAGATAAATTTATTTGTCGTAAGAGAAATCATGGTCATAAATTTGAAGAAAAAACTGTTCACAGAATTCTTTTGAAATGTATGGTCTAATTTTATCACTTGAAGTGTCACACCACAATAACTTTCCTGATGGAAGTTGGTAACTCTTAAACACAAGAGTCTGGTTTTCGTTTTTGAGCTGAGCGAGTTCAGTGTCTTTATGTTGGCTTTCAACTACAGCCACAGATATACCAGATTATCAACTCCGTGGTAGATATTGAAGCTGTATATGGCGCTTCTCCTGAACCTTTCACACCCGGTGCCTGTTGGAAATAAGGTCGGTAATGTAGTGAACTTCTATTGCTACCGAACTATGGTGCATTCGCTTCCTCCCACCCTTCCCCTGCAGTGATCAGTGACTGATAGAATCCAACTTCTTTGGAAGTCACATCTCACCACTAATGAATTGTTTACAGCACATTTCCACTATCACATATTAGGTTAACATGCATCAAATACACTGATAAATGTGCGGTAAACTGTTCATCAGTGTGCAAGATGAGACTTTGAAAGAAGTTGACCAATTAATTTGTTGAAAAAATAACTCAAGAATCCACTTGTCAACTTGAACTTCTTCTGTTAAATATGAATAATTATGACTTCCACAAAGCATTATATCTTTAATATTCCTGTGGAAAATTAATAATTTTGTCTTTAAAAAACAATTACAACTTTAATAAACAAGAGAGTGAGATCACTCAGGATGAGATTATACAAAACATCTATATTTCCTTTCCCTCAAGTTGGAATTCCAAAGCTTCTTAACACCAAAATACTGATTCTGTAAGTACAGGAAAACAGGAAAGGATACTCTAAGGTTATGTGTAATGCAATTTCTTTGTACACAGAATGTTGAAAAATTCCCTGGCATAAAAGTTAAAAAAAAAAGAAGAATAAAAACGCCACTAAATAATGTATGTAATTTTAAATGAGGACACCAACAACTATGTACCAAAAATAGTACTAGCTCTTTAAAAAGAGAAGAAAGCAGCTGTGTTAATGGTTATATTTAATAAGCATTTGAAAAGCTCAATAGTATATACATTATTTTCATCACAAGTATACAAAAGGGTATTCAGAGAAAAAACTGAAATTTGTGACTGATTCATATGACATTAATAATGTAGTAAAACCTTACAAATTAGTACATGAGTCAGTGTCAGTAACGGGTGACATAAATTTCATAAATGGCACTATTTTATATACTTCTGATCACTTTGGTTAAATTATCATTCACAACTGCAGAATAAATATTATGGAAAATAAGAAAAAGTTTAAAGCTGTCATTCATTTAAAATTGTCATATGCTTAACTTTGTCTTTGTGATACATGAATATTACAGCATTGAATTTGTAAATGCTTTAATGACATGCATAAGCACAGTAATGAATGCTGAAAGAAAAACAATATGCAGTTTTAAAAATAAAATTTAATGCACAGTGTATCTTCCAATATGACAATTCAGGTATTTATCTGACTGTGAAGTATGATTTGCTTAACGTGCACAACTGTTTGTGCAAATGGCTTTACTTTAACTTGGTATGGCTTTAAACAATGTACTTTCTGACCATTTCTGACTAAGATGGCAATTGGAGCCCCTTTGCATAGTGTAAACCTCTCAGGCCATGACATACAACTGAATGTGTGTCAAATAAATAACTCAATGAAAGATTACACTCTGGACTATTAATGCTGTTTGTAGTTTTAGTTATCTAGTGAAAGTGATGGAACTGTGTGTTTGAGTAGTTAACAGAAAATAATTTAGTAGTGTAATTTAATTGCTCACACATCTAAGCATTATTTCTTTTGACAGTCCATAATTCCCTTATATGTTCACTAGAAAGAAACAAGAAGTGCATTATATAGCAAAATAATGTGCAGTTTTATCTACTTTTCAAAATTATTATGTGGCTTCGCATCACTGCATGTAACGAATGGCTCATATATTATGTTAAGCATCTTTTTTCCATGCCAAAGATTGAGATTTTCATCCCAACTTGAGAATGCTTAACAGTGTCAGTTTCATGTCACATGTAACACTTCTGTGGGTCACCTAGTAAAGTTATATCACCCTTAAAATTGTTAGCATTACAGAAACTATGTACCAATATTACTCATAAATGGTGGCAAGTACATGTTGAGAACAGATGTACCCTAGAATAATACATCAATGCCATGCAAATTTGACTTTAACTTGTCGTTTTACTAAGCCCATTTGTCAAAATTGTGTTGCGATATTATGAGGTGCTCAACACTAAGTGCCTTTAATGTCAAGTGCACTCAAGGTCTTCTTAAAACTTCGTAACCCTAATGATAATTTTTGGTCATTTAACCATAAAATAAATCCTGAAGTGAAATTATTAAAACAATTAAATGGTCCGATAGATTTAATAGTGTGGGAAAAGATATTTATTTTAAAAAATAAACATCGCGTAATGAATTTTGAAATACCAGTAGTTGATTCTATTTTTAGGTTTGTTTCGTTTTCAGATGTTGGTAATACTAAATAAACATAAGAAAGGCTTGGTAACTGGTATCCTTGACAACGGAGTCTCTTTGTGGACTGAGGATGCAAGCGATTTGTTTGCGAAATCGATTTCCATTAAAAAAAAAGTATCAACACCAATTTCTTAAGATAAATCAAGCCTTCACTTCCTTCTCGGGCAGCTTGCCAGGTGAAAAGATGATTAGATATTGACGTTTCGGGAGTGTGCATATCTCCCATTATCAGGATATTTTTAAAAATGTTATAACCACCAATGAAATACTGGATATAACACAACTATAAACAAAGACAAAACACTATCAAAATTCACATTAATGAACAAAAGACTGTTTTCAGTAAATTAAATGCCAGGGCAGGAGATGGCGTGAGTATAGAAAATTAATTGGGTCAAAGAAACGTAAATATTTAACTTGATTATCAAGCTGTATTGATCTTTGCTTCTTAATTCGAGGATTTCCACTTTTAAGACCGGTTTCCAAGAGGAGCTGAAATGAAATCCAGCATCACAATTAAGCGTGCTCCTTTCAGAGGAAATCGCCAAAGCTTCCTTAATCCTCCGCTCCCAGTAACTGTCGCATTTTGCCAGGATGGTCGTCTCCCGAAAATTGGCTGTATGATCGTTATCAAAACAATCAGCCCAGACTTCTCAGGTTGCATTAAACGAATGCTCCGTTAATGTTCGATTATTCTAGTAGCGATGGTCCTTACTGTTTGTCCTATATACGGTGTCCCACATTCACAGGGAATGCGGTACACTCCCGGAACTTGAAAGTCCAGTTTGTCTTTCACTGGTCTCAACAGATGCTTAATCTTCGGAGGCGGCTTGTGGATGGTCCTGATGTATTTGGCAAGAATTCTGCTGATTCTGCCGGATAGATTGCCGGTAAACGGGATGCAGGCTGTAGCGGTAGGCTTATCTGACGCTTGCTGTATTACAGGTTTCCCTTTCGTAGCTTTGGTGATCGAGGCTTCAGCGTCATATTCGGAGTAGCCGTTTTGACGGAAAGTGAGTCTCAGGTGCTGTAATTCTTGTTTTAAGTGGCTGGGATCAGAGATAGACAAAGCTCTGTGGGCCAGTGTATACAGAACTGCCAGTCGTTGAGACTTATGATGGAAACTATGAGCGTTCAGATAGAGATCGGTGTCTGTAGACTTGCGATATACAGCATGCAACAGTGTACCGTTGCTATTTTTTGAAACAAGAATGTCCAGGAATGGACGACACTTTTGTAATTTGGCCACATGGATCACACACTTTGCCTAACTTTCTTGCACATTTCAACAGCCTTCAAATACAGAAGGATGGAATTCTTCCATTCCTGGACATTCTTGTTTCAAAAAACAGCAACGGTACACTGGGTCATGCTGTATATCGCAAGCCTACACACACTGATCTCTATCTGAACGCTCATAGTTTCCATCATAAGTCTCAAATACTGGCAGTTCTCAATACACTGGCCCACAGAGCTTTCTCTATCTCTGATCTCAGCCACTTAAAACAAGAATTACAGCACCTGAGACTCACTTTCCGTCAAAACGGCTACTCCGAATATGACGTTGAAGCCTCGATCACCAAAGCTAGGAAAGGGAAACCTGTAATACAGCAAGGGTCAGATAAGCCTACCGCTACAGCCTGCATCCTGTTTACCGGCAATCTATCCGGCAGAATCAGCAGAATTCTTGCCAAATACAACATCAGGACCATCCACAAGCCACCTCCGAAGATTTAACATCTGTTGAGACCAGTGAAAGACAAACTGGACTTCCAAGTTCCGGGAGTGTAAGGCATTCCCGTGAATGTGGGACACCGTATATAGGACAAACCGGAAGGATCATCGCTACTAGAATAATCGAACATGAACGGAGCATTCGTTTAATGCAACCTGAGAAGTCTGGGCTGGCAGAGCATTGTTTTGATAAGGATCATAGAGCCAATTTTCGGGAGACCACCATCTTGGCAATATGCAACAGTTACTAGGAGCGGAGAATTAAGGAGACTTCCTCTGAAAGGAGCACGCTTAATCGTGATGCTGAATTTCAGTTCAGCTCATCCTGGAAACCGGTCTTAGAAATGGAAATCCGTTGAATTAAGAATCAAAGATCAATACAGCTTGATAATAAAGTTAAGTAGTAATGTTTCTTTGACACAATTTTCTATGCTCACGCAATCTCCTGACCTGGCATTTAATTTACTGAAAAAAGCGTTTAGTTCAGTAATGCGAATGTTGATAGTGTTTGTGTTTGTTTATAGTTGTGTTATATCCAGTATTTCATTTGTGGTTATATTTTATAAATATCCTCATGATGGAGAGATGCACGCTTCCGAAACGTCGATATCTAATCATCTTTTAACCCGGCTGATTGCCCGAGAAGAAAGTGAGCGTATTCGTCGCCAGGAAAGCTTCACGTCTTATATTAAGTGAAGCCTTAGTAGCAAATATTTTTATTTGTGTAATGGTAACCCTATATTGCAGAAAATCAAGTTGTGTGTGTGTGTGTGTGTGTGTGTGGGGGGGGGGGGGAGGGAAGGGGGTGGGGGTGCGCGTGCGTGCGTGCGTGTTTTTTAACATATTATTGTGACTTTGTGGGTTCGTGAAATGAAAAGTCCAATTGCACAACTCCACAATATTCTTTATTTCCACTGGATTACAGTCGGAACACTTGCCGATTACACCGAATTACGTAATGCATACAATTACAATTTACCAGCTCGTCTGTCACACGTCCACTGCACTCGCAGGTCCGATGCACGTTCACAGTCTTCTTGTCCGTTAACTCACTCGGCGCTCCTCACGCTGCTTGCCAAGAACTGACTGCCTCCGCCTGACGCGTTGCTTATATAGGACCAACTGGCCAATCTAGAAGGTTCCGGATTAGGTGAAATCTCCTGTATGTTAGAGAACTCAAGGGGAGGGGAAAGAGACGGCACAGTGATGTTTTTCCAGGCACTCCTCGTTACCGCTATAAGACAAATGGGTGGGCGTGACCGAACGCCTACCGTCTCCTGCTGCTGCTGCTGCCGACCGGTTCTATAGGGAGTTCCGACGTTCGGGTGACATTCATTGTGAAGCTTTACTAATTTGAGATCAAGCCACACTGTCTTTAGGTCCTAGCTGCAGCTGACATTGTGCATGTTTTAAGAATAACTGGGATACTGGAAATAAAAGTAAATGTGGCATATAATGATGATGACACAAAGACATTTTAACAATTTCTTGCAATGCACAATTACACCTAAAAACTTGTAAAGCTTTCTCAAATCAATTCTAATCCTACCAGGTCTCTTTTAAGGTATTTATTCATGTACATAATTTTGTGTAGTGTTTACAATATTACATAGTGATTACTGCATCAACCAAGATAAAACAGATTTGGGTTTATGGAACCTCAGATCATATTTTTAATTGCTGTTAAAAGCTGTGACATTCTTTATCAACGATGCAAAGTTAAGAGAACCTAATTCTTCAAAATACTTATCGTTGCAATTTAAAGAAAAAGTTTGTAAAACTCATATCAAGCATCTCGCCCGAAGATTTTAATTTAAACCACCCATATTATACGTAAACATAGATGTTGCCAATTATAAACAAAGAAATTCTACAGAAATCAAAGAGAATTGAATTCTGTACAAATCCACAGCCACAGTTTTGGTATATCTGAAAATTCACAGCCATTTTTGCAGTAATTTAAACTGGATATTACTTACCTTACATGGACTTATATATTACTCAAATATTTTAAATTTAAAACTACTAACACAAAAACTAATATACGCAAAATAACTTCACTTTTTCTAAAAGTTTAGAACATGTTGGTCAAGGTATTCCTCAAAGTTTTTTGTTAAATTTTCCATTGATATGAAATGAAACTCAAACTTTAAGAAATATTTGATATGCCACATTAAATTGCTGTATACGCGGGAAAGAAAGCTTTCTGCTACATTACTAATGCTCCTGAAGGTCACTGCACATCACCAAAACAAGAAACATACACAATATCCAATAATCCTGCACTTTCGATTTTTGCCATCGTATTCCTGGTAGTTTGAGATGATGAGCCATGAAAGACAGGACAAAAAAAAAACAGTAAACAGAAAACCTAATTATTGCAATAATAAAGTAACACGGTTAATGAAACTACTGCTGTTGTATGTAAAACATCCTTGATCCACTATAAACTGTTACATTAATCTATACATAAATATGTATGAAGGCATAATTCAGCTTATGTCATGATATTAATTTTCGGTATATAGCTACAAGCTAAATCTTACTTACCAATAGGTCTTTGTAAAAATCCATTCTCTTTCTTCTTGCTGCCCATACGTCCTCGCAGGCCTTTCAAATCTTTACAATTTCACAAATCGATGAAAATTTTATTCAGATTTAATTTCGCTCGACTTAGATACCGTTAAGCTTTAAAATTTCGTTCAAATATGTACAGGTTAGCCAACGTAGTGCCTTATTTATACAGTACATTGAGCTCTAATAATGAACAAATTTGTCCAATAATATTACGGAAATGACCTTATACGGAATAAAATAATACAATAGCTATTACATTTTGAACAAAAGGCAGTTATTTTTATATTAGTGTGCAACACGGCAGCCAAAATAATTATATTGGTGGCACTGAATACACTTCGCATCGGGTTGTTAGTGTACATGCAGCGCTCGAAATGTACCTTTCACGAGTCCTCATTCGGTAAGTTTCGTTTAACTCCGTAAACATAGATGACAACTTTGAAATTTGAAATGCGCTATACACTGATATCTAGTGGCTAATACGCTAAGCTTCATCATGTCCGCCATATTTGGTTTTGATCAATTTCGAGGTTAATTAGCTAACCAGTTTACAACAATCGTATGTTAGAATTAGAATTTTAGTTCGTCCTTGGCAACATATACATGTTATGAGACATGTCAAAATGTATACAGTATATACATAAGGTCAAATTGATTACATACAATATACACAATAAGCAGCTTTTCTATGGTTTCATGTGGTATTTGCATAGACTAATTTACTACAGGAAATGTCATGATATGAGTATTACAAGTTTGTGAATGCACTATGCTCATTTCCATGGTTAGAGTTCTAAAAATTCATCAACCGTATAAAAACAATGTGCATGCAAAAATTTCTTAACCTTATTCTTAAAGTGTTTTTATGATGCAGTTTGTTTAAATGAATTTGGAAGTTTATTATATAACATTATCCCTTTGTAGTTAAAGCTTCCTTCATAAAGGCTCGTTTGGTGCGCTCGAATTGCCAGTTTATCCTTGTTACGAGTGTGGTAGTAAGGTACATCAGCATTTACTTGAAAATGATTTATATTTTTGTGGATGTTATGGCTCATGAAAGGGGACACACTCCTCCGTATAACTGTGATCTGAATGAATTGAGCTGGTGTGGGCAAAACTAAGGAATGTTTTCAGAGGATGCAATGTTACTTGTGATATCTTCGCTTATCTTACACGCCATTTTGCTGAACTGTGTTTTCAAGGTTGACCACACTGCAGAAACAAAAGAGCGTTAGCTCTCGTTTCTTCTTCTCTGTCCGCACCACACCGTAAATCCAGGGCTCTTCTTATCTTGCGCGTATTGTAGCCACTACTTAGTCGATGAGTGATACAGTTTCGATTCGTGAGAGGTGATCTGCCACAATGTTGTCTTTTCCACTGATGTGCTGAGTAGTTGTACTAAACTGAGAAATATATTGGAGGTGGCGCTGTTTTCCTGGGGATGACTTCTCATTCTTCTGTTGAAGTGCAAACATCAGCGGCTTGTGGTCGTGTATATTGTAAACCTTCGTCCTTCTAAGAAATGCTTAAAATATGTGACATAGAAATAGATTTTTAACAGTTCACGATCATAGGTACTGTATGCTCCCTGTGGTTCATTTAATTTCTTTGATAAGAATCCTCTTGGTTTCCGCCCTTGTTTCTCGTATTACAATGCACTACCAACAGCAAAATCGCTTGCGTCCGCCATTAAACACAGGTTCAATACAGGGTTAGCATTTTTTTTAATTTACGTCCTCCAACGTTAAGTCATATCGGACGATGAATGAATTGGTTGAAATGATGCTCAAATGGTTCCAGGGTCCATGGAGCTTAGAGTTACCCGACATTCTTCTTGAAGGATAAGGGAAAACCCCGGAAAAAACCTTACCCAGATAACCTACCCTGACCGAGATTCGAACTCGGGACCTCTTGAACGTGAGGCAGACATGCTACCATCCACGCTACCGAGGCGGGCTAGGGTTAGGATATGTGAACATTGCTGCGTTTGTTAAGTCATCCTTACATTTCTGAAATTTCTGAAGTGCTGCTGGAGTCCATGTTATTTTTCTTTTGCCTTTCTTCTTGGCATCTCGGAGAAGCTTATGCAAAATGGCTTGTGTCTCTGCTGCATTTTAAAGGTATTTGCAATAAAAATTAAGAGTACCCAGAAATACATGATCATGTATTGTCTCTGGGAATTTGTGGTCACTGATCACTTTCACTTTGTCAGGGAGGAGTCTTGAACCATCTGGGGTAATCCAATGTCCCAAGAATTCAAGTTCGTCTACCCCAATGACAGATTTACACACGCAGTCTTGCAAACACCATCTTGAGATGTATGTGGTGTTCATCTATATCCTCTGAAGCAACTAAACAGTCATCCAAATAGGGGAAAACGAAATCCTTGCCTCGTAAAACTCCATTTAAGAAGCGTTTAAAGGTACTCGGAGCATTCCGAAGTCCAAAGGGCATAAAATTGAATTCGTAAAGCCCAAATAGGATACATATAGCATTTTTCGGCTTGTCCTCTTCCGCGACCGGGATCTGAAGATAGGCCTTGAAGAGATCGATTTTGCTGAAGATTTGTTTAGCCTTCAATATATGCTGGAAATCGTCAATACGCGGAATTGGATATCGATCTGGAATAGTTTGGGCATTCAGTTTTCTATAATCACCACATGGTCACATAGTGCCATCTTTCTTTGGAACTAGATGGAGTGGGCTTGCTCATTGGGATTGAAATGGTCGAATTATACCATTATTCTGCATGAATCCAATTTGGTTTGCTTAAGTCTGTTATTCAGAGAGTAAATATGCAAACTGCTGAGTTTTTCACATGGTGCTAATAACATCTGATATGATTGACATGACGTCACCTTCAACGCAAAACTTGATCTCATCATCAGCTAACTGCTTTTTTACTCAGATCAATTAATAAATTAAACTTCCATAAGAAATCGGCTTCTAAAATACCTTTGCTAGTTTTAGCAATGATGAAAGGCCACTGAAATTGGCGACGGAGTCCTAAATCAAAGTTCAATGATTTTATGCCACATGTGGGTATTTCAGAGCCATTAGCTGCAAATAATTTAAAATTGGCATCAGAAATGTTATTGCTACTGGTGGCAGGAATTATGGATACATCTGCTCCACTGTCTACTAGAAAATGCAAATCCGTGTTTTTGTCTCGCACAAATAAATGGGATTCGCAGCAATCAGACATCATAGTTTCAGTAGTGAAGCTTGCTGCTAACTCTACTACTGTTTGGGGTTTTCCAAATTTTTCCACGATCATGGAGGTTTACATTTGTTAAACATTGGTTACCAAATTTAAAATGGTAGTAACAATACTTGCAAGCTGGATTGTAAGTTTTCATACTTCGGTTGCGACTTGAGCTGCGGCCACGGCTACGGCGTCTAAAATCACGCAATTCAGCAATTTGTCGTTCCTATCAGGACTGAAATTTGTGAAAGGACGTGATTGTTAGGGTTAATAGTTTCATTACTTTGGTCCTACACAATACAGAGTTCATTATGAGGGTTCATTTCCAAGTGCGGAGCACTTTCTCAGACATGTTTACACCGGCTAAGACTGCATTTTCCGGAGTAGTTGGCTTGGCTTCATGTCACCTAGTTCTAGTCCTGTTAGCAAACACTTTATTTGTTTGTCTTCTCTCTCTTTAAAAATGTTTAAAAAAGATGTTCATTCGATTATTATCTGCTGTAAAAATTACAAAGTAAATTCATAGCATACGTTCTTTCGCGGCAGAGTATTTGTTTCGATCCGCACTTTTGATGATGTCCTAGATGTTCTCGACTTATTTTGGGTCTAGTTGCGAAACGAGGTAACTAAATTTGGTATCCTCTCGCTTAATATTGGAAATGGAAAACTGAGCTTCCACATGGAGGAACCGTATATCCCGTTTTTCAGTCCAGAAAGCTGGAATTTGTATGCTTACTTAGTTTCCGTCTGCATTGACTTTAACAGTCGAGATCCATTATTGGCTTGATTTGCTCCGTCCATGTTAATAATCGGGTTATTCTAAGGTCACCAATTATGTCGCACATGATTTCGTTATTTAAACTCGTGGAGTTTTGGTATATAACAACAATAATCACATACAACACATTTTTCTTAATCGCTTTCTTATTCAACCACCTATATTCAACTTTCTTTTTACAAAGATGATCTATATCACAGAGTAAAACAAAAGAAATGGAGATTCATTATACACTGTGTATCTCTTTGTAACGTATATCATGTACACTAGGGGAGCCTACACCACTTTTCACAGTGCGTGTCAAGCTCTGAACTTATTAGAGAGTGAGAAACAATGGGATATATGTATTAATGACGCGTGCAACACTGCGCATCAAACCAAATTCACACATTTTTCACAATCATAATGACTTCTTGCTTCCCTTCATCTCCCACAGAGTCATGGGAAACATATCGATCGCATATGGCCGAGAATATTTTGCATAGAGTACGGCTAGAAAATGGCAATGTAGCCATGGAATTTACAGAAGGCATTTACAACGAAACTTGATACATTTTGGAGATAAGTGCTTAACTACTGCATATAAAGTTCTTATTCATTTGGGAATTTGAGCACCAATCCGAACTGCGACTGCTTCATTTGATGTGGATTTGCGTCGTGAACAAAGTTATAGCACCAGTGATCTCCAGTCGTATGTCCAATCAAACATTCCCAAATTAACGCGCGAACAGAAGGGCATTTATGATCGCATAAAGCAAATTACAAATGACAAAGTTGGGGTGTGGGGTACCTTCTTCTTGGATGCGCCAGCAGGAAGCGGGAAAACATTTCGTGATTGATTCTGGCAACGATTCGATCAGCTGTCGCTTCGTCTGGAATAGCTGCGACATTGTTACCAGGTGGAAGGACTGCTCATTCAACTCTGAAGCTGCCAATGAACATGCATACAAACTCTCGCGACTGCCACGCACAATATTTTAAAAGCGCCTGGTATGGTGGGCTTCCTGAAGGAAGTCATGTCAACCCTGTCAGGGACGTGCACAGTGAGTAGGAGGAAGAGTCGCTACGTCTTTCAGGCGAAACACGTAGAAGATTATCAGCTTCTCCTCAGGGCACTGAATGGGAGAAGTATCCCATAGTTTACCTTCGGCCTTAATAAGCCGCATGACATCCGCAGGATTATCAGGGGCCTTCCAGTCGACACATCGGTGGGAGACATCGAAGAAGATCTCAATCGCCAGGGCATCAGGCCCCGCCTGGTCAGGCAACTGACTAAGCCTGCTCCACAGGGCACACCTGGCTCTGTCCATATCCCCCTCTTTTTGGTGATAGTGGAGAGGGCTAATGATCCGGAGATAAAGTTAGATGGTATCTCTACCATCTGCTATCTTCGGGTTAAGGTGGAAGCCGTCAGGAGCACTGGCGGCCCCCCCCCCAATGCCATCGTTGTCTGGGGTTTAACCACCCCAGCGCCTTCTGCAAACGGAACCTCCGTTGCTTAAGGTGTGGAGTTCCCCATGACAAGCAGGCATGCCCAAGGGCTGCCACCGATGTGCCAACTTGCGCAAACTGCAAGGGCAATCATGTGGCCTGTTATGGAGGATGTGCTGTCAGGAAGGCAGTGATTGCAGCGAACAGGCCCACACAACCCCCAGGCAACAACAGCGGCCTGCATCTACCAGGGAGAAGCAAAGACCGCTCCCCTCCGCCAACACCAGCGACTGGCCTAGGCTTAGGTAGGAGGCCAACCAACAGCAGGAGCAGGAAGAACAACGGCCCACTTTTGCAGAAGTGGCGCAAATAGCCCCTGTTGTTCCTGCGATGTCACGTGGGAAGAAACCCACTCTTAAATCAACACAGGAGAAAAAACAAACAATCGCGGGCCCCAACCCCCAAAACTACCTCTCCTACCCAAAACCAGAATGAGAGAAGGCTTCCACCAAGGCCCACGAATCCGGCCGGTGTGGGTAAGCATGGGACTCCCATGCTCCCTCGTCGGTTGCGAGACGAAAGGGCGGGAGGAAGACCTGCTCCCATTAGGTCAAGGACACCCTCACCGCACATTGCAAACCCCCAACAACCTTCCTCTGAAACGACTCCCATAACAGCACCCCTTGATCTCACAGATGTGTTCAAGTGGCTACAACAATTGTTGACTCATGGATAGAAAATCTGTGAGATTGTGGTGAAGTTCTTCTCAGCTACAGACCCGGCCGCCAAGATGTTTGTGGCAATGGAGGCACTAGCTCTTCTGACAACGGGCATCCAACAATCCGCAAATGGCGAATCGAACTAGGTCTCGTACCTCCTTCCGATTCGCTTTTTGGAATGCGTATGGCCTGTCTGGTCAGAGGAGCAAGTTACTTCATTTTGCTCAATCTCATGCTCTAGACGTCATCTTAGTCAGCGAGACGCATCTCCGTCCAGACTCCAGATGCCGACTTCCGGGCTACATCTGCCATCGCACGGACATCCAGGGCCGCCTAGGAGGCGGGACTGCGGTGCTGGTGAGGCGGAATGTAGTCCATAAACCTATCCAACTCCCACCTCTTGAAACACTTGAGGCCACGGCCATAAGAATGGACCTTGGTGGGTTGGAGGTCTTAGTAGTCTCCGTGTATTATCCACCACAACGGCAGTTTGTACCAAATAACTACCTTTCGATCCTAGCCCTTCATCCCAGTGCTATCATGGCCGGCGACTTTAATGCAAAACATCAGCGTTGGCATTGTGGTCGTCTGGCAGATGCAAGAGGCAATGAAATCATTCGCCTTATAAACGCCGACCCTCAACTTCAAGTGCAGGGTCCCTGGCAACGCACTCTCTATCCGCGAGGTGGAGGACTGCCTTCAGTCATAGACTTCGCCATCACAAAGCATCTACCATATCATCTCACCCTAACATCCTTAAATGCATTACACTCAGACCATAATCCGGTGTTGACAGAGATAAACACCAGGTTTGCCAGTCATGACACCTCGCTTCAAACGCGAGAAGTCGATTGGGAAGGCGTCAGGAACTGCCTCCGCACTTCCATTCCGCCAAATCCCCAAAACACAACTGTACCTATCCTTGAGAATGCAATCTCATTCTTCACCTCCACAGTGACACGAACTGCTAAAAATCTGACAGTCCACGCTGCAGCCCCCCTTCATCCTGATGTCCTCCCACTGGACATAATCCTTCTGATCCGCCGATCCTGGGCAGCACGGAGACTTTACCAGCGTCACCGCACGCCACATAATCGAGCGCTCCTGCGACGTTTACGTCGCGAGGTCAGTGCCCGACTGCGTGAGCACAAGGTGCAAGCGTGGGAGGACAAACTGGCTAAGTTGCGCATCGAAGATGGCGACGTGTGGAGGATAGCAAAATCCCTCAGAAGAGCCAATGGTCAATACACCTCCCCCATCCACGGCACCCAAGACCTGGCCTATGATCCCCAGGCCAAAGCAAATGCTTTCGCTGACTACCTTGAGCGTACCATGTGTCCAAGAGACGACCCCCTGGACATCTTTTCCGAACGCGTCCGTCGGGAGGTACGTTGTTTCTTACGTCGCCCTCCTGTGGACGCGGAAAGACTCCCAAACATCCACCCCAGTGAGGTCCAAGGCGCACTCCAGCGTCTCAAACCTAAAAAGGCGGCGGGTCCTGATGGACTGACACCCCTCATGCTCCGCCATCTTCGCTTCAACGCTATTCTATTCTTAACCAGGGTTTTCAACATGTGCCTTACCCGTGGGTACTTTCCACGAGAGTGGAGGGAGGCCCGGTTGATACGCATATTGAAACCTGGGAAGAATCCGGTGCACCCTTCCAGCTACCGATCCATCAGCCTCCTTTACACCCTCTCGAACGTTCTCGAGAGGTTGATTCTAACCCGATTGTCCCCCATCTTGGGAGACATCCAGGCCATCCCCGACCATCAGTTTGGATTTCGTCCTGGGCACTCGACAGTCCAGCAATTACTGCGTGTGGTGGAGACCGCCACCCTGGGCTTCCAGGAAGACGCCTTCACGGCTGCGGTTTCGTTGGATGTTGAGAAGGCCTTCTCAACGACATGGCATGCCGGACTTCTGCATAAATTGATCCAACTAGGGCTCCCTACCCAAATCATCAACATCTTACACAGCTTCTTGCGACTCCGCACATTTAAAGTCACAGTTGCGGGGAAAACATCTACACTTATACCAGAGAGAGGCGGAGTCCCCGAAGGCTCTGTATTATCCCCTACATTATTCAATGTCTTCATGGCAGACTTGCCCACAGAGTCACGAGTCGTAATGGCACAGTACACTGATGACGTGCTTCTGTTCTGCAAAGACAAGCACATCCTCAGAGCCTTCAACCCCATACAGAGACACCTCCGTCTCACACAACAGTGGTGTAGGCGTTGGCGGATGTCCGTTAATCCGGACAAAAGCCACGCCATACTTTTTACTAGGTGCCACACCCCCGCAGACTGCCCCAACTTCAGCTTCCGAGGCCGAAGGATAGAGTGGACCAACTCTGTCCGGTACCTAGGAGTTACGTTGGATAAGGGTCTAACATTTCGCCAGCACATCAGGGACCTAGCGGCAAGGGTACATGGAGCAATAGCTTCCCTGTACCCAATGCTGGGGTCGAGCTCGATGCCGCTTCGCCTGAGGTTATACATTTTCCGAGCGCTGGCAATTCCCGTCATGCTTTTAAGCCTGTGAAATCTGGGGCATGGCCGCAGATAGCTGGTTGGCATGGCTTCAACGTGCACAGAATAGAGGACTACGGTCTATCTACTCTGTGGGCCGCTACTTTCCCACCAGGTTGCTTCATGAGGCCTCGGGACTTCCATACGTGGAGGACGAGATTAGGCGTCGGGCATCAAAATTATACGCCAAATTACCCAATCATAGAAGCGCCCTTGTTAGATCATTGGGAGATTATGACCCCACTAGACGTCGCTCTAGCCTACATCGGGTACCCCGCATGGCTTGCGGGCACCCAAGATAACCCAGGAGCTAATCCCAAAAGCAGCTAAAGCTGAGCTCCACATATTCTCCTAAGCCGTTTGGCATCAAAATTACCAAATAAATTTTAGAAGCAAAACACTTGGGTGCTACGCATTGCATCCTATCCCTTTATTCCCAAGGTACAATTACTGTATCCTTATAAGTTAATTCCAATCTAAAAACCCACCAGACATCCTACAACAGCCCGAACATACTTTACCTGCGGTTAAACCCAAAAACGGGTGGGCACGCAGAGAGCAACAGAGGGAGAAAGAGATGGAGATGGTCTGGACATTCTCGCTCCACTGCGAGGGTCCGTGAGGATTTGAGAGGCTTTGTCGGCTTTCGAGAGGCGATGATTTGATTATAAAGGCGACTGGACTGGACGAGACAGCCAGTGTCAGCAGAGACCTGCTAGAGAGTGGTCAACAGTCAGCTGTATCGAGTTGCAAGTTGAGAACTGATAATTGTGTAGCAATTTGAAAGTGAATTCTTTTGTTTATTTACGTGTGCAGAAGCCACGAGAGACTGTGTTGGTGTATGTAATGTCGTTTTAGAACCTGAAAAGGGTGTACAAACTGTCTTTCTATGGAAATAAAGAGCATTTTTAATTTCTGCAAACTATACTTTGATTTTACGAACCCACAAAGTCACAATATATTGTAACAAATGGAAGATAGCAGTTGTGCTAAACAAATTTTATTTTGTCTCTTAAGAAGTTAGCAAAGCCACACTACATTTCAGTCACTGTTGCACATACTCAGAACAAACATGGTGGACCATAGAATTAGCATAGTGCTAATGTTCACTAAGTCACTAATATATACACTCAGGAAGACTGCACTAGCCATTGTAGTCTTTGTAACTTACATCTCAGAGAGTCTGACTAACACGCTTGAGGGCTCTCTTATGGGATTTTGCAATGATAATTGTTGTTGAAATCGGAAGCTTCTTGACGTGAATGTTCCCAAGAAGACAGAAATGAAGACTGAATTTAAGAAGCAGTACACAAAGGCCATGGTTTTTCCCAGCTCTTCTTAGTTATTGGCAAGTGGCAATGACCGGCTGATGTGCGCCATTTGGCCTGTTACCATCTTTCATGGTTGGAGTGACAATATACAGGTGACCATAAAGTAAGTATCCATTTTCATGTTCCAGATGTGCAATAACAAAGTAAACATTATATTTAGAGAGAGTAGCTAATACTAATCAACATGTCCAACTTCACTGGCAACACACTGTTCCCATCGCCTTGTGGTTGTCTGTAACATTTGAGGGGTTATTAGCAAGTATGCCTCTCTTATTCGCTCTTTCAGTTCATTCAAATGTGGTACCCTGGTAGCTCTGCTCTTGATGAAACCCCACGCAAAAAAGTCCAGGGGAGTGAGGTCAGGGAAGCAAGCAGCCCACATGCGACCTGCAGCTCTTCCTATCCACCTGTTAAGAAAGGTCTTGTTCAGGTAGTCTCGGAATATGTGTGGTGGTGGGGTGGTGCGCCTTCTTGTTGATACATGACAGAGGCAAGAATAACATCCTGTTGCAACTATGGTGCCAAGAACATCTGACAGCAAACATCAAACAGCCTTTGGACCTCAGCATAGGTTTCACACATAAACAATATTCCAGAATTGTGATTCTTTTGACAATTGTTAACATTCTGATGTATCTTCACTATACATGTAACAGAAACAATCCACATATACGTTTTCCACAAAATGGATACTTACTTTAAGGGCATTCTGTATATAATTTAGATACATCAATTACCTATAGAGATTATAAAGTATGACCAAACAAATTTGTAATATATTACAGGCTATAGAAACTGTTGGATTAAAAACTCTTAAGCATATTTCTTGAACCTTGCAGCGTTATTCTGGTTCATTTCATAGGTACCTAATTATACATCTTCATACCCTAATGTAATAATGTATTTACCTTTTTTTGCTGTAATGGCAATGTAAAATGTTTAGGTGCAGTACTATTTGTGTTGAATTTATTATGAAGTATATTTGTTGTATACAAGTATAACAATTTGTAACTTAAAACTTCACTTATCCTGTAAGAAATGATGACACTTTTCTTATAAATTGTCCGGGATCGCGATTTCATGGAAATTCCTCCACATTCTCAGCCGGAAACAACAAAACTGTCGTCATCATTACAAACGCTAGAAGTTAGTATGTTCTTGTTAGTACTATCAAAATATGAAAATAAAACAAATTTAAAAACAGAATCGACTGCCAGTACTTCAAAATTCATTACGCGATGTTTGTTTTTAAAATAAATATCTTTTCTCAAACCATTAAATCTGTCACACCATTTAATTGTTTTAATAATTTAACTTCTGGATTTATTTCATGGTTAAATGACCAAAAATGATCTGCTTCAGCCGATTCATCAGTCTGTTTATACTTAATGTTACGAAAATGTTCTTTCGTTTAGTTTCTAAATTACGTTTTGTCTTTCCAATATAAACTTTATCCAACCGAAACAAATAAAAAAAACTGTAAAATTTAAATATCAGAAAACTGTTAATTGTATTTATGTGTTTAAAAAATAAAAGACGATTATAATTTTAAAAAATTTTCTTACCATTCTTGGGTTAATAAACATTTTCAAAGTGTTTAAAGAGTTTGGTATAACTTTAGTTCCTCAAAATAAATATAGTATTAAAATTTATTGCATTTCTCTAAAAAAGATAAAATTCCTAATAATAAAAAACTGGTATTTATCACTTTAATTGTTTTGATCGTAATTGGAAAGACAAAACGTAATTTGGAAACTAGAACGAAAAAACATTTTCGTAACATTAAGTATAAACAGACTGATAAATTGGCCGTAGCAGATCTTTTGGATCATTTAACCATGAAATAAATCCAGAAGTTAAATTATTAAAACAAATAAATGGTCCAATAGATTTAATGGTTTAAGAAAATATATTTATTTTAAAAACAAACATCACGTATAATGAATTTTGAAATATCGGCAGTCGAATCTGTTTTTAAATTTGTTTTATTTTCATATTTTGATAATACTAACAAGAACATATTTACATCTAGCATTTGTAATGATGACGACAGCTTTGTTGTTTCTGGCTGAGGATGTGGAAGAATTTCCATGAAATCGCGATCGTGAACAATTTATAAGAAAGGTTTCATCATTTCTTATAAGATAAGCGAAGTTTTAAGTTACAAACTGTTACATTTGAATATATTTGTTTGCTTCACTGTTAGTTAATAGCTTCATATTTTACATATATATTTGTTGTATTTCCTGAGGCTTTCACGGCCTACAAGCCCGAAAGAAAACTTAACTGTTCTTTAAGTTTTGTGTCTCATATACCTATACAAACAAATTATAGTTTACTTAAAATTAAAGGATTTTAAACCTGGTGTTACAGAAAATATGTTGTTCATTTTTGCAGCAAAAATGAATGGACTAAATGCAGACATTTCTGAATGTTCAGTAACATTCTTTGCCGAATCTGTTTATTTGGACAGCAAAGATGATGCAAGTGCTGATGAGCACTTAGAAATCACCATTACACCAGATCTCCATGTAAGTATGTAACAATTGCATTTATTTAGTACCACATGATATTGGAAATATTTTATTTTATTTATTTATTTTCTTCATTTGTGCTACAACAGAGCAAAGCTCCAATTACAGTAGCTACATGCAATTTAATTACACAAGTTTGACTAAATGCAAAACAGAAATACAAAAAGGAATACAGACAAACTAAAAATACACTATATATTAAGCTATTATTGAAGACAAGACATTGCAAATTGTATACTAATCAAGCAAATAAGTGATACAACAGAGTAAACAATAATTGATCAAAGTTGAATATAAAAGAAAGAGAATGCAATTAATGGAATAAAATATTAAAAAACTAAGACAATATGTTATAGTTTGTTAGAACTTTCCAGTATTTAAGCAATAGAAATAAGAATATCAAGGCCTGCATATTAACAGTATGTTGCTCACATTGTTGAGATGAGCGAAACATAATGTAACCATTGTAAAAGTAATAGAGACATAGTAACTGGTTATTTATTAATGATTGTAAAAGTAGTGAGTACAAAATAACTTCTTATTCAGTAACAGTTATGAAGGTAACAAATACTGTGACTGACTAGTTTTCCTGTTAGTAAACAGTTATTTACTTTATATCGAGATTTGGCATTCATAGAAAAGCAACACACACAGATAATTACATCAAAGCAAATAGTTTCAACCCAATTCCACACAAACATGCAACCAACAGTCTGACACACAGATTAGTAAATCTACCTCTCAGCCAGCAAGAATATCAAAGCGAATACCATCAAATCTTAAAAACTGCAATTAAAAATGGATATGGAAAAAACCTTGTAGATAAAAAACTAAAATTATTCAAACTTCAAAAGAGATTAAAACAGATCACAGCTCTCACACCAATAAAACAAGAAATTAGATTTGCTAAAGTTACTTACCACCCCTGGGCCACAAAAAAGTTCCAAAAAATATTCAAGAAATACAATATAACATTGGCACCAAAAAACAATTACAACATTAAAAACCTACTTCACAGTAATAATACTGATAAGATAAAACAAGTGGAAAAGTCAGGCATTTACAAGATTAAGTGTAAAGACTGTGAAAAAATTTACATAGGGAGGACAAAAAGAAACATAGGCACTAGAAAGAAAGAACACTTCAGGCACTTAAGATACAAAAATATTGATAAGTCCGCAATAGCAGCTCATTTCTGGTCTGAAAATCATGAAATTGAAGATAACACAGAATTACTAAAATACGTACAAAAACATAGTGAACTCGTCATATGGGAGCGGATATACATAGAAAAACATAAAAACCAACTAATGAACTTTGAAATCTCGCTAGAAGAGAATCCCACATTCAAGTTCATCACTAAATCCACAGATGGCAGCAACAACCCCAGAATTACCCACACCGCTGGATCTAACTTCAGTCGCACAAGAGCCGTAGATGCAAGCGATGATTTGCGAGACATGTCCTCAAAATAGGTACGAAAGTGAAGCAGATGTGTAAAAAATACGACTCATCTATAATTTAATAGTTATTTACTTATTAAATTATAGATGAGTCATATTTATTACACATCAGCTTCACTTTACGTACTTATATTGAGGACATGTTTTGCAAACCTTCATTCACATCGTCGGCTCTAATGCGACTAAAGCTTGATCCAGTGGTGTTGATAGTCCTGTTGCCATCTGTTGATTTTGTGATGAATTTAAATGTGGGGTTGTCTTCTGGCGGGATTTCGAATTTCATTATACCTTCAAAGTATAAACTTTAACAAAAATCGTCATAGAGTCATGAATTTTGAAACTCCACCACCGGACATCTTTGACAAGTACATCACGCCATCTATTGACAATACGGAGAAAGAAGAAACCACTACAACTTGCACTAGTCGAGTATCAGCTGAGGATAGGAGCAAGAGCTCTTGAAACATGTCCTGTGAATAAACAGTGTGAGTGAAGCAATGTGTCAATATATTCTCGATTCAATTTTGTACTCATTATACCTTGTTTCACGTAAGCTTGCCCAGTATCTCTTAACGGTCACGTGACCTAATCACGTCTCATTGGTTGCTGTTGTGGTAATGACTGTCGTGCTGTAAAAATTAGTTCGTTATTTAACATGGTGATATATCATTATATGTTGGAAGAGAATTGTCAAATTTATATTTTCGTAACTGTTTTAATTAAATATATTATGCAACAGAGTTGATTTATCTGAAATGCATGTTAATTCTTAAACAAAGTAAAGAGGAGGTTTCTTTGCTCTCAAACACATGGCACGATAGCACGTGTTTTAGCGGTAGTGGTGACATTTGTTTATAGGACTTTTATCACTGACCTTGTTTTGAACTGGATTAGTCATGCATCGCCATTCGAGAGTGCGGGAGCTAAATTATTTTATTGATCGTTTATTGCGCATGTACTTATTATATGTATAATGGCAGAGTCTACCGCCAGTTTTTCGCTGAAGTATCGCAAGGATAATCATTTACAAACGGGTGAAAAAAGAATTGCGGTGCATGTGTTTAATGCACTCACAGAGAAGAATCCGTCTTTGTTAGTGAGAAGTCGAACAGCTGTGCTCTGAGGTTACAGGTGTGAGTGTTAGATCCGTAGGAACATCGCAATATGAAATTAAGGAAACAGGAAAACTTACCACTCCAGGCAAAAGCAGGAATAAACAAAAGTGCGTGCTCGGAGAAAATACGAGAAAAGTGTTGTGCGTCGTCATGTGTGTAGTTTTTCTTTAGAAACGAACTCCCTAACATAAGTAACATTTCGTCTGCTGTAAATGAGGATGCAGATTTACCAAATTTCAGCAGATTGCTTATACATCTGGGATTTGTGAATGAAAAAAGAGGCAAGAAAAATGTGCTAAAAGACAGAGGTGATATTGCTGTGTGGCGAAGACGCTATTTAAGGACAACCACACTGCACGGAGATACAAATCTCTAAATATACATGAAGAACACACGAAAAGTAAAGTATGGTGTGACACGACTTTTAAGACTGAAAGACAAGCATTTTTGAAAGGTATGTGTGCTGGTTTAAAAATCTCAGTGGAAAAGGCCAAAGGCCTTTTATTATAAACTCTTTCAGTTTCATTGCTCAGTCATTCTGTTTCAATTTGCTCAGTTCATTATAAACTTGTATTTTTGCATGCCTTCATATCCTTATTTGTATGATTTTATTTATCTTCCCGGCAATTATTACGACATTTACTGCAGGTTTAAATGTGACGGGAAGGCACTGCCTATGGCTTATGACGCGAAAGCATTAGCCAATTAGAGCGAGGGGCAGGGTTGTTGAACGCGGAGTGATACGTTTCAGCCGGGTAAGGTTATATGAAACAGACAGTAGTTGGTTTTTATCCCGCCAGAAGACAACCCCACATTTAAATTCATCACAAAATCAACAGATGGCAACAGGACTACCCACACCACTGGATCACAAACTAGCTCTCCTCTCACTTTAGCAGCACAGTTGTCCATCCTACTCCTAAATGACATTTTCCCCAGCAATAGCAACCCCACAAACCATACTGATGCCTTTTTCTCTCTCCTTCATAATTCTTTCTTCTTCTCACTTCCTTATCTCGTTCTCTTGCCTCATTCTTACTTTCCTATAAATACTAAAATATCTCATTAATTTTCTTTAAGGTGTGTAATTCTCTTAATGTTTATCTGTAACTATATTTTCTAATCCAGTCCTTTCCTCATACTTTCTTATAAATCCTATAAGGTTTCATCTCTCACTTTTGGTTACTAATTCTCTTGTTATAACTATCCTCCATTTTTATATAGAGCTAGCTGACCTAGCAAACTTCGTACTGCCAATAAAAGTTCTCTGAACTTTATAAGTAAAACAAATTTGGATTAGTTAGTTATTCTGTAATTGGGGGTTAAATTTAAATACAGCACAGTTACAATTAAGCTAATCAATTTTTCTTTTTGGTGTGAAATACATAAAGATGATGGTTTTCGAATGTGAGAACACGTGACGTATAATTGTCCATAAGAGAAACAGGGAAACTCCAAGTTGATTCCGCAAACTTCCAATGACTGCCCTTGCGATTTATTCATGGTCATCACAAAGGACAAACGCATGGAAAATTGTAGATGATTAAAATCAAAAGGTAAATCCATGGGAATCATCGGAATATCCGGGATCAAGATAACCTCTCTTCTGTACTTTCCCTTGAAGATTGTTGCCTCGATGAAGTTATTCATTAGCTTTTTCACAGTTAATCTCGTTCCATTGTACAGTCATGGTTGGTTGATGTTATGCAGCATGATCGCAACTGATCCTACTTTTAATTTTAAAATTGTGAGGTGGATGTCCAGGTAATTTTAATGAATTTAAAAACTTTATGGGATAGTTGACTATGTCACCCTGGTTTATAGCTGTGTCAACTGATTTGTACGAAAACACTTTCCTGGAAGAAACAGAAACAGACACTCTAGAACATAATTCTGACATACCAACATGACTATTAGCATTAACTGCTTCTCGCAGCTCATCAGTGCGGTCAGCACATGACATAGCTCGTCACACATTGGACTGACTTCTATGACCTGTCTTCTCCTTGGCATAGTAAAGAACTTTCTGGAACTTCACAAAGTCACAAAGGAATTCAATTAATTCTGTGTCAATTCACATTCACTAATTCACAAACACAAATTATAAAGAAGGTACCCAAGAATTCACCAATATTTGACAATTGTCTGTGGTCAAATATTTATAGTGTTATAGTGCGTTCAGAAATTAAGTTTGTGTCTAATCTTCCAAAGGTAGATTATGCTACATAAAAAAATTTCACTCTTGATAACAAATGATGAATGTTATTTCATAAAATATGGTAAGTGAAATAGCCTTGAAGACTTTGGCAAGGAGTGGAATAACTTTTTACTTTGTAATGCTTTTGTTTGTCAAAACTAAAGGAGATGTATCTGTTACATAAAAGCTTGCATGTGTACTTTGTTAGTAACAGGGTCAATTACCACTTCAGGTTTATTTTCTCATCTTTTAAACCATTGTTGGACTTATACAAATATTTCAAAACCAAAATTAGGCAAATTGGTTCAGCCGTTCTCAAGTCTTTGGGCCGTATTCATAGTCAGATTTGGTCCGGACCAACTTGCTACTTCTGGTGGACTAACGGTGGACCATCGATTTTCTTATTCACAAACCGGGATTAGCAATAGTCCGAGGACCAAACAGGTAGGTCCGGCTCAAATTTTGGTGTGCCTCCGAGGGGTAGATTAAAGGCGGACTATCTTTGCAACATGGACGACAATAAAGTGATAAATGTAGCTGTGGTGCATAGAATTCGTAAAATAAGACAGTGAAGGAAAACTTATATATCAAGAATAGAAATTATTGCAAAGTACGACGACCTAAACTTCAAAAGCAGTTAGAGGTTTAGTAAAGCTATCACCAGAAAGCTAATAGAAATGATTCGCCCTAACCTGTACGTCAGGGACAATAACCGAGGCCTGACACTCAAATCCTAACAGCACTTTGGTATTTTGCAAGAGAAGGATATCAAAACAACACTGCTGACCAGCGCAATATTAGTCAGGAATGAGTAAGCCGCATTATCAGCAAACACGTTATAAATTTCCCTCCATTTCTCCTCCTTTCTCAAATTTGTATTCGTCGACACGGATTTATTTTCTATAATGTTAATTTTTGGACTAGAGAAAACATTGGTCTTCCTCTGACCAATTGATACCACGCTTCTTCATATTATCCATATTCACAGCACACCAAAATTTGTTAAAGCAAGCGTAAGAATAATTAAGAAACAGCTGTGAAACTACCACAGAGATTTATAAACTTGTAGGTACACAGTGGTTTGTTTAGCACTCTATGGGACTCGCGCATGCGCAGAAGAACCTTTCTTCATCGTGTAACATTTTTTCCGTGCTGGTCCACAGCTTTACTTGGTCCGAGACTTTTTATCGTCTATGAATAAGAAAAAGTTAGACCGCCTTTGGTCCGGACCAAGTTAGTCAGAAGATAGTCTAGACCAAAGTGATAACTATGAATACGGTCCTGTGAGACTAACAAATGTCAATTCATTTTATACATATGGACGTACAAAGGTCATGTTACTTCTGGAGTTAGTTCTGCTACTACTACCTCCTCTATCTCCTCCCTAGAGTCCATTTTTTTCAGGCTGTTTTACTGATAGTAGTAAACAATTTGGGATTTCTGAGAATTCGGTATAGAGTGTATCCTCCTAGAATTTTGAATTCTTTGGTTAAATACTGACCATATGTATACCCAACATCACAGATTTCATGTCATTGTTTAGTTATTAGTTTTTACCTACTATGTTTCATTAGGTCCTGACCAGTAATGTAATGAATAAAATCTTTGGTTGACTGTATATAGCTTGGACTTAATCTTTCATTTATATTATTAAATAAATTATGTATGCTTCTCTTATTCATTATATGCAACTCTTGCTACCATCTAAATTTTAACTCCAGTTTTATTTTAGCTGCTGTTTTACATATTTTCCCAATTATTTTCTCCACCATTACATAGGTTTATTTAACAAAATTTGGTCCTTAAATTTGAATGATTACATTCAGTTGGCCAGATAGATGGCTTGGGTGACTAGAAGTGACATTGTAAGCATTGTATTCAGTGCACTTGCAAACATAATTCAAGGTATCGAAATTTAACTGTATTGGAACACCACAGTGAAGCGAAATAATTATTAAATTATAGATGAGTAGTATTTATTACACATCAGCTTCATTTACGTACCTATATTGAGGACATGTTTCGCAAACCATCATTCGCATCATTGGCTCTAATACGACTAAAGCTTGATCCAGTGGTGTGGGTAGTTCCGGAGTTGCTGCTGCCTCTGTTGATTTTGTGATGAATTTAAATGTGGGGTTGTCTTCTGGCGGGATTTCAAAGTTCATAGTTGGTTTTTATGTTTTTCTATGTATATTCTCTCCCATATGACGAGTTCACTATGTTTTTGTACGTATTTTAGTAATTTGGTGCTATCTTCATGATTTTCAGACCAGAAATGACCTGCTATTGCGGACTTATCAATATTTTTGTATCTTAAGTGCCTAAAATGTTCTTTATTTCTAGTGCCTTTGTTTCCTTTTGTCCTCCCTATATAAATTTTTTCACAGTCTTTACACTTAATCTTACAAATGCCTGACATTTTTGTTTTGTTTTATCTTATCAATATTATTACTGTTTAGTAGGTTTTTAATGTTGTAATTGTTTTTTGGTGCCAATGTTATATTGTATTTCTTGAATAATTATTGGAACATTTTTGTGGCCAAGGTGCGAGTCGCATTAGAGCTGATGATGCGACGATAGTTCTCGAAACATGTCCTCAATATAGGTACATAAGTGAAGCTGATGTGTAATAAATACGACTCATCTATAATTTAATAATTATTTCGCTTCACTGTGGTGTTCCAACACAGTTAAATTTCGATAATTCAAGTTTTTCTTTTCATACTTCTTAAAAATATCCTAACCTCAGTGTTATCTATCCCAGTCACCCTAAAACTGTATTCATATGTAACAAATGCTGCAAATCCTTTCATGGAAGTGTTGAAAACAGTGTTGTTGTATAAATTAAATTAATTGGGAGTCGATTAATGACACAAAACAACACTTAGTTTTAAATTTTCCCAGAACCGGTTTCTGAGGCCTTCCCTCTATCTTCAGCCGGACATCGACTTGTTCTCATTGGTGTAGCTGGCAATATTTTGTCATTGGTCTCCTCTGGTGGCGGTTCGAGGAACTTGCTGAACTTGCTTACACATCCTTAGTCCGACCAATATTAGAATATAGCGCGGCATGCTGGGATCCATATCGGGTTGGTCAAAAACAAGCACTCGAGAGAGTCCAAAAACGAGCAGCTAAATTTGTTGATAGAGGAATGCGATTTGAAAACCCTACAGGCACTGCTACCTCCTGGGAATCATTGGAGAAACGTAGAAAACGGGCAAGGCTATGTGCAATTTTTAGAGCATATAAGGGGGAACCTGCATGGAAAGATATAACAAAGCGGTTGTTGACACCATCATATAGGGGAAGGAATGATCACTCTAAAAAAATAAGAAATAGGGAACAGAAAACTGATATAGGTAAATTTTCCTTTACCAATAGAACAATTAATGACTGGAACAATTTGACTGCAGAATTACTGGAGACTTTGCCTCCAAATGTAAATAATTTCAAAGAGAGGTTAAAAAGAAATCCTGTATAGTTACCATAGTGCATGAAGGGAATTGTATATATGTTGTAAGGAATTGTATATTATATTGTAAGGAGTTGTATATCATACTGAATTGTATATTATATTGAGAATTGTATATTATATTGACAGCGCTGCCACCGGGCCATGCTCTAAGCAGTGAAATAAAGTATCTATCTATCTATCTAAATCTTTCTGGGGGATGTCAAAATTGAATACTTTGTTCCTATTTTTTGAAATAAAGATTTGTTCCCATGTGGACAGTTCTTGTTTTCCTGTTGTATGTTTTAGTAATTTTGGTTCTGGATTTATGTTGTGGTTTTTCTCCCAAAAATGCGTGGCAACTGCTGATTTTTCTAATTGTTTGTATTTTATGTTCCTAAAGGGTTCCTTTCCTCTTGTTTCTAAATTTCTTTTGGTTCTTCCAATATAAATTTGACTACAGTCACAGCATTCACTTTGATATATACCAGATTTTTTGTTAGATGGAATGGCATCTTTGATGTTTGAGCAAATTAGGTTTTTTAAGGAGTAATGGTTCACTGGAGCTACTTGAATGTTTTGTTTTTTGAAGACTTTTTTGAATTTATCAAAGGCCCATGGATGGTAAGTGAATTTTTTGAAGATCATTTTAGTTTATGTAGCTGAGTGGGTTGTGGTTTGCTTTAGTAGTTTCTTCTTTTTTGCTAAGTTCGCTTTTTTTGTCTACTAGTGATTTGGGAAAGTCATTTTTCTGTGCTATTCAATAATTTTGTTGTATTCTATTTTGTATTCTTCTGCTGTGGGAGGGATGTTGACCAGTCTGTGTGCTAAACTATTAAAGATTGCCTGTTTGTGGGATCTTGGATTGTAGCCATTAGCTTTTATGTAGTTGTCTGTCTGTGTTGGTTTTCTGTAAATGCCAAAGTTTATTCTATTTTTATTTCTGATTATTTTTATATCTAAAAATGGTAAATACTCGTCTTTTTCAACTTCTACAGTGAACTTGATGCTTTTTTCTTGAATATTTAAAAGTTTTAGTGCATCACTGATGTGTTTTTTTTTTGGCACTATGGCTAATATGTCATCTACATATCTTTGCCAGAGTTTGAACATCCATGGGAAACCTTTAGTGATCCTTATTTCTAGTGCACTCATGTACAGATCGGCCAGGAAGGGTGATAAGGGGTTGCCCATTGCTAAACCAGAAGTTTGATGGAAATATTTTGTTTGAAACTGGAAGAAATTCTGTTCTATGCATAATTTGGTAAGTTCGATGTAATCTGAAATTTCAAGTGATGACATTCCAAGTGATTTCAGCCATTTTTCTATCAATATTGGGAGTTGTTTAACTGGTATGCTGGGAAACAGTGATTTAACGTCAAATGAGACTAGTGTGTCCTCTTCATTTAGTTCAGTATCCTTAATGTGTTCTATAAGTTCATAGGTGTTTTTTATGCTTAGGCTATCGAATTTTGGAAATGAGTTGAATTTGTTTATTAGCTACTTTGCAAGTTTGTATATTGGTGAATTTATACTGCTAACTATAGGTCTCATTTTTATGGATTGTTTGTGTATTTTGGGTAAGCCATAAAGTCTAGGTAAGGTTGGGTTATCTGGTTTAACTGCATATTTGTTTGATATTATACTTGATTTTGCTATTGTTTTTTCAAATGCTTTTATGCAAGCTGTTAATGGATTTTTGTTAATGGTTTCATATTCACTGTTAGCATTTCTTCCATTTTTTCAAGGTAATCAGATTTATCCATTATGACTATTTTGTTACCTTTGTCTGCCTTGGTGTATATGACGTTTTTTTGTTTCAATGATTGGATAATATTTTGTTTGCTCTTCTGAACGGATCTGGTTTTTATTTCTTCCAAAATATTTTCACATTGGCTTTTAAGTGGATTTTGTTTTGATACTGGTAGACACTGTGCCGAAATGTTTATATCTGCAATGTAGTCCTCAATTTCGTTTGAAAAACTTACGCAAGTTTTTAATCCTTTGTTTAGAAGACCTAATTCTTTTGTGGAGAAATTTTGATTAGATAGATTTACAACGTTTTCAAAGTTTTGCGTGTTTGTTTTTTCGTTTACGCTACTTATTGCCGTTTTGCATTTAGCGTGTGGACTAATTGCTGTAGGACTCAAGTTTCTATTTCCGATGTGTCTCTTATTCTTATACTTTTTTTCGGTATGGTTTCGATGTGAAGAAATGTTCATCAAATTGGTCAATTTGTACTTTAGTTTTTCGGTTTTTGTTTTCATTTTCTTGCTTAGCATTGCCAAATTATTTTGTTCGAAGTTATCCCACATCGTGTTTCCCAGTGTTTTCGTTAAAACTGAATGAAATTTATAAAGTTTCAATTCCGTTTCTTCCAAATGTTTATAATGTTTATTGATTTCTAGCTGTAAAACTTTTCTCTCGGCCGCTCTGTGTTGATTCCCGTTGCCTGGTTTTACTTTCCTCCGGACAAATCGGGGTGTCACTTTATTTCGTAAACATAGTTTTATGAATTTTATGTTTGCAAAAAGATTTCTCTTCTTTTCACGCAGTTTTAAGAATGTTTTTATTTCTTGCTTATTACCAAAATTTTCATTGAATCCGTCATGCGTTTTAAATTTTAAATAGGTTATCTTATCCGCCATATTGTCAGCTGTTGTTATGTGCGATCAGTTGGTATAATTTCCACTTCTTGAAAACTTGTTTGCCTATTTTATAAATCCTTTCATGGAAGTGTTGAAAACAGTGTTGTTGTATAAATTAAATTAATTGGGAGTCGATTAATGACAAAACAACACTTACTTTTAAATTTTCCCAGAACCGGTTTCTGAGGCCTTCCCTCTATCTTCAGCCGAACATCGACTTGTTCTCATTGGTGTAGCTGGCAATATTTTGTCATCAGTCTCCTCTGGTGGCAGTTCGAGGAACTTGCTGAAAAATCTTTCTGGGGGATGTCAAAATTGAATACTTTGTTCCTATTTTTTGAAATAAAGATTTGTTCCCATGTGGACAGTTCTTCTTTTCCTGTTGTATGTTTTAGTAATGTTGGTTCTGGATTTATGTTGTGTTTTTTTTTTCCAAAAATGCGTGGCAACTGCTGATTTTTCTAATTGTTTGTATTTCATGTTCCTAAAGTGTTCCCTTGCTCTTGTTTCTAAATTTCTTTTGGTTTTCCCAATATAAATTTGACTACAGTCACAGCATTCAATTTGATATATACCAGATTTTTTGTTAGATGGAATGGCATCTTTGATGTTTGAGCAAATTAGGTTTTTTAAGAAGTAATGGTTCACTGGAGCTACTTGAATGTTTTGTTTTTTGAAGACTTTTTTTGAATTTATCAAAGGCCCATGGATGGTAAGTGAATTTTTTTAAGATCATTTTAGTTTCTGTAGCTGAGAGGGTTGTGGTTTGCTTTAGTAGTTTCTTCTTTTTTGCTAAGCTCACTTTTTTTGTCTACTAGTGATTTGGGAAAGTCATTTTTCTGTGCTATTTCAATAATTTTGTTGTATTCTATTTTGTATTCTTCTGCTGTGGGAGGGATGTTGACCAGTCTGTGTGCTAAACTATTAAAGATTGCCTGTTTGTGGGATCTTGGATTGTAGCCATTAGCTTTTATGTAGTTGTCTGTCTGTGTTGGTTTTCTGTAAATGCCAAAGTTTATTCTATTTTTATTTCTGATTATTTTTAGATCTAAAAATGGTAAATACAAAACTATTTGGCAATGCTAAGCAAGAAAATGAAAACAAAAACCGAAAAACTAAAGTACAAATTGACCAATTTGATGAACATTTCTTCACATCGAAACCATACCGAAAAAAGTTTAAGAATAAGAGACACATCGGAAATAGAAACTTGAGTCCTACAGCAATTAGTCCACACGCTAAATGCAAAACGGCAATAAGTAGCGTAAACGAAAAAACAAACACGCAAAACTTTGAAAACGTTGTAAATCTATCTAATCAAAATTTCTCCACAAAAGAATTAGGTCTTCTAAACAAAGGATTAAAAACTTGTGTAATTTTTTCAAACGAAATTGAGGACTACATTGCAGATATAAACATTTCGGCACAGTGTCTACCAGTATCAAAACAAAATCCACTTAAAAGCCAATGTGAAAATATTTTGGAAGAAATAAAAAGCAGATCCGTTCAGAAGAGCAAACAAAATATTATCCATTCATTGAAATAAACAAAAAAACGTCATATACACCAAGGCAGACAAAGGTAACATAATAGTCATAATGGATAAATCTGATTACCTTGAAAAAATGGAAGAAATGCTAACAGTGAATATGAAACCATTAACAAAAATCCATTAACAGCTTGCATAAAATCATTTGAAAAAACAATAGCAAAATCAAGTATAATATCAAACAAATATGCAGTTAAACCAGATAACCCAACCTTACCTAGACTTTATGGCTTACCCAAAATACACAAACCATCCATAACAATGAGACCTATAGTTAGCAGTATAAATTCACCAACATACAAACTTGCAAAGTGGCTAATAAACAAATTCAACTCCTTTCCAAAATTCGATAGCCTAAACATCAAAAACACCTATGAACTTATAGAACACATTAAGGATACTGAACTAAATGAAGAGGACTTACTAGTCTCATTTGACGTTAAATCACTGTTTCCCAGCATACCAGTTAAACAACTCCCAACATTGATAGAAAAATGGCTGAAATCACTTGGAATGTCATCACTTGAAATTTCAGATTACATCGAACTTACCAAATTATGCATAGAACAGAATTTCTTCCAGTTTCAAACAAAATATTTCCATCAAACTTCTGGTTTAGCAATGGGCAACCCCTTATCACCCTTCCTGGCCGATCTGTACATGAGTGCACTAGAAATAAGGATCACTAAAGGTTTCCCATGGCTGTTCAAACTCTGGCAAAGATATGTAGATGACATATTTGCCATAGTGCCAAAAAAACACATCAGTGATGCACTAAAACTTTTATATATTCAAGAAAAAAGCATCAAGTTCACTGTAGAAGTTGAAAAAGACGAGTATTAAGAGTATAATAAACTACCGGCCAATCTGAAAAACATAAAATCCATGAGGTGTTTCAAACTATCGTTGAAAGAAATTTTATTAAGTGATTCATATTATGATATAAGTGAATTTCTAGATGCACTGTAGCTGGCCATATAATTGTATATATTTGTGATGCATTTTAAATGCTGTGTAGTTGTAGAGCCATGCAACTATATATATTTATGAGTTCATGCTTAGATCTTATTAATTACACTTGATGCAACTTATTTTTTTTTTTATACTTATATTATTTGTATTGTTCTAAATATTTGTATTGACGTATCCAATGTCATTGTATTGACTTAACGGATGAATAAAACTACTACTACTACTACTATTTACCATTTTTAGATCTAAAAATAATCAGAAATAAAAATAGAATAAACTTTGGCAATTACAGAAAACCAACACAGACAGACAACTACATAAAAGCTAATGGCTACAATCCAAGATCCCACAAACAGGCAATCTTTAATAGTTTAGCACACAGACTGGTCAACATCCCTCTCACAGCAGAAGAATACAAAATAGAATACAACAAAATTATTGAAATAGCACAGAAAAATGACTTTCCCAAATCACTAGTAGACAAAAAAAGTGAACTTAGCAAAAAAGAAGAAACTACTAAAGGAAACCACAACCCTCTCAGCTACAAAAACTAAAATGATCTTAAAAAAATTCACTTACCATCCATGGGCCTTTGATAAATTCAAAAAAGTCTTCAAAAAACAAAACATTCAAGTAGCTCCAGTGAACCATTACTCCTTAAAAAACCTAATTTGCTCAAACATCAAAGATGCCATTCCATCTAACAAAAAATCTGGTATATATCAAATTGAATGCTGTGACTGTAGTCAAATTTATATTGGGAAAACCAAAAGAAATTTAGAAACAAGAGCAAAGGAACACTTTAGGAACATAAAATACAAACAATTAGAAAAATCAGCAGTTGCCACGCATTTTTGGGAAAAAAACCACAACATAAATCCAGAACCAACATTACTAAAACATACAACAGGAAAAGAAGAACTGTCCACATGGGAACAAATCTTTATTTCAAAAAATAGGAACAAAGTATTCAATTTTGACATCCCCCAGAAAGATTTGTTCAGCAAGTTCCTCGAACCGCCACCAGAGGAGACCGATGACAAAATATTGCCAGCTACACCAATGAGAACAAGTCGATGTCCGGCTGAAGATAGAGGGAAGGCCTCAGAAACCGGTTCTGGGAAAATTTAAAAGTAAGTGTTGTTTTGTCATTAATCCACTCCCAATTAATTTAAATGCTGCAAAGATTATGTATGCTAGATATGAATTATTTTCAATGATATTTTAAGATTTTGCAGGGTCAATCTTCCAGTTTGTATGATTACCTTTTTTATTTTTGTGTAATATAATTAGTTTGTTTTCTAAATTTAATTTTTCATCTTAGTGTAACTCTTAAGTGATGTTTTCTTTTTTCCTTCTAATACAGCTTATTTTATTAATAGATCTTTTACTAAAACACCTTTGAACAATATAAAACAGGATTTTTTATTTTGACATTTTCAATTTTCACATTTTGCAGCATTCATAATGTTCATTAACTTGCTTGTTTGAGCTTTAATTTCTTGTTTACTTTGTGCTGCTATTAAAAATATTAAATCATTTGTGTATGCATAGACAATTGTATGTAACGTCTCTGTGTACTTCTATCTTTTTTTATGAGGTTTTCTATTGCGTAATCCCAAAAAAGGGCCCCTTGTTGGAGATATCTATTAGATATATACTTTTAAATTATATCATCCATTCCTTTTATTAAAACTTTTCTAAGTGTATATTAGTCATAAAAGAGTTTTAAAAATAATCTGTTTTATAAATGATTTTCTGGCTCTTCTTTCTAATATGTCACGTGGCGATTTTTTTCTAGGTCGTTCACACTTTTTGATGTTTTTATATACAACCATGGGTTTTAATATTGATTTCTTCACTTTTTAGTGCAATTTCGTGCTTGAGGGCATTCTTTTAACATTATTAATTGTTTGTTTATTTCCTTACTGCCTACTTTTTTTTTTAATTTTAATTTTACGTCCTCCAACGTTAAGTCATATTGGACTGTGAATGAAATGGCTGATATTATGCTCAAATGAGTCCAGGGTCTAAGGAGCTCAGAGTTACCTGACATTCGTCTATCAGGATAAGGGAAAACTGTGGAAAAATCCTTATCCAGGTAACTCACAATGTAACTATTTGAGACAATGCTTATTCGAACATCATTATGGATAAATAATAAAATACGCCAAATAGGTGTATGTGTTGAAGTCAACTTTAAAAGTGTTTGATTTTAAAAACACATTGTGTTTTAAGAATTGTGAATTATAAATAAATATTTATTTGGGATCTTTTATATAAAATGTCAAAAAACATTTTCGTTTATTGAAACCACACAAATATCTGAAATAAAAAACTGTTGCACTATACTATGTACGAGAAGTCCCCTGCAAACAAAATAAGGAAAAGCTCCAAAAAATAAAAATCTGTGAAAAGCATCAATATGGAAGAAGAAGAAGAAGAAGAAGAAGAAGAAGAAGAAGAAGAAGAAGAAGAAGAAGAAGAGGAAGAAGAAGAAGAAGAAGATATCATGGCTTCATGATTGTAGATTAATATAAGGGGCGTTCAAAAGGAAACGAGCCAGAGTCTGGTATGCGCGAACCAGTGACAGGATGATTAATATTGTGGCGTGTGTAACAAAGTGTTGTTCCAACCAGAGCGTGGAAGTTCACAGCCTGTCGCTAGAGGGCATGCGTGCACCTCACATGACTATACAAAACTAGCAGCAGCATACATCAATCGTCCAACACTGCCAGTTGCATTGCAAACAGTGAAATGAAGGTATCAAAAGAAGAGCAAAGAGGTGTTGTTCGTTTTCTGACAGCGGAAGGAGTAGGGGGAACAGACACTCATCGATGAATGTCACAAGTGTATGGCGAACACTGCATGTCCCTTGCAGGGGTCAAGGTGTGGCACAAATGCTTCAGGGGAGGATGGATGTCGTTAACCGGTCTGGAGCACCACACTGCATTACCGATGACATCGTTCAGCTGGTTGATGCACTCATTAACCAGACCACCGAGGTCGGATTAAGTGTTGAAAGTGTTCACACCATCATGAAGGAATGACTGCTCTTGCACAATGTGTGCCCAATGGGTGCCCCACAGTCTTCAACAACAGCAGGAAGCATGTTCAATGGCCCACTGTCTTGTTCATCTGCAGCACTATGCTAGGGAAGGAAATGAGTTCCTGGCATGAGTGCTGGCTGGAGATGAGTCAGGGTGTCATCGCTTCGAACCAGAATTAAAATGACAAAGTCTCCAGTGGAAGCATCCAGGTTTACCACCACCAAGAAAAGCCAAGGCCATCCACACAAGTGCAGGAAAGGTTATGCTGACATTCTTCTTTGACCGAGATGGCCCCCTTCTGATACACTTCCTGCAGCACGGGACAACAGTGAATGCCCAGTGTTACGCGCAATCCTTGACCAACCTTCACCAAGCGATCAAATCAAAGCAACCAGGTAATCTCATCTATGGGGTCATTCTGCTCCACGACAATGCAAAGCCTCATATGGCCAACACAGTCACAGCACTCCTGCAGAAATTCAAATGGGAGGTTCTCAGCCATCCTCCATACAGTCCAGACCTCTCTCCCTGTGATTACGCCATTTTTGGTCCTCTTAAAATGGCTCTCAGGGGCAAACAATTCACCTCGGATGACAACGTCCAGCTGTACATGTAGAACTGGCTCATATCGCAGCTCTGGGACTTTTATGTGACAGCCATTCACTGCCTTGTATCACGGTGGGACAAGTGTCTCAACAGCCAGGGCCAATGCTTCTAACATACAGGTACTGGTTTCTGTAATTATATCTCTGGCTCATTTCTTTTTGAACGCACCATATACAAAGTAGATGATATTATAGCAATGAAGATAAGAGAATGAAACTTCAAGGCCTTAGTGACCTCAGGGTTAGGTATCTCAACATTTTTAAATACTACAACTCAGGACCAAGAAAATGTACAATGGCAGAAGACGTTGAATGGTAGTAATGAAACTTCAGTTCTTAATTCTTTTTGTTTTGATTTATATTATGAAAAAAAGGCAAAAAGAAGTAGTACTACTAAAAATAAGTATAGAGAATGTAGGTGAAGAAAATGCAGTGAAAATATACTAGAAGCAGAAAAATAAACAGGAATAGAAGGGCAAGAAGTACAGATGGGGGATGTAAGGAGGTAGAAGATTCAATTAAGAAAATTAAGAAAAAATTATTCAAATGATAACTGGTTTAGGGCTGAGAATGGAAAAAAGCTTGAAAGAAAAAACAGAAAGCTGGACAAAGTTTATAAAAGAATTACTGCAGGATTAGGAATAAAGAACTGGTAGAAAGTATAACATAAATAGAGTAAGGTGAAAAACAATTAGAGTTAGTTATTAATTTTTTGATGAGTCGTATTTATTACACATCTGCTTCACTTTCATATGCAATAGAATATTTGGCAATGACTGAAATATGTATACATCAAAATTATTTTGTCTTCGATGGAAAATATTATAAACAAATTTCAGGACTAGCTATGGGAAGCCCGCTATCACCATTTTTGGCCAATCTATACATGAGCTTTTTCGAAACACATATAACTAAAGCCTTCCCTCATATTTTTAAAACATGGTACAGATACGTAGACGACAACTTTGCAGTAGTGCCCTACAAACAAATAGATGGTGCTTTGAAACTACTCAACCTGCAAGAACCCAGCATACAATTCACAGTGGAAACTGAAGAGGACTGTACTCTACCTTTTTTAGACCTTAAAATCAAAAAAAGCAATGAAAAACTAGAATTTGGTATCCATAGAAAAGCAACACACACAGATAATTACATCAAAGCAAATAGTTTCAACCCAATTCCACACAAACATGCAACCATCAACAGTCTGACACACAGATTAGTAAATCTACCTCTCAGCCAGCAAGAATATCAAAACGAATACCATCAAATCTTAAAAACTGCAATTAAAAATGGATATGGAAAAAATCTTGTAGGTAAAAAACTAAAATCATTCAAACTTCAAAAGAGATTAAAACAGATCACAGCTCTCACACCAATAAAACAAGAAATTAGATTTGCTAAATTTACTTACCACCCCTAGGCCACAAAAAAGTTCCAAAAAATATTCAAGGAATACAATATAACATTGGCACCAAAAAACAATTACAACATTAAAAACCTACTTCACAGTAATAATACTGATAAGATAAAACCAGAGGAAAAGTCAGGCATTTACAAGATTAAGTGTAAAGACTGTGAAAAAATTTACATAAGGAGGACAAAAAGAAACATAGGCACTAGAAAGAAAGAACACTTTAGGCACTTAAGATACAAAAATATTGATAAGTCCGCAATAGCAGCTTATTTCTGGTCTGAAAATCATGGAATTGAAGATAGCACAGAATTACTAAAATACGTACAAAAACATAGTGAACTCGTCATATGGGAGAGAATATACATAGAAAAGCATAAAAACCAACTAATGAACTTTGAAATCCCGCCAGAAGAGAATCCCACATTTAAGTTCATCACTAAATCAACAGATGGCAGCAGCAACCCCAGAATTGCCCACACCCCTAGATCAAGCTTTAGTCGCATAAGAGCCGAAGATGCAAACAATGATTTGCGAAATACGAAAGTGAAGCAGATGTGTAATAAATACGACTCATCTAAAAATGAATAATTATTTCGCTTCACTGTGGTGTTCCAATACAGTTAAATCTCGATAAATTAGAGTTAGATTTAAATACACTAAACTCGCTAATCCGGTGCTCAGTAGTCCGGCCTCTCAGTAATCCTGCTCATGTCCGGCGTCTTATAGCTCATGTAATGTTAAAAGCAGAAATGATGCATAGTAATTTGTCAATGATTTTATTGTTTTTATATATGATTGTTGTTTGTGTTTTTCAATTTATGAATTACTTTACAGTTCAGTACATATTCCAATGGTATCTAAATGGAAACACATTAAGCTAGACTTCAAACACTAACTTGAAATTATGGATTAGCTGAATGAGGCTCTATGCAGAAAGCCATTGCTGCTGAGTACAGTGTTGGACAAGCAACTGTTTGACATAAAAAATAACAAAAATTCAATTGACAGTACAAAACCAAATGGACAGCAAGTGGGGAGAAAGGTACTGACGTAATACTTGTAAAGATGTTGCTGCAAGATACAGCATACTGCCATCATCATTGCGGCAACTAAAAGTTTGGGACATGTTTCTTAGTGAGTGATACTGTATGTTCACACCAAACATATAAGTTTTGTATAAAAATTAATGTCTCTTTGCATTCATAAAGTGCAATGTATAACCACACATTATCAAATCAGTAATCTGGCACTTCCGCTAATCTGGCACCCATGTGTGCAACGAATAGCCGGATTAGTGAGAGTTTAGTGTGATGAAATAAAACAAGTTAATGAGAAATATGAGAGACAAGAGTAAAAGAGATTAATTTAAAAAAAGTATGAAGTGAGATATGAGAAATTAAATGTATATAATTAAATATTTGAGTCAAACTAATACTCAATGCTCCATTTATTGCTATTATTCTAGTTCGACTCAAAATTGTATTTATTTTGTGCTTCCTTACACATTGGAATTAAATGTAAATTAGAAAATAAAATAATATAGGAGGAAAAATAAATGTATTATAAAAGGAGATAATAGAACATAGGTAAATAGAAAATGGGAATTAAGAAAATTCATAGACAAGTCTGTAGATTGCAGAAGTAGCATAGAAAATATTTAAAATACGGAGGTGGTAAAGAAAGCAGGAAACAGCAAAAAGTCAAGAGGTTTTATGATAATGAATCAGAATAATAAAATAAAGAAAGCAATGTGTAAATAAATAAAAATGATAAAAATAAGAATTATAAAAAATGTAACGCCACATACTGATATGCTTGCAAAGCTTAATACATACCATGTAAACAGAATTACAGAAGTACAAAACTGATTCGAGAAGATATTGAACATTGCTTCACTCACACTGTGAATAAACAGTGTGAGTGAAGCAATGTGTCAATATCTTCTCGATTCACCATTGTACTAATTTGTGCTTCACTGTCCCTACGCTTCTTCCAAGTTTATACTTTGAGAATTACAGAAAATTACATAAATACAGGTGGAAGAAGGAAGTGATAGCCATTTTGTATGCATTGTGGATCAGCTGGTAAGAACGGAATACTCAAGGTCAAATAGTAAAATGTTGTCAAAACCAGAAAGTCAAAGTCAATATGCACAGAACCAATGCAGGATTATAAATTTCTAGAAACACAAAATGAAACCAAGAGGAGAGAGTCATGTAAAACTCAACACCACATAAAAAATTACAAGAGAAGTTGAAAGAAAATTCACAAAACCCAACTTAACAAAGTTCAAATCCTCAACTGCATATAATTTCATATATTTAAAACATTAGAAATTGCATTATTTTAGGTATTTTATATGATTATATATTTTAAACTGAATTTTTTTAGGAAGAATCAAAATATGTAAAATAATTTATAGTGTTTAAAATCCATATAAAATAAAACAAATGAAAATAAATAGTCCCAAATGAATATAAATAATAACCAATTTATATATTCCCAACTGGTCAGAAGAAAATAAGATAAGAGGTTAGAAATTTGGCTAAACTATTTAAATGGACATCACCAAGAGATAACTGAAAAATTGTAATGGTTACTGTACCAAGGTCACAAAATGCAAAACTAGTAAGAAACTTTCTTTTGTGCGTCTCGAGAATATTTTCTAAGTCCAAAGGGGAACATATACGCATGCGCAAGCAGATGACCAGCCAGTTCTGGCATTGCAGCCAACATGAGAAAGATATGTAAAACTTGTAGCCAAGCTCTGCAAAAATGCCCCAGACATAGGTGACGCAGTCCGTGTGCAAAGGAACATGGTTTGAGCAGGCTAAGTTATTGCCCGGTCAAATTTTGTTACTCATGCACAGCTTTGCACATAAACAATATTACGGCACGATGATAATGGAGTGCTCTGTAGGAAAAACATGTATGAGCTCACGGACTGTATCGGAGTGGTTTGGCTACTGCCACGAAGTGTGCATGTCAAATGATACCAAGTATACTGCAAGGGGGAAAATTGGCAGTCCCGGCCATGTCATTCAAATAGACGAATGCAAAATAGGACGACACAATAGATCTAACCAAGGCATTTGACATGATTCATCATGAAATTCTGTTACAAAAGCTGTACTATTATGGGATAAGAGGAATAGTATGGGATTGGTTCCAATCATATTTAAAAAATCGGAAACAAATGGTGGAAATCACAAATGTCGATGAGCGGAATGTCGTACGTAATCACTATTCAAAAATGAAAAAAATTAAATATGGAGTTCCCCAGGGATCCATACTAGGACCCGTCCTCTTTTTAATATTCATAAACGACTTCCCAAATTATTTAAATCCAACTCGAGTAACTATGTTTGCTGACGACACAAATGTTATAATAAAGGGAAATGAAAATGCAAAACACATAACCAGTAAAATTGAAACTTGGTTTGCTGAAAACAAATTGATTATTAATACCAACAAATCTTCAGCAATATCATTTCGCCACAAACAAAATAAAAATGTTGGCAAACCTGACATCAAGTTGTATGGTGCATGTGTTTCTTATAAGACAGAAGCAAATTTTCTGGGAGTATGGATAGATCAGCATTTAGACTGGGAAGCACGCATAAAATATCTAGTAATAAAGTTAAATAAATTCTACTTCTCATTAAGAGTAATAAAAAATGAGTTGTATGCAAGTGACATGAGAACCTTATATTTTGCATATGCAGAAAGTCTAATGAGGTATGGCATTATGTTTTGGGGGGATAGTAAAGACAGTCACTTGGTTTTTAAAGTACAAAAAAGGATTGTTAGATGCCTAATGTCAGAAAAAAAAATATGACTCCTGCAGGAACTTCTTTAAGGAATTGAAAATCTTGACTCTGCCCAGTCTGTATA